>JAWWEE010000159.1:11423585-11438846 GCA_035221455.1 Xenops minutus | reverse complement strand
CTTTCATTAAACTGTAATTCTGACTTACAATATCTCTCGTGGTAGGTCCATTTCTCCTGCCAGTTTACTTTTAAACCGGCACAAAGGGAAAAAAGGGTTACAAATTATTATATATGCCTTATATAGATTAAGCATTGACTATCTGTTGGTCTGCCTAGGATTTTATCTTTGCACCTATTAACTGTGATTTGAGAAAAAGCTAAATTTTATCTTGGGATGTTGAAACTTTCTTGAAGTGTTAGCTGACAAAGAGCAATAAGGACAAATGGTAATAAAAATAAAAGCTGGCAAAATAAGGGAAAGTTTCCTAAATGCAATCTAAGTTCTATTGATGAAGTAACTGAGCTTCAGGCTTCAAAGAAAAGCAAATAGAACCTCCGTTTGTATCCCTCTGGGATGGAATCCACTGTTGAGAAATTTTTACATTCCAGACATACTTCTGGTTCTAAGTCTGCAAAGAACAGATGTCTTTAGGTGACTATACTTGTCTTGCAGGGCAGAGAATTTAGGAAATTTTAAAAGAAAATCATTGTCTTAGGATGCTAATTTGCTCTTCAGTGAAACATCTGTCTTTGAAATCAACAGTGGATTTTGACTATCAACAAATTAAGAATAGGATTGAGAAGTGCTACACTGAGACTCACATCACTTTTTACTATAGGAGAGAGAAAGTCTCTCTGAGGGTTGATGATTCCTAATTTTACCTTTGCATGGTGTCTAGCATAGAAACAGAGATCATGGAATGGTTGAGGATGGCAGAGACCTTCGGAGGTCCTTCGTGCAACCACCCTGTTCAAGCAGGGTCACTTGGTTCCAGCAGGTTGCCCATAACTGTGACCAATCAGGTTTTGAGGATCTTCAGGGATGAACCTCTTCAGACAACCTGCTCTGTAGTCAAGTTGTGGGTTTGGGTTTTTTATTGAGATGGAAATTAATGTGTTTCACTTGGTGCCCATTGTCTTTTCTTGGGCCTGTGAGCACCACTGACTATTGACTATCAGTCATTGACTATCAGCTAACATTATGCAAAAATAATAGTTTGCCTCACTGGAAATTTTTTTCCCTTTACAACTCCAACAGCTATGAACCAGCTCAAGAAAAACAGGCAGCAAGATCAGTTTTCCTGGTGATCAGTTTTCCCTGCTGACATTTAGTGAACCAGACATTGCAAAAATATATAAATCTAAAGCAGAAAATCTGTCATTTCAAGACTGACTGTATTTATGTAGAACTCACAGTGTTTTCCAGATAAAATGAAGTCATGCAAAGCTGTGGTCATGCCCAAGCCAAGGAGCAGCTGACTAGAGCTGAGAACAGATTTTGCACTAGACCTCCAACCCAAGCAAGCCTAGGGTGAAGGGCTTATGTGTTTTGTGTAGTTTCAGCTATCCTGTTGGAAATATTGCAGACATGAGCCTGCACTTATGTGCTTCAGCAAGTGTTTTCTGCCCTTTTCCTTTGTGCAGATTAGGAACTCTTTTCCTCAGGGAATGTAAATCTGTCTGAGCCTGTGAGGTCTCCTCATGTGTTTTAATCAGATCCCTGTTCTAATTAAGTCAGCTCTTTGTCCTCTGTTTTTACCTCTGAGATGAAGTACTAGATGAAGGCCAAAGACAGAAAATACATATTGTTGAGTTGATGGCTACCTCTGAAACTAAATCAAATTAAAAAATAGACAAACTCTTACACTAGAAAATTGATCTGTATGAGAAGACTTCACTTATGAACAAGGTTGTGCATTAAGGTCTGGTCTCTACTTGCTTTGAGGTGCAGAGCAAGCCTGTGTGATGGCAGAACGAAGGGCAAGAGCCTCCTGGCTCTGGACACAATTTTACTAGGTTATGGTGGAGATATTCCAGGATCCTCATAAAACAGGGTGTATCCCTGTCTGAACACAGTCAGACTCGGATTTCTAAGGGAAAGATAAGTGAGAGAACTATTGCATTTCAACTGCTCTTTCTAAAGAGTCACTATTTTGGAGTGTCATCTTCTTTACTTAAAATACAAATTGTCTGATCACAATCCTGTGCAAAACACACATGTGAGGTGAGACTAGATGAAGTGTGTCTATAGTGTGTTGGCAGCTACATGGAGTTGGCCGGACTGATCCAAGTCCTTAGAGAAGGGCAGTAGAGCATGCCCAGATGAGGTGGTGCACGTACCAGAAAGCTCACTTGACAGAGAGGCGCAGGGTATATTTGTATTGGAAAGTTAAGATTTGAAATTATCAAACTACCAAACAAAAATTGAACTGTGAGTAAATAATGAAGTATATAGCATTGTGAAACAGTTCAAGAAGAGAGTCAAGTGCCTACATGAACTCTGAGATGAATTTTCACTCGGAAAGTAATTTTTAAATGCATCTATTTTCCTTACAATCAGAAGTTAACCACATAATATATTTAGGACAGTTATTACCAACATGGAAAATAGCTTTAGTTTTTGAGACTGTCAAACAAACTGATAAGCCATGCCAGTAAGTTCATGAAACCTGTCTTACTTAAAATGCTGTTTCGCTGACATATGACTTCTTACTGTTAGGTGTACCTATATTGCTAAATAAAACCAATTCTGTGTGCATAATCACATGTTATTTATTAAGCACTGCAACTGCTTGCATATTCTGATAGGCACACTGAGAAACTATTTACTGTAGGGTGTCTTTGTGAGCAATAGTTCAGGAACTGCTACTGTAGCTATTTATTAAGACAGCATTAAATGTGAAAATTTTGAGACCAGAAGGAAAGATAATATTTATGTTTGTTTAGGTTTGTTACCATGGTTCTTACAGTAGTAACCATAGAAATGGAAACAAATTGGTAAGTTACCATTGCCCACTAGTATCTGTACTATAGGGGGCTTTGTTTTTAAAAGCCACTAACCTCAGCTTCACTAATTTGCTCAGAGCCTTTTTTTTTCTTTTTTAATTTCTTTCTCTATGTGAAAAAGGAGAAAGGAAAAATTCCGTGGTGGAAATCATTATTTGAAGTTATATCTGGACAAAACCACAGAAGGTAACTATAAGATAGAAGGGAAAAAGAAACGCAGTGATTGATCCAGGTAAAAGAAAATAGGAATTTAGACCAAATAACATGCATCATTTAGGTTATTCAGGGTGAGGACTGTGACAGGTGTATTCCTTGAGAACAGGGTCTTTCTGCTGTTTTGTTGTCTCACACTGCTCACAAATATGTTCAATAAATAAATTCTGTTGTAAGTCCGTATGCAGAATGGCTATCTTGCACTTAGTGCAGAATTGCAGTGTGATTATAACAATTCAGTTTTCAGAGAGGGTTGACTAGAAATACTAGAAAAGCAGAACAAAATGTAAACATGTCAAGCACAATGAAATGCAGAATCATACCAAAATCAAAAATAAGAGGCTTGGTAATGTGCATTGTACTGTCTTGTAATTTCTTCACCGTTATAAATTACAAAACAAAATGTTTCTTACCTTTTCTTTCTCTGTGGTTCCAAATAAACATGTTGCTTAACCAATTTCAAGCCTATTTAGAGGTGACTAGTGTGAGAGATGTTCTTTTAAATTTGCAGCTTTTGAAAGCATGTGACTACCTGAAAATTTCGACAATTTTTCCTTAAGAGCATGCGCCATCACCACCTCCCCCCCTTCAAGTAATTCTGGGAGTGAATGTCTTCTAGTAGATTCAAAGGAGGGAACAAAGAAAGAGAATTTTATATTTACATTATAGATTATTCGTAAGGCACTCATGAATTTACGTGATTGTTCTTTTTAGATTTTTGATTATGTGGCAGTTTTTGCCTTTAAAATGACCAATCAACCCAAAATCTTCAGAAGATTGAACAACTAGTATGGAAAAAGACACTGGCTGTTCTCCCACAGCATTGTCCTAACACTTTCCCTGGTCCTGCACTAACTTGCCGATTTTCTTCCTCACTCAGTGATCTAAAACATACCATGAGAAATGCTTAGGAGAAGCATTAGGAGATAGCAGATGTTGGGGAATTCCTGACAATGCAACTCTTGTAATAACCCCGCTCTTAAGACATAAAATTCATCCTAGTCAGCATGCAATTTAAATGAAACTGCAGAACCCTAACATAGATACAACACATGTAGCATAAGTACTCTGTAATGTTCATGTGTGCATTTTAAACAGTAGTAGTTTTCCTGTATCAAAAATGTGAAACGTGTGTCCATTTACATTATATATTTATATCTCTCTGTCTCCAGGTGCATGCACCTACTTGGTCTTCCTTTTTTATTAAAGTCTTTCATCTCAGTTCTCAGGAAGAATTGCTAACTTTTTGCGGCCTCGGCTGATTTGCAGTTTTGCTTCTGAAATTACATGTTAACGTAGATTTGGTAAATTTTAAGAGCGGGACTGGTGGAACTTGTCATACCCAAAAGAGCTGCTCTTTAAGCATTTGAAGTAGCTTAAATCCCACCAGAATGTAACTAAAATAAATATTCAAAAATAGTGCATAGAGGAGGTGGTGGGAAAGGGAGAATTGATTTTAACAGAACTGGGTTTGCCTGGTGAATTTTACTACAATCCAGAGCCACGAATGTCCAGAGCTGGAGTGAGTCATAACCAAATCAAACTGTGCTGAAGATATTCAAATGTCCTCAGTAATTGGTTTGTGGGTTGTACTGGATACTTAGTAATGTTTTGGTAAAAACATAAAACATTTTCTTGTTAGTGCTCCATGAAGGTTTGCAGAACTGACAGCTTTAGAGATCTTTGTCAACAGCCAGTGGTTCTTGGACTAGAACTGTGCCCTCCACAAGGGCTCCTGCAGCTCCTGCCTCTGCCAGCACCCTCAGGCCTTACTTTAGGGTAGCACCTCACTTTTTGGACAGGGCTGACTGCTAATTAGACACAGTGGCTGTCTAATCCTGGGGACAGGAGTCCAGTGTTGTACTGAGAATCAGACCTGTGTCCTTAACTGCCTTGACCAGAGAAGGAGAATCTAAAAAACATGCTGTAATTTAAACCTAAATCTTCTAAAATCATAGCAAAGAGAAAGTTTCAAAATCATTATTCAAGAAGGAATGTGTTTGGGGTTTTTTGTTTGGGTTTTTTTTTTTTTAAGCCTCTTGCTGTCTGATTTTGGATTTTTGACTGTATGGGATAAACCATCTATTGAAATTTTATTCATAAACCGTTATGGTTTTCCCCAGACACAGCAATAAAACTGTTAATTTTCTTTTGCTTAAAATGTACTTATTAAAGAGAGTTAATTACTGCTTCACAGTTTTAACTTTTCAAAGTAGAGTTATGGCTCTGCCTGACATCAAACAAAATTGAGCAAACATCAGAGTTTGAGCTGCAGTGCAAACAGTCCTGGGGAGAGCACCATTTCTGATCCTTGTGCTTGATTCCAGTGATCTCCAGCAGTGTTTGGGAGGGTTACCTGGTTTCCAGCTGCAAAAACACTCTACCTGGCCCTTCCAACTAGCAAGACTCAGCCTTTGCAAACCTAAAAGCCTTCTGTGTAAACAAACATCACAAATAAATACCAGAGCAAGACTGTCCCAATTAAACAGCTGTAAAAATAAAAATTAAAAAGGTTTGCCTTATGACCAAGCTGTGAAACCACAAGGAAAGCATCTGCAAGAACCAGTTAGAACAAATAATACTTTCCATTCAGCTATTCAGGCAAAGTCACTTGGAGGCAAGTCTCTGCGATGCTGGTTGTTACATTTAACAGCTACTGATAAAAAAAGTGAAGACAAGCCGTCTTTTGGGCTCGCTTGCAAACAACAGGCCATTTTAGTTTGAAACGTCATTGAAAATACAATTTTGGGGGGTAAGAAGCCTAATTAATTAGTTTAGAACCATAGCAAACTGAAAGGTGAAGCACCATCATATACATTCCTGGTTTAATTCCAAGCATTTTATCCTACTAGAGGCAGGTTGTCTTTTAAGTTAATGTAGTCAGTGTACAAATAACATGCCAGAGGTGGGTTTTATGCAGCTCCATGACTTGTTGTCTGACTAGCCTTACCTCTAGCAATACACTTCCAGAGATCTTGCCAATGATCTTTAAGGTCTGTTGACCTCAGTGTTATAGTCTGCCGCTCTACCTGATATTTCCCTTTACTTTCAGCAGCAGGAATTTAGTTCTCGTATTTTTAGTAGGAAATTCAGGGCCTCAGCTGAAAATGCTGGTTTGAGATTGGCTAATGCTGAGCTGCTGAGCTTTGCAGTGGCACAGGTGGAGGCACATGTTTTGCTCTCTTTTCTCCTGTTACAGCCATGCCTGGAAAATGCCATGAAAATGCACTGAGCATTTTGAACAATTTCAAACAATTGAAACCAGGTGCAGGGGTTCCTTTGCACATCCCCCTGATGGCATCTAGAGCCAGTCCAGCTGATTGGCAATTCAAGAGAAACTTCTGTATAGGCTGAAGCATCAACTGAAATGTTGTCCAACTCAACTCTGGTGCTCAGTTTTTTTCAGAAGTGTTAAAACAGCATAGAGCATGTCTCTGTTTCAATTAGCCACTCTGTTGGAGGTGGGTGTAGACTGTGAGAGGCAGATCCTAACGGCGAACACCAAAATTACCAGGGCATTCATAGGGGTTAGATTCCTGTCTAACCTGTCAGCCTTCCACTCCTTTTTGCTACAGCAAAACACTTGGTGGTATGAAAGAAAGCTGTTGCCTACAGTTTTAAGTGATTATCCTAGTGGTTCCATGTCAAACACATAGTACCATTCATATTCATTATTTCACATTAGTTTTTCTGGGTTTATATGCCATTACCTTTATTCCAGTGAATGATATATTTTTTAATTGTTCAGGCGGAACAGTGTCATCCACCTAAAAAGGAGTGGATGATTTCTTGAAATCTAAACTTAAAAATCATTCTCCCTGGTACCTAAAGTCCTGAGGCCTTTCCTTGGCACTTCCATGCTACTGCAAGATTTATCTGTTCCAGGCTTTGCATGAGCTCTATTGTGCACGCAGAAGGTGATCTGAGGATGGCTTTTTTTTCACTTACACTGCAAAAGTACAAGTTGATTTCAACCTGTTAAACATTTTGGCATACTGTATTTTCTCATTTAGAAACCAATGAGTGCCTATAAGTTTCCTTTGCTGACTGCACATCCATATTTTAGATTTGGCTGTGAGACAAGAATTAACTGCCATAATTTTCAAGATTATTTGAGTTTTCTTGCAGTAAAATGACTAAAATATGAAGGGGTTTGGAGGGGATCAGCCTCAGACTCTGAGTAGCTTTTTCTGAGGGCACTGACCCTCCCGGAGGGGAGTGGGGGTCAATGGGTGGAAGGAGGCACATCTCTCTGTCTTGCTGCTTCCATGTATTTCATCCAAGGGGGAATCTGTCTACCCAGACTGACCTTCCTATCACTGATAGACTTGTGCAATAGCACAGATCTTCAGAGCTGGTGTAAGAGCTCGTGAAACAATATAGACTAAGCTTCTGGGCTGCTGCTGTCTCATTATCCCTAGTGTGTCCTGGGTGTGTGCGTATGTGCACACACAGACACATCATTGCTGCCTCAAAAATTTGAAAAAAATGGGTCAAATCTACACCATGTAACGTTGGTAGTTCTTTTTGCACCACCTCAGGGCAATTGGTCTGTATGATCACACCTGAATTCACAGTTTCTTGCTCAGTTCTAGACCAGGATGTTGCAAAAGATAAACCCAGAGGCAGGAACAATAAGAAATAAAGGTCAAATAAAATTATCTGACTGACATAAAACATTTTTAAGAGAGCAGAATGCAAATCCAATGATTATAAATAACTTGTTAGAAAATTGAATCTGAAACTGTTCAGGACATTTAAACATGAATATTTTAAAAATGGGTAAAAATTTCAAGATTTTTCAGCAGATTATATTTTAGGAAACAGACTGACTTTGAAATATTTTTTTTCTGGCTAGATTGCAGTTATCAACATTTAGTATAAAAGGAAATTAGAATTTAAGAAGGTGTGGGCAGAGCAAAAGGCTATGGGGAAATACCCATTAGGAAATCAAATTTTCTCCTCTTTTGCAATCTCCATTTAAGACCTTCAATGCCCTTTTCAAACACAGATTAAATAATTTATATGAAATGAGGATACATTGCAGACACTGGCAGAAATTCAGGTACATAGCTTATGTATTTTTCTCACTTCTTGACATGTTCCAAGTCTTTGTGTTCAGACTATCTTACCTATTCTATGCCATAGGATCCCACTTGGCGAAAGCATATGAAAAACTGCAAGGGATCTTTGATTGTAGCCCTTATAAGCAAAGCGGGGCGGGGGGGGGGGGGATTCTTTTTTTTAAGTGCAGTGTTGGTATTTTTTTAATTTTTTTTAAATATTAACATTGCCAATTTGGGCCTATCATTTATGATGATGTTGATAATTCCAAATACATAATGAGAGTCACAGTTCTCGTGGTGTTCTTTTCTCCTTCCTGTGAATACGTAAACTGATTCAGATTCTTAAAACTACTCCTGAAATCCAGACTACAGTCTCGTGCCTGCTGCTTGACTGAACACTACCTCTGGTTTAAAAACACGTGCAAATATTTGTTTGAAGTCTAACTTGGGCATTATAAAATACAAAACTGTCAGCCTCCTGCGATAAAAGTTATTTCAATTTCTGTGGCCCTGTGTGACCCTGGCAAAAGTATCTAATAATGGGTCCTGCTGCATTACTGCTGAGGCCAGCACCCTCCCTGAAAAGCAGCACACCACCTGAGGGCTAATCTTGTCCCCTTCCTGTAATTTCAGAAATGTGTCAAAATGCACAAGTTTTCCCCCATAGTAGGGGTACAGTGATACACCCATCTGCCTGCCTTATTTAGCAAGATCTTATTTATAAACCTGGAGAGTATTCTGAGAGGTATGAAAGACTTAAACCTATTGAATTTATAGAAAGAAACCTTTTGCTTTATGTTAGATTTAGGTTTATTCATGTGGTCCGTAAAAAATAATTGTAGTAGCTTAAATGAAACATTTTTCATTAAAAATATTTTCATGTTCAGAACTGAACATTTTTGCTAAAAAACATCAATAAAAAAAGTGTCTATAGACATTATTTTACCATCCTATTTTAAATCATATGCAAATGCTAGCAAAATCAATGTAGAAGTCCTTATTGTACTGAAGTTGTGGATTTTTTGGCACAGGAAAGCATTGTCATTTCCATACTATCTTCCAAACAATAAAACATTTCTTATAATTGCAAAAATACTTAAAAAAAAAAAAAAGAAAAAGGAAATTTAAAAAGGCATTATTTTTGAACCTTAATTTAAAAGTGTCTCCCTCTTGAATTATTTGGGGTTTTTATCATGTTACCTATTGCATCACTTTTATGCTTTGAAAGTATTTTAGAAACATGACAACAGGCTACAAGATCACCTCACAAAAATTGAAGCATTTCTTATTCCAGCCTTGCTCACTTCCAGGAACATGTCCCAGAGTCTTGGAACATATTTGATAATTTTTTCTGAAGAAATTCTTTTAGGATTCACTTTGGAATCATATTTGTGAACTGTTCAACAATAGTTGGTCATATCTGGCAGCAACATCCAAAAAATGCAGATATGCTCCTGTTAGTGGCATAAACCACCACTGTTCAGAAGTTTGGACAAAATTATTTTTCTTAAAAAAGCACTGGTTTCAAAAAATGATTTCAACAAGCCATTCCATATTAAGTGTTTTCTTTTGAAATTAATAAATAATTAAGTTGTGAATTGTCCAGAAAAGAAAAAATCTGCATGCTTCTGAAGGATCCCTTCCTAGGAGCTGCCTAGATCTGGATCTACTGTAGAAGATAAGGTATCACGAAAGGACCAGAAACTCCTTTTAATGCAGGGGGGGAAATCACATTAATAATTGTAATACATTTGAGCAACCATTTTTTTGGGCTAGCATCAAGATCACATAAGCTAAGTGCTATTAGGAACTTTGCATAGCAATATGGACTCAAGCTGTCAGGGCCAAATACTTCAGTGGAGTATCTTCAAAAGTGCTTTTCCAAAGGCTGGAAACAGAAAATTGAGTATCACCATGTTTGATTTTGCTTTTCTTTGTGACAGTTGTTAACTTTTTAACAGATTTTAAAATAAACTGCATTCCATCAGTTTTGCCAAATACCTTTTATATCTATTCTAACTCCTGAAGATAACATAAATCATATTGTTTAAGGAGCATTTGGATTTACAACCTAAGTTCTATGAGGAGTCATGTGATAAGACAGTATTTTTCACAGAAATTGTCTCATGTTATTAACAATGTATTAAATATGTAAAATATAAAGAGCCATAAAAAATCTGAAGAGTAAAGCCATGTTATTTCTGATTTAGGCTAGGGTCAATCATATATGAAATTCTTGGACCTCTTAGAAATATTCTGAGACAAAGCTTAGTTAATCTAGTATGAAAGGCAGGCAACAAATATCAAACTTTATCCTAATACAGATAGTAGTATTCCAAGATAGATGGCAATTTATATGTTAAGAATGTGCTACACAGGCTTTTGGATTCCCTCATGAGCTCTTTATTAGTAGGTATGCTAAAATTGCATGTGTAACGGGGTTATAAATATTGTGCACAGCCTTGCTTAACCAAAATAAGTTGTCTTATTTGCTAGTGAAATTTGATGTGTTGTCTAATAAACAAGCTGTTGGGAATAACTAGTGGGTTTTTTCCCTATAAAATTATATCTAATTCCTGGTAGTGCAATGTTACATCTCAAGAAAATCCAGTTATGTTGATAGAACAATACAATAATAACAGTAAAAAAATTATGCCTGCACTTGAAGTTTTACTTATGACAATTGGCAATTGTACAAGAATAAACATTCTAGCTTCTGTTCAGTAATTAACTATGAATAATGTAAACAAATGTAATTTTCTGTACTCATAAACCTGGACTGCTCAAGAATTTACATTATCATCTAATTGCATGGATTAGGCCCTATAGCTTAAACATATACATCAGTAGCGTATCACAAAAACTTGTTAGCACTTGGAAACTTTTTTCTCAATCCATTATAAGACCTGTATCTGCTACTAATCAGAAGCAAGAAGGCTTTTCTGTGTGTCCCGAGTGTTGACTTTACCTAGTTGGTTTATGCCTTTGAACTGAAAGGTATTGTATTAGAATGTCAGCCATTCAGGAAAAAGTTAGTAGATATTGGCCTGCTGTTAGCACCGTGGGAATATCTGGAAAACAATTTTAAGAAATCTGGAAAGGCAGAAGAAAGCAAAACTAACTCTGATCCAAGGAAAAAAAAGGTAATGGAAATCTATCTCTTTTTTCTTAGGGATTCTAGTCAGTCAGCTATTTCCTAAAGAAATATTTCTTTACACAGAACTTGCTCTTAGACATCATTAGAAGGGCAGGGGGAAATCTCTCATTTCCTGTGCTTGGGCCCACTAATACACATGGTCTTCATTAAGCACTATCTGTTGTTGCTCTGCACGTGTGCTCTGTTCTATCATCTAATTTTATATGGAAATCCTGTTGTTGCATGAGTCTGATCCAAACTACAGTGTTGTGGTAGCTTTACTCCTCTGAGCAGGTCCATTGCATTCATTCGGATTTCTCTCCTGAGTAAAATTTCGAGTGAGTTCATCCTGCGAAATTGAGTGCTTTATCTATGTTAGCCTAACAGACCTTAAACCCATGTCTATATCTTTTTTTCACAGCATCAGTAAACATCCAGGCAACAGACTGAAGAATTGAATCAGAAAGTTTTGTTAGTATCTCCATGTGGCGTGCTTTTTTCCAATTTTCCTCCTCATACTGAGCACAATGTTCCTGCCCACTCCCCAAAATTTCATAAATATAGTAAGAAATAACGGCCTTTTCAGAGTTGGAAGCAATTTTAGACTAAAAATCAGTCCAAAAACTATGTCTTTGTTACATTCCTCAAGTGCTCAGTAAGAGACTCTGATTTGAAGGAGATGCAGTGAAATAAAGAACAACTTTGGCTCAGGCACTAGGCAGTGAGGCTATTACTGATCCCTATGGTCGTGGACTGCTTGCAATAGCTATGAATTATTCCCAATTCTTTCTCCTGCTACTGTTGTGTGAAAAATATACATAGACATATGTTTGACCACTGAGCATTTCAGGATATGTGAGCTTTTCTTTTATTGAAAACTGATGAAGTTTTAAGGGATAGTTACAATGTTTATGCACAGAACTTCCTGATAAAAACACCATGAAGAGTTGCTTCTTTTTCACCTGTCTTCTGTTTTCAGCTTGCTTAATTTATCCATAACCTTATCTATTATTCATGGTTTAAGTGTTGTATAGCCAGACAAAATATTCCATAGAAATTAAATTGAAAAGATTTTCCTACTCAGCTATTTTTAGTATGGAAACTCCTTGATGGAAACAAAAGGAATACTTTTTTCTCCATTCTGACTATGACCAGAGAACAGTATTCTTGTGTTTTGCACCAAAGCTAGTAAAAATAATAGTGCAGACAAATCGTCAGTGGAAAGGTAGTAAGTTCAGTTGCCAGAGCTTGATAGTGTTTTTTGTTCAATTCTACTGACAAATCGGTGGCAGCAGAGACTAGAAGATATGAAATTAAAACCCTTTTTGTTTTCCACAGAAATTAAATACAGGTGCTGAAAAAAAAAATGGGAATCACACAACCTCTGATTGACTTCAGTCAATTGTATGGACAACAATGGCCTCAAGCTATTCTCAGGAAGAAGTCTTTAGGCTCATATATATATGTGTAGGCTGGGATAGAGCAGTTTGAACCTGGAATGATGTGAAAAGGTTGGGTTATATAAATATGAAGATTCAGTAATAAGTATAAAAAACTATTATTTCAAAATCTTGGACTTCTTTCAAAGTTAAGACTTTTTCCAAGGAGCAGTCTTTCTTCTTAGCTATATTGTAAAGACAACTGGCTAGCTGGAGACAAGTTTTGTAGGCTGGCAAGAATAATCTCCACTGAACTCAGTAGGAACTTCATCAGTTTTGCACTGAAAAGTACAGAGCACAGCTCACTGAGCTTTTCTGAATTCATCTGTTTTTAGCATTAACTAGTTTGAGAACAAAAGTTGTTTTTTTGCACAAAAGAATGTAATATAAAAATACACATTTTTATTGGAATAGTAAAAGTGTCTCAAAGCCTATTTTAAAATAATGCTGAGTGCAAATCAGTAAAGATCCCTCTACATTTTTTTAGTTCTTCTACTCAACAAAAGATTTAATCTGCTGATTCTTTAATTAATAAACATGGTCAAAATCTGTATAGAAGGTCTGATTGGTGCAATAAAAGGTTCTGGTTCTATAGTGGTCAAGTCAGGAGTAAAAGGGAATAAGCAGGATGTCAGGGGAGAGTCCTCACCCCTGCTGGGGAAACACTGTGGCCCCTCCTGCTTGCTTGCTGTGCAGTCCAGAGACCACCTCCTGCCCAGCCACGGTGTACATGGAAGGAGGGTGCTACTACTACACTGTGGTGTCCCAGCCTCATCAAAGTCATTGCAAAATGCATGGCAAGACTGTGCAGGTCTGGCCGTTCTCTGGAGCAGAGCTTAGGTCTACCCAAGCATGCAAGATTATGTTGAGTCATCCTTGCTTAAAGAGGTTATTTTAACGTGCTCTAATGGAACTTCAGTTTTAAAAGAATAGTTTGAGCAACATAATAGTATGGGTACACCTGATGTTCTTTGTTCACATTAAAGGATAGGGGAATTGACCTGAGCTAACAGAAACACGTAGACTGGAAATAGTAAAGTGGACATACTGGAAATAGTGATTTTCTTATTTTGTTTAACTTTCCTAATTTTAGACATTTAATTGATCTTGTTGCTCTGGCAATGTGATGGCTACAGTGACTACCCATATGAAATCTATTTGCTTTTTATTTGCATATTTAAAAAGTTGTATCTAGCTCTCTCTCAAATTATCAAATGGTTTAATGAAGAAAATGTTTCTTGTCATTAACCTTGCATTTTGTATGAACCATGTATTACTAATATTTTTTTATATTAAATTAGCTCTCTTCACTTTTAGGTTCTATATTTTGATTATTAATATTTTTAGCAGGTCATAAAACATATTTCTGTATGTGGGTTATTTCTAATTTTCTCTTTACATTTTTAGTTTTATAAATCAAACAGTTTTGTGTTTCTAGCTCCTGACTTGATCACTCAAACATTTTAAACATGGTATTACTGATTAAGGAAAGATGAAGCAGCACTTAAACCATGTTTAGGACCACATTTTGAACAATTACTTATTTAGAATAAATTTCAGTAGGTTTTCAAAGATCATCTCAAATAAGCCAACAGTTAACTGAATGTTTCACAAATGGCAAATAATAGATACATAGAAAAGTGGAAAATTATCTGTTCGGTTTTTTTGATTGCCTCCATCCAACACATAAAATGCACAATAGTTCCTGTAAGAGAGGACACTCGATACCCAAAAAAGGAGCAAGTTTATTTTGCTTAACCTTTTTTTGGCTCCACTGTGATAAGAGAACAGCATTTCTCAGATGGTTCTCATTAGTCTTAGTCCTTTCCAGATAAATGTGAACTCTCCAGAAAATGAGAAAAGCAGTATCATGATTCTAAGGCTGCAGAAATAGAGCTCTTATTAGGAAGAAAAAAAATTAGAAAATCTAAAGAGCAGGATTTGCCTTTGCAAGGCAAGGACTCAACAAAATATTATAGGATTTACTAATCTGTAATTATACTTTGAGATGAAACATTGCCTTTGCTCAAGGAATGGCAAAGCTGATGTCACTGGTTTCAAGACAAGAGAGACATTTCACCTTAATTTCACCTTTACCTTACTTCTGTGCTAAATTGCTGCCATGAACATAGAGCTGAAATTCCTGAGGTGAAGACTAACATTTTATTTCAGGCTTTTGGGTATCTGGACTCCCATTCTCTGACCAGTTGTCCCCAGCCAGAAGAGCACTTTGTGGGGCACATATAGTGTCCTATGGCATCATGGAAGAACCAGCCTCATTCCACGTTTTATTAGAGAGGTGACACTGCTTTTTCAGTGGTCACTTCTTTAGCTGAGAGACTCCTTGTCCAGGCAGTATCAAAAAGAAGGGACTATATCCAGAGAAATAGCCTTATTTGTAAATTATGTCAACCTCTTAATAAAATGCTCATATAAGAATACATAAGGTACATGGGGTAATTGTTCATGCTCTGTTTCAAGCTGATCAGTGTATAGACAAAGTCATCATGGCTAGGCTTCACGAACGAAGATTTACAAGGGCTCTACCCACACTTGCTACAAGCACGCTGGTGGCTAAA
>JAWWEE010000159.1:11406094-11423485 GCA_035221455.1 Xenops minutus | reverse complement strand
TTTCAAGGAGTCCTTGTATCTCCTCTTCGGGGCTCCTCTTTTACGGCAGCCGGTGGCGAGTTCCCCATAGAGCACAAATAGATAAAGTAATACATATCTAAAATACACCAAGAAACATTACTCCATTGAATTTTTCTATTATCAATTGTCTGATTTCTCTGCATAGAAAAGTTTACTGACTTACTGGAGGTTAGATTGAACTCTCTCTTCTCCTTAAAACAGATGCAGTCTAACAACCATCTGTTGTTATAAAATTTACTATTCACACAGGATCCTATAGAAACTATCGGTAGAACCACCTGAAAATTAATTTTTTAAAAAGGGGCTCCATTTTCTACTTTGCTGTAGGAGCAAGGGAGACCTTTTTAATTGTATGTCTTTTCAGGTAGTTTTGGAGGACATCAATTCTTTCAATAAGACAGGTTGGATAATTTTTATTGTATTAGACTGAATGTATAGGAAGGGAGTCAGAAGTGAAATAAATCTAGCTAAATGAGGCCACAAAGTGTTTTCACATCTAAACTCAAAAACATTATGTGTGCTTTTTGCTCAAGTATCTTCACTCCACATAAAATATTTTCCTGTCCATATTAAGGCACATGCAGAAACACCTGGATTTCAGTGCTATTCAGCTTGAGAACACCCAGAATGGTTTTGGTCTAGATCCTGATGTGGAGTAAATTAGCCTGGCTTTGTCAGCTTCAGTAAAGCTTCAATAAATCAATAACTATGTACAACAGCTAATGATCTGATGTGTATTTCTCTCCCCTCTTTTGGATAGTCTCTTTCTTGAAATCAGTATGAATTACAACAGGGATAGGTAATACAGAAGCACTTTAATAAAAACAGTTGCATGTTTAAGATTATGGATACTGAGAGCAAAGTTGAGTGAAACAATATATACAGATCACTGAAGGGTTTCCAGCCTCTTCCAAGGCTCTTTCAGTCTAAAAGCATTTCAGTACTAGCTCTTGCATGTGTGCAGGGAATAAGTACTTATCACAAGCTGATAGAGCTAAACTTTGAAGTCTTGGTGTGTGACCTCCAAGAGCCTATGAAAAGGGAGATAGCCAGATGAGGACAGCAGGAAAAAGAATGTACATTTATTTTATTTGGAATTTGGTTTGAGGTCAAAAACACATGAAAGTAGAAGAGATTAGATATGCTGGAAAATGCAGGGATAGGGAGTTTTGTGATTTAAGATAGCTGTATGTTAAGAGGGTACTGAAAATTATGTGTGTACTTTGCCACATTTTTCGGCTTTGTCCTCTCAGAAAATAACATGAGTCCATGGCTGTAAAGCTGAAGGTGTTCTTTATGGAAGAAACCAACTGCATCAATCTTTTTATCCCTTTGCACATGTTCTGACTTCTTGGCAGAGACTCTCAAGATTCTTTTTCCTTGCAAGGTGTATTCCTCCTTCATATTCCATAGAGAATGTTTCTTCATTTCCCTTGGTTTTTGCCTTTTATCCCACCAACGTTGTAAGGGGCTCTTATTCCTTCAAAAGTTAGTGAATAAAACCGTTTCTGCAGATCTGGTCATGTCCTAGCTCAATTTTGCACAAGTAGAGAAACATCTCAAAAGAATACTTGAGTCCAGGACAAGGAAAGAAAACTTAGTTTTCAAAGAGCAAAAAATGCAAGCAAGCAGGATTTTTGCAAGCTAAAGGAAAGGAAAAAAAAAGATGAATAGGGTCAGTCCTTGGTTGAAGCAGAGAGGAAAGTTTCACAAGAGAACTAGTTCAATGGTCTGGAACAGGAAGGTGAGAAGGTGTTTTGCAGATAAGTGGGAAAAACAGGATGAAAGCAAACAATGACCATTATCCATGGGAGTCCTATAAAGGCAAAGATATTATAGGTTAATATTCACATGGAATTTTGAAGTAATACAAAACTGGGAGAAGGATATGTAGAGATACTTCAAGATGAGTTTTGGAAATGTAGATACAATAAGCAAACTATGGATAAACTGGCAGTACCTTGAAGTATCTTAGCTACTGAAGAGGAAAACTCCCTGTGAAAGTCCTCATAAGGTATTTCTTACCCATGCCCTTAGCATGAGAGCTGGGAAACTCAGGCCAGCTCAATAAGCCTTTGAATTAGAAGAGAGCAGGAGCAGTGCTGTTTTCCTGTAGGGCTGTGTGTGTGGAATTTGCACATTCCTCATCTGCTCTGTGCCTTGCCCAGCTCACTGTTATTAGTTTATCTCTTTCAGGAGCAATGCCTTCATACAGACTTTAAACCATATAAGAAAAAAAGTCAAGCTTTATCTGTAATGGAAAGCACACACATTTTTGCTAAGGCCCCTCTCCACGGGCCCCTTGGATGCTACAGCTATGTCAGCAATCCAAGTTCATACCCATTGCAGATTGAAATTTAAATGAGTTTCAATGGTACCTGACGTTCCTTACTTTTAGACTTTTTTCTGCCTCCCCCATCTGCAGGGATACATTCAAACAAAGGTGCAAGAGCAAAAATTAAACTGAACTTAAAACAGTTGCCTTCAGCACTCAGATAGCTGTGTCCTTTGTTCACAATTCACTTACAGCCCTCCTCTACACTAAGCTGTGTTTCTCATTCCCAGCAAATCACAGGACCAGATGCTCCGTTTGACATGTGGAGACAAGTCACAGATTTGGAGGCTTTCTCAATTTGTGTTGGCTAATGTAACAGTTATTATAGCTACATTCTCAATATTGGAGAAACATGCTTTCCTGTCTTGCTTTGATTTCTTGTCAAAGTAGCTCACAGGAAACACAAGTAGCTATTACTGGTTTACTCTCTCTTTTGTTAAGTTTATTTTTTAAATGGCATGAAATTAATTTTTCCACTTTGGTTTATTTCCTTTTCATTAGTTTTCAGTGTGAAATGGTTGAATCTGACTTCTTGCTATAAAAATGAGAATCTGACAACAGTGGATGTACTGCTGGGATGGAAAGTTTATGCACTGACAGTTCCGGAGACCAATGTTTATTATTAGTACTATGGTGCAGGGGCAGTTTCTGCAGTACATTGTAGTCCCAGCCACAGAGGAGAACTCCACTGTACCCTGTGTACTGTACAAACATAAAGAGAGAATAGACAGTGGTGAGATAACTTTCTCTAATAAGAGACTTGTGCAGCTCACTTTGACACACAGAGTCAGAGCAGAGCTGATGAACAATGCAAGTTGGGTGTTTTCAGTCAAGATATTCTTTCTGAACATGGCAGTTCATGAAAACTCAAATGTGTGGATTTGGATACAATTCAGATAAAACTCCATGTGTTTGTGCTAGCTTCAGCTGAATCTCTGTGGTGGCTATTGTGGCACAGACTGTTGTAAATTAGTTTATACTGATATTTGACTTGAACATTATGCTGTTAGTCTGAGTATTAGTAAGGTAAGAGAGGAAGACAATTTCATGCATGTGTCAGGTCAGGGGTGAATTGTCAGTGGTATACAAATCTGTTCACACACAGTAGAGAACTGTTTAACACTGACATTAACAATTTTCTCTCATTTTTTCGTGTAAAGCATATACACGTTCATATTGTAATCTATATTACAGATCTATCTGTAATATAAATCTGTATATTTTTTTATCTATCTGTAGTACATTTTATCAGCTGGATGTAGCTAAACAAATCTGTGTTGTACAGGTTGCTACATAGCACTAGAGGGTGTGAAAACATGTGCAGGTTCCTCAGATTCTATCAAATCCATGCAGAACAAATAGGCCTTCATTTTTAAAGGCCAGGACCAGATGTGGTAATGGCATGGCACTTAATTTTTCTTCCTTGGAACAATGAAGGACTGAGATGACCTTGTAACTTCAAGGAGTCTACAGCAGTGATTTCAAACCTGACACTTAGATCAATCACTAAATCATTCTCCTTAGCTGAACTGACTCATTGCCTATTTGCCCACCATGAAAAAAGCAAAAAGCACAGTCCTTTTAATGCCCCTCTTGTATTTCAAAGCCACTCCTGTGTAAAGCCTTCCTACACAATATGCCATCTGGGCATATAGCAACCAACCTTTATAGTGGAGAAGCTGCAGGTAATTTTAAAATGATTCCAGGAGCAGCAGATTTAATTAACCTACATCTCCTCCACTCAGTAAGCCAGCCCATGACAGCACTGCCTACAATATCTGCAGGTCTCCCCCATAAACTCAGTGCCCCATTTCCTCCCTCTCTACCAAAGATGCTTACAATATGCCCTCTGCCCCACCCCTCCCCTCCATTTTCTGAGTCCCTGTCCATACCCCGCCCCCATCTCATGTTCCTAAAATGACCCATTACTGCAATGTCACACATTTTTTTCCTATTCAACCTGCAGTTCTGTGCCCCCTCCCACCTTCTCCCTGCCCTCCCTCTATATACAGTTTGGCTTTCTGCTCAGCAAACCTGGAGTACTTATATTTGTGCTGACTGGCAAGCTGTGCTGATCAGGCAGTCCACACACACATGCAACTGCCCAGCTAGCTGCTGCCAACTGAATAAAGAAAGACTCCTTTCTCCATGGCTTTTCCTCAGAGAAAGGATTAATACGGTCATTTTCTCTCCTCTACCAGCTCCTGATTTTCATCAAACTCCTAGGAGAGGAAGATTTTTGAGACCTGTATCCCGAAGGCATTGTCAGATGTGGTTGAAATTGGCTGGCAGGTTCAAGATCATTAGGGTCAGTACTGACAGACTGGCTGGTAGCATGATTACATTATTCCTTTCCTTAGAAACCAGGCTGAAAAAAGTGTGTTTGACAGTATAATTGATACAGGGGTTTGTGAGCAAAATAAGCAATGCCAACAAAAGTACCTTTAATTTGATACTTGTTTGTCTACAGTAAGGGTCTGGTCCTCAGTACAAGCAAAAATGCAATCCTGGCCTAATTTTGATTAGCAGATAAAATGCCTCCCTGGCAGCAACAGACCATGCTGTAAAGAACAAATAAGACCAATGACTTCGTTAGAAATTCTGTGACAGTAAACTTAGTTGTGTTATTTCCAGTCCAGTCCAGCACACAAAGCACTCAGTGTTCCTTTAAATTTCCTGTTTCCATAACACTCATCAGGAAATGCTGGGTATATGATATATAGACTTCTGTACCGAGTATACTCAGTGACATTCCTCTGCTCATCAGAGGCAATGCACCCACCCTGAGGTGGACGTGGGTAAGAAACGAGCATGGGAAAGAAGAGTGAACACCTGGGGTTCATCACACAGGGGGGAAAAAAGGAGAATTGTGCATGGTTAAAACCTTTAACTGCAGAAATGCAGTGTCATGTGAGAAACTGCATAGAGAGACCAAATGACTTCCTGAGCAACTTTAATCCCGAGTCTAGCAACAATTTACTGTTTTCACTTCGAAGCACTTTTCCACTCAGTATTCCTCGGCTATCCTTTTATGCAGCATTCATAGTCTTTACATCCTTCACATGGGTGTTGTGAAATGTCAGTAATTAATGCTTGAAGATTCTAAAGTAACAAAGTGCCATGTAACTGCAATGTATTCCTTTTATTATTTTCACATAAGTTATTTTGACCAGACTGTTCAGCTGCAGAGCCATCAGATTTCACAAATGTGGAGGTAATTTTTTCTTTACTGAATTGAGCCCCTAGGAGTTAATGATTGACTGCTAATAGGTTTATTCCATTAAATACAGGGGAAAGGAAAGGTTTGTCTGATAAGCAACAGAGAAAGAAGAAAAAGATCCAAAGTAAAGTGAGCTCTGTGAAATATAAGTGACCGTCTTATGGCATGTGTTGGAACTAGACCTCAGGAAAGGGAGAAGGTTTACATTTAATACAGTCTGAAGGTTTGCAGTGCAGTTTAGGCTAACACATTGCCTACTTTCAGTTCACCATTTAAGAAAGAAACCTCTGTAAGAGCAAGCAATGAAGCCTATCCTATTGCTAATAGAGAAGTTTTGCAAAGTAAATGTTTATAAACCTTTCATATGAAGTTAATGATGCTCATTAAAATGTTAAAAGCAGCCATTCACAACAACTCCCACTTTTAAGAGCAGTTTTATTATCACACTCTGCTCTCTGAATTAATGGGCAGCTTAGTTACTTATTTGGTTTACAGTAAACATTGGCCAGATTATACCATTTAGTGCATGAAATATTTAGAGGTTTTTGAAGTTATACTAATTTATAAAGTCTGCAGTGTCTACAATATCTGTGATGCTGTGACTTTGGCCCTTGAAAAAATTCCTAACATTGATATCCCCTTCTGAACTCTCAAGATTCCAACTTTCCTTACAGAATTGTATTTATATAACTTGTTTTCCTCTGAAATACAGTTCTAGTTTGTGAAACTTGCCATTTTATGTCAAATCATCACAGTTCAGGACTGGAAGAAGGAACATGCCATTCATAACTTCAGGGAATATGTGACCAGACACACTTTATGCTTACACAGACTTGATTTGGGCTAGAACAACATGTTACATGACTGGAATTATGTATGATATGAATAGATGAGGAATTAGACCTTTAAACTCTCTGTATTTATGGCTGTGGAAAATGCTAACAATTAATGCCAAATGCTAACAGTTTCTAGTTACTTTGAAAAAGCATCTCTAATTTATTGTCTATGTAGTATGACTGCAATCCTGCATGAAATATAAGCTTATTGATATTGCTAGTCTTACACATGGGCCTAAATTTAAACATACGTTGTTTACTGTATAAGGAGTGTTGAATCAAATATGTAAAAGTTGAACAGATAATTTTTTTGAAAAAGCACTAAAAGCTGCTAGTAAAGACTTCTGGCAGTGTTCTTTGTCTCTGGTTTTCTTTTTAGTTTGGATTGGTTTTGAGAAAAAGAAGGGTGCAGTTTTCTTTCTTTTCATTCTGCACAATGCAGAGACTGTCAGTCCACCTTCTGATCATACATGCTTTTCCTCTCCCTTTCCCTCTACTATCTAGAAACCTTTCTGTACAAAACAGTGCACAAACCTAGGCACAATTGTACTCTACTCATCAGGCAAAGAAATTATGGGAATTTGATTGTCTTTTTTAAAGGGACGTTATAACAGTTAGAAATACTTTAACATTCAGACCAAAGTTTCACTTATCAATGGTATATTTACAGAAGAAAAAGAGAGAAGAATTAAAATATTTTTCCTTTATCTAAAAGTCCAGAAATTTCCATAGGAATTTTTGCAACTGGGAATGAAACCAGAAATCCTGCTCTTCCACCCTTTAATGAAGTTTCTAGTTTGCTGTGAAAAAATAGATTCCTTACAGTTGCTGCATGACAATTTTTCCCCCATTTTCTTCCTCCATGTTCAATGACTGATTATTCTCCCTGTGGTTCAAGGTGGGGAGAGGAGGAGCTTGGAGGATAAAATGGGTTTTAAATAGAGAAGAAAATTTCAGTTGCAGTACAAAAACATATCAAGGGATTCTAGGGCAGATGTATAAGCTGAAACTATTTTTATTACTAGTAAATAATTAATTGGACTTAAAACTACTAATGTTTTAAAATTTCAGTTGCGCTTTTTCTACAGTGCAAAAGCCTACAATTTTTTGATCTACACCATCATCCTGACTTTTAGTTTACCTTTCTTTTAACCATCTCTCACCCCCAGACAAGTGGTAGTCTTTCAGTATGGTAGGGGTTGAAGAGTAATTTGCTTCCATTAGTTCCATCATGTTACACAAGTCATTAGTGTCAATATATATTATTATGTAGGTATTGAACAATTCACTGTTTCATATTTATTTACACTGTGATTTTCTACAGGACCAGAGAGGACAAGACAGGTGTTAAAACTGAAAATAAAAAAATGCTCTCATATTCACTAGCCTTGTGTGTGTGTCAAACCACCAGTGCTTTAGTACTGCAAGTGCAGGATGCTGCGTGCAGGGAGTCACTGAGTTGTGGAGCACTGTGAATGCCAGCCAGCCTTCCTCAGTTTATTCGGGAAAACCACATCACCAGATATTGAGATCTTATAAAATGCCTTGATATAAACTGCAGAAGGAGAAATTGTTCTAAATCAGGCAAGGCAAAGTGAGATTAGCATTAAGAGAAGTTTGTTAATGCACTCAGAAGATAGTAGATGCTCTTTAAGAAGAACTTGCCTTCATTATTAATTAACTTATTAGCACAGATGTAAATTCTGACAGGTCTAAAAGGCAAAAGGAAAGTGGTATAAAAAGAATTAGGTAATAAAGAGAAGTGCAAAAATAAAGAAAGATATATCTTTAACAGAACAGGAAAGCAAATAGTTAATGGCATAGGCAGATAAAAACCTTCAATGCCACCTTTTTCATCTTCTCTGAGGTCTATTCTGACCAGATTCTTTACAAAATCATTTTAACATGAGAAGCAGAAAAGAGAACAAGTACTTTAAAGAAGATTTAGACAAGGTTTAAGTGAACAGAGGATGCTCATTTTAGAGTACTTAACAAAACTTAATGAAATAATCTCTGAGTAATTTTTTGAACTCATGGAAGACTGGTTAAGAATGAATGTGGACTCTACCCCCAAAAAAAAAAATATTGGAAAATGAGGATATGAGTAGTTATAACCCATTCAATATGCACAGATATCCTAAAATTGTCTTTTTGAAAGGAACTCTTTTCTTTGTGGAAGACAATAACACAATTAAAATTTAGGTGGATAACTCCATGGGAAATAAGTCACATCAAACCAATACAATTCCCTTTTTCATCAGATTGTGATAAGTGATTCAGCAGAAAATGGTATATGGGATATATCTTTAACAAAGAATCTGGTATTTTCTAGCATTGCTTTCTCAAAGGGTATTGGAAAAGGATAGTCCTGATATGATGACAGCAATATGATGATGAATGCACAGCTTGCTAAAAGATTCTCTCAAATGCTAGGGAATTTCAAGTAGATATCTACAGGGACCTGTTCTACACTCAGATATTTTATTATTTTCACTAGTATCTTGTACAGTGAAAGATACAATACAGTTACATCACTTGTGGGTGACACTAAAACACAAGGGTTTGGTTGCAAGCACTTTGAAAGGCAAAAGTGTAATTCAAAGACTTCATAAATTGAAGAAATGGCTTTGTGTCCACAAGACTAAAATAATAGGTGCATTCAGAAACAGAGCAGTTGCGATGTTCAGAATACATTCTAGGAGTTACAATGGATTACAGTCTTAGATTATAACCAAGGAATGTAGAGGTGTTGCAAAAAAAAAAAAAAAAAAAAAAAAAAAAGAAAGACAGCTCTTATTTTGGAGTGTCCTAACAGAAATGTCACATTAGAAATAAAATGTATCTGTATTTGATCTGATAATCATGGCTGTGGCCATAACTGGTAAATAATTCTAGACACCACACTCTACAAAAGATGTATACATATAGAAATACTCATAAGGGAAGCATCTACAATGATAAGAGGTCTATGAAGCATAACATAGAGAAAAGTTTGAAAAAATACTGCTTAATTATCCCATAAAGCAGAAGACTTGCAGGAAATAAAAGTCTTTTATATATGATCCAGATATTTTTAAGTTGTGAAGAATTACAATCAGTGGTCTGCAATGATTTCAAAAATAGATTTGCATAACTTTTGAATTATGTGTGTTCAGAAATTTCAGTGGTTTACACAGCAGCATTCTGGTAAACTCCTTAACCAGCAATTTTGAGAACAGTTTAAATATGGTAAGGATAATTTAAGTATTCTTGATTCTTCCTTCATGCAGCGAGTTTGACTAAATGCTCTCTTGAGATCCCTTCTGTCTTGTGTTTCTGTGATATTAATTTATAAGGAACTCTAAAAAAATCTGGGTCATTCTGTTAATTTTTTATACATCAAATGAGAATGCTAGGGATGTGAATAATTCCACATATGCTAAGATACGAAAACTCTATAAAAACTGTCTTGCCATAATACTATGGTCTAACAAAGAGCGTTTTCAAGATATACTATATAGTTCAATTAAAATTAAAAAAGAATCAAGGAAAGTATCAGAATACCTACTTTATTTCTTAAAGTTCAGGTGCTAAGAATCACATTCCACTTGGATGCTGGGAAATAATAGATTATTTCTTTCTCTTTACTGTATTTACAAAACAACAGTGTCCTAAGGACATTGAATTTAGTCTTTAGATTGTGAGCGCAGATCAGAAATCACATGCATAGGCTGCAATTGTCTTGTTTGGGAGAGCTTTCCTGGAAACTGCACATACAAATGAACCTGTCCATTGACCCATTCTTTTTTATAAAATTATAAACAAGACTGTAGTGTTTGGTACTTGCATCTAGACTTTCTGCTGCTAGGAATCAGTGTGGATTTCACATGAGGAAAGACAATTTATACTTAGGCAGCTCAAGATCCTTAGGAGAATGTTGTTTTCTCTTACAGATATATTAATCAGAGGAAGAAAAAGTGAACTTGAATCTTTAAAACCCTGCAGTGAAACAGTTAAATCTGTATGTAGCCTTAGATTTCAGTTTAGAAATTACTACTTGGGGTGATTAAAACACGCTAAAAAACAACCACTATTGGGCTTTTTCAAGTCTGTATGCTTATTAAAACCAGAGAGCATGTGAAACAATGATATAGTCCCTTAACTAACAGTTTATGTAGCATGAAGGAAAATACCATATCAGTCTTGATGAAACCTAATTACTCTTTGACTGTGATCACATTAACTGCTTTGTGCTCCTAGAGTTACACTTTAAAGGTGAATTCCTGAGTGCATTAATAAGCTTAATATCAGAGTCTTGTTGAGAAGAAATGTTTAGTGAGTTGTGTTGATCAAACATAATTTTGATCACTTATACTTGGTATTAGACCTGATTAAATTCTACAGAAGTCATCCTCCTGACGACAACCTTTTTTCTGCTCACACTCACAAAAAAAGACATCCTTGGATACCAACTGCGCCTGTAATGAAGGTGAATTGTGTTTAATGACTTAAAGAGTGCCATTTTGTGCTTAACAGTTTACATATTGCAAATTACTCTGTAAATACTTTGTTCCTAGATCAAATTAATTGTATAGCAAGTTGTGCTGAGAGGCAGTGAATTTTCTTTGCTGCTTTAGCTCCCATAGTCTGGAAGCGTAAAATGGTTTTCTTAAAATCCTATGGAGAAGCTTTGTCTTATGGGTACTTGAACACAGATGCGGAATTCATGATGGATGCGGATGTCATCACTTGATATTTAAAACAATAAAATGTTATGATATTTATTGGACTTTGACTTACTTGCCTTTGGTAAGAAACCAGTGCACTGGAAATTGTTCAACTTCACATTTTATGTGCATAATTCATTAAATTTAAGATAAAAAAGTTAAGATCACCTATAATTACTGTGAGTTTATATAGAGGGATCCGTGTTTATATATTGCATAAATGCAGTTTACTCTCCAAGCAATGGATGCAAAGTATTTTCAAATGCATCACAGTCCAGCATCATTCAACTTTGAAATCAACATTTGGACTCAGGGACCTGGACAAACAGGAGATGTGAAAGGAAGCAGCATGGAAGGGGAGGTGATATGCCCATAGTTGGGAAGTGAGTAGCAATACAGTTTTGCTTCCTTTGTCCTGTGTTTCATCTACCCAACGTTTTGTCTGCCTTACTAATACATTTTTATGTTATACTTCTCATGGCTCAGTTGCTTCATTTAAAAATAAATAATTAAATGAAATGTTTCAGAATCAATATGGTGCCTAGATAAGCATGCCAGGTCAAAACACAAAGCCCATCTTGATTCTGAAGCATTGGATGAGCTACTTTTTTATTATTAACTTTATAACTGTACCAATTTTATGACGTTCAACAAGGTAAAGTGACAGGTCCTGCACTTGGGTTGCAACAACCCCATGCAGCACTACAGGCTGGGGACAGAGTGGCTAGAAAATTGGTCAGGGGAAAAGGACCCTGGGCACAGACAGCTAGCTGAACATTAGCCAGCAGTGTGCTGGGGCTAAGAAAGGCGAGGACATCCTGACCTGTATCAGCAATAGTGTGGCCAGCGGGACCAGGACAATGATTGTCCCTCTGTACTTGACGCTGGTGAGGCCACACATTGAGTCCTGTGTTCAGTTCAGGACCCCTCGCTCCAAGAAAGACATTGAGGGGCTAGAGCAAGTCCAAAGGGCAACAAAACCGGGAAAGGGTGTGGAGCACAAGTCTAATGAAGAGTGGCTGAGGGAGCTGAGGGTGTTTAGCCTGGAGACAAGGAGGTTCAGGGAGGACCTTACCGCTCTCTACAACTACCTTAAAGGAGGTTGTAGTGCAGTGGGTGATAGCCTCTTTTTCCAAATGACAGGACAAGAGGAAATGGCCTCGAGTTGCACCAAAAGAGATTTAGCTTGAATATTAGGAAAAATTTCTACATGGAAAGAGTTATCAAGCATTGGGATAGACTGTGCAGGGTTGAGGTTGAGCCCAGGTTGAGGCTCCATCCCCGGAAGCATTGAAAAAATGTGTAGAAGTGGCACTTAGAGACATAGCTTAGTGGTGAACTTGGCAGTGCTAGATTCATGGTTGGACTCAATGATCTTAAAGGTATTTTCCAATCTAAATCTTTGTATGACTCTGTGATTTCTATGACTCTACTGATAGCAGAGATTATTTTCTCTTTTACCCATTACCCAAAAGACATTTTGCTGAAAGCAGTTACTGTTTGTTGAGATGAACCCAGACTGAAGGTAGAGCTGAAAACTTAGTTGTGGTACTTAAATGATCTTTAAGGAAAAGCTCCAGGCCACTGATTTTGGATCAATATAAAATCACTTAAGTCACCCATGACTAAAGTCAGTTCTCATGTTCAGTGATAGGGACGTGAGCCAGGTTCACAGAGGACATGAAAACATTTCATTTGGAAAATATCCCCAGAAACCTCTGCAATCTCCTACCTTACCATCAATTTTTGTGTTCAGCCAGTGTTCTGATTTTCACTGTGATGTTTCTGGCAGTGATCCATTTATCAAGAGCTCTGTCAAATGCAAGTCTTTAATAGTTTGGCTGAACTGTAGTGTACTAGTCTGCAAGTCTATAATGCAATGCTGACCTGAGCTTCTGATTACATGAGGCTGGAGCTTCCTGTGACATCTATACCAAAAGAACTTGGAACAGGAAGCCCGTGACTGACATATTGGTGATAGTCTCATACCAGAACCTGGCTTTAAGAAAAGAATGAAGAAAGTACAGGCTCAAGCAGATTTGAGTAAGGCAGGAATGACCAAAACTAGAAGTGGAACAGCTTACTCTGAGTACTTTGTGACAATCTAGCAACTGATCTAAGCAGAGACTTCTAAAAGTAAACCATCTTGCAGGGTGTATGCAGAGTCACATCAATCTAGCTTAATTATGCAATATTTTTCAAAATGTATTTTGGTTATGGAAATTCTTGCGGCAATTTGAACTTTATAGTAATCTGAAATAAAAGCTGACTTGTAAATTCCAAAGAAAGTTGCAGAAATATTAAAAATGCTGTCAGGTACTTTACCATTGCAGTGATGTCAGCATGGGAGTTTGCACTAGTTTACCAGATATTGAGTAATATAGAAAGAAAAGCTCAAAAGATTGAATAGCTTCTTGTTAAGTGAACATTGTCAATTTCGTGCAGTGAAAGGAACAGGGTCCAGAATAATCAATTGTACGTCGTCATGTCATTAAGGACTTAATCATACCATATATCCACAAGAAGATCCCGAAAAAGTTGCACAAACAAATTTAGTTTTGGTATTGTGTAACTTTTAAAGTACTTGTCTTTAGAACCTAGAGGATACTCTTCTAAGGTATGCTTTTTTATGTAATTTTAATTTATCATCCTCTGTGGTCACTTAATATTTCTGTTACTCTCTGAAATGGTTTCAATCCCTTTTCAAAAACAGCTGTATTCATTGACTATAAGATTTATATTTACACTGTATAAAAGCCACACAAAGAATACAAACAAGAAAGGGTTATAACTGTGGGACTGAGCTACAGCAGTAGTGAGGTAAAACAGATTGGCTTAATTGCAAGAGCTTTGTATGATGAGTTTCTGATGGGAGACTATCTTATTGCTTAGCCAGGTGTTGTGAGTTTGCCCTACATGTGAGAGAGATGACACAGCTCATTTACTCCTCAGAGCCTTGTAGTGTGAGCTGGGGAGTTGGAATACTTTTGTTCCCACAATCTCAAAGGTAGGGGTTAATCCTAAACAGATTGCTGTGCTCCCTGCACAAATTTCCTTTTTTCTTTCTTTGCTGTGCTCTTTTTTAGCACAAACAGCAAGCTTTACTAAAATATGTAACTTTAATTGGAAATCACTCTGCTGTAGAAGATGATGGAAGGCTGCTAGGGATGTAAGTAATCCAATTTCTATCTATCTTATCAGACTGTATCAGTTGTTGTTTTATTTGGTGCCCTTCCAGTACGATCAGTCATATATTTGGCTGTGAAACTTATTGTGGAACATTTTAAGTTGTCATATGTCTTTTTTTATTTGAAACATGAGATAAATCAAGATGAGTACACTGGAAGGTGGTAGAAAGTCTCTACAAATCTTATCTTAAACTGTTGCTTAGCTGTGAACTGTTGCTTGTTGAGCTGTTGCTGTTTGCTCCCTGAGAGGTGGATCCATTTCAGTGGGAATAGATGCAAGTTTTTTCTGCTAGAGGCGAGGGTCTGATGTGTAGTTTTTGTTGCATACGTTTTTGTTTTCATTTTTACTGACATCAGCAGAGGCATGATGTGCTCTAGCAGTCTAGGACCTGTAAAGCAAATGATGATGCTAGTGCATGAAAAAAACCTGTTGATTATAGATTTAGTTGAAACTGGCTAAACTCTTGGTGATAATTAAGTTAAACCTCTATTTTATTTGCAATCTTGTACCTTTTATTATAATTTTATAAGTTGAAATATAGATATCAATAAAAGTGCTGGTAATATTACTGAGTCATATGGTACTAATCCTGATGGGGAGCTGATCTTGGGTCACTTCTTCAGGATATGTTTGCAAGAGTGGGCACCAGGATGGCCTTGAGCCATAAGGGCTGGTGGTGCAAAGGATAGTCCAGAGCATACAGAACAAGGGGTGCGTTACTGGTACTGCATCTTCTGCTGATCTTAAGCCAAATTATTGCTATCATTCAGATATAAAGCTCTTTTCTGGAGTCGGCAAACTGTCTATTAGTATCACTGTTTGCAGATATGAGCCTGCAGTGCTTGTGGAACAGCTCTGCTGCATCTGTGCACATCAGTGTTTGTGTTAATCTGGCATCAGTGCTCATCAGTTCAAACAGCTCTGCTGTGATACAACATGGATTTCACTTGTGTAAACTGTAATTTACAGAGATTTTTGTGTTATAAACAAGACTAACACTGATGTTGTGTACCTTTGGATTTCAATTATATTAGTGTTCACTCCTTATAACTAAAAATCTCCTTTCTAAACTTATAGAGTTAGTGTGTTTAGTAATTTATGTTCTTACAGTTTAGAAACTGTAGAACATCAGACGTGTAACTTAAAGCTGTCTATTTTTAGGGGACAGAGCTTTCTGTGCTGCCTGGACACTTGTCATTTTCCTTACTACTTATTGCTGTGTATGTAGGCTTTGCCATATGAGTTAATACATCCATTTTGGAATTGATAAAAACTTTCTTAATGACTGACAGCACCCATCTGCATGGTCAGGTAGATAAAGCGTTTGCAATATGCTCTGTAATTTGTGCAAAGAGAGCCACAGGACAATCTAAGCATACCTGACAGCCACAATTAATGCAAATGTAGGCTACTGTTCAGCCAATATATGGGTTAAGGTCAAGTATAAATCATAGATAAACTGAAGTGTAAGGTGCTTCTCCCAAAATGCTTTACCTTTTACTGATTGCATAAAGCTCTGCAAAAATTATTTGATTACATGCTGAAAAGTCTATGCAAGAAATTATGTTTTCCTGCCCTAAGTAGTCAAAGAAAGAGTTCAAATGGTCCCTGTGAGCAGCACAAGGACTAACTGGCCTGTGCTTCCTGGCCTGTGAGCACGGTTGAGTCAGCTGCTGTGGGTTTACCGACTCCTCTGCCCTCATCACAGGGTGGCTGGCCAGGACTGGGACCTCATGTGCCTTCGGGGTAACATGTAGTTTGTTAAGGATCACCTGTTTGTCAGGAGTGTCCTTCCTTTTTATTTTCTTTTTTTCTTCTTTTTTATTCCTTTCTGTGCCACAGTTTGGTGGCATAAATTCTTTTAGTCTTCCACTTTAAGTCCTCAGAGCTTTTATTTTATTAGATATCTAGAAGAGAATCTTCTGGCTGAGTGAGGTCCGAAAAACCAGGTGTATGTGATTTGGCTGAGATTTGGGAGTCTGACTACTGCCTTGGAATCTGATATTGGCCCCTGTGCCTTTCTCCAAATCCATTCTGCAATCGTCTGACGGTCTGCAGTGTGCACTGTTGTTTACGGGAGTAAGGGCAGCATCAGTGATGCATTGAGGCCTATGAGTTTATTACTGCTGGCTGATGCAAATGTTCTTTATGAAATAATTTGGTTCCTTCTTAAAAGGAAAAAAAAGTAAGTCATGCTGCATCCTGTGCTCACTGTGTGTGGCTTCCCAGTTTCATAATACGGGTCTTCCTTCCTGCTCTGTAGTCAAGCCTTAGCCTCAGCTACTCACCCTGCCTGGTAGTGAAGCACTGTTTCATTACTGCCCTTGTCACATAAGCAAGGAAGTGGAGGTGCAGGGCTGGGGGAGCCCACATGGCTATTGATCTTTTTCAGGAACTTGCAAGTCTGCATGCTCATGTTGGGGTTAACTCCCCTGAGATCAGGCAGACCTGAATGCTTTTATTTGCTCATGTCTCTTCCTCTGCCCAGTAATAGCAGATAATGGAAAATCGGCTGCGTCCTCACTCTGCCAGTAATAAATTTCTGCTCCTGAACAATCCAGACTATCTCCAGGAGGAAATAAAACATTAGCCTTCAAACTCTTCTCTGTCTGAACTGCAAGGTCTTTTGACTATGTCCAGAGCTCTCTGATCAACAAAACAATTGATTCTTTCTTTTTCTCTTCTCCCCAAAGTGAAATGCATTGTGCTTCTGCCTCTGAAGTGGCTCAGTAGTATGCAAAAATCTGCTATTTCTCAGGTTTTAGATTTTAGTAAAGAGGAGGGAACATTATTAAGTCTGCAAGGCAAAAAATTTAGCAGCCAGTGGAGTTTTCTCAGACCATTAGAAATGAATACCTTTTTTTTATAATTATTTTGAGATATATGAAAAGTATGTGGAATAGAAAAATTAGTCAGGTTCTGTACTGACAAGTCCTAACCGTTCACTCTGGTGGCCTTTTCATTGCTGCCCTGTCTTTAAATGCACATTATGGTGCCTTCTGCTTTACTCTTGGGGGGGGGGGGGGGGGGGGGGGGGGGGGGGGGGGGGGGGGGGGGGGGGGGGGGGGGGGGGGGGGGGGGGGG
>JAWWEE010000159.1:11360587-11405317 GCA_035221455.1 Xenops minutus | reverse complement strand
CCCCCCCCCCCCCCCCCCCCCCCCCCGCCCCCAGCTTCTCTGAACAGATAGTGACTCATTGTACGGAGATCCTGAACCCTGGCTCAGAAGGCACAAATGAAGGTTTTCTTGCATTTCTTATTTGTTTGGCAAGGGAACAGTCAAGAGAGAAACCTTGCTGTGAAAACCAAAAAGCCATGGAGTTTTCTTGTCAGGTTGCATGTTGGCACAAGACCATACAAGAAAGACAAGCTTTTAAAAATGTTCCTGATTTATAAGGGAGGGGAGGGAATTAACTGAAACAGTATGTAGATTGAAAGTATCTCGGGGGACAGAACAAATTGTAGAGAGCAGTTGTCAGAATGAAAACTAGGGATGTCTCCAGGGTGAAAAAAAAATGAAGTATAATTGACACCTAGATCTTGAGGAAAGTAAGGATAGTAAGAGTGTAAGGTATAGTAAGTATATACCCTAAGGGTATATACTTATATGAAGGAAAGGTTGTTGATCTTCATAATTACAGCTACAACATATTAGTAAACTCTAGCCCAAATTTGGCAAATGTTGCTTGAACTGCCTTCAAATATAAGAATTGCTAAGAATTTGTGATTGCAGTACTGTTGGGTTGAGTTTCTGGCATACACCTACTTGTAATGGCTATGACTTGTAATGGCTATGATTTGCTCTGATACATCTCTGCTGGCCACTGTCATGATGCAATTCCAATGGCTATACTTCATCAGTTGATGTCTGCATTCCTTAAAAAAAAAGTCACTATTCCCAGTCACAAATTACTGTTACTGGTAGGCACTGACTGACAAGTGAAGCAAGGTTCCTGACTACACCAGCTTTCATCTAAACCTAAGGAATGAAAATATAATTGTATAAAGAGGTGCAGAGGGTGGTGTGTCACCATCATGTTTTGATCAGAGTGGTAATATAAATAGGGAAAGGCCTAGGTTATCATTTAGAAATCTGGTGGCAACAACACATTTAAGTGAAGAAAGGCTTGTGAGTCTCCTATCTTGACATGAGAAGAGAATTATAGAAAACAACAGCCCTATATATATAATGTATCTGTGGGAACAGACTTGTGACTACTGCAGCCATTCATCCTTAGCTGTGTTTCCTGAAGCCTTTCACATTTGTGTTAGGAACTGTGAAAACACAACATGCAGGGAAAATCATTTCTGAGACTTTAGATTTGCAGTTGATTAAGCATTGATCAAAAGCATGTTGATCATGACTTAATGTTCTCCAGGCACTGATTGAGGGCATCTTTGGATCTGGAGGACACAATGAGATGCAAACAGCAGAGACCTCACACAGCAGGAGAGTGTAGAACTTGGAGAAAACTAGATGGAGGTGCTCTACACACTGGGATGGTGTAGGCTGCTGTTGCCAAAGTAGGGAGAAAGTACGAGGACTCATTCTGCCTTCTTGCCAGCCCACTCTGGACTCACTGCCCAAGAGGAGTAGAAACGAGAAAATCACCAGAATTCTCTGAGGGAAGAGAGCACCTGTGTGCAGTGGCATGAAAAAAGGGGTTTGTTGCTTACTGATCCAGCCCTGACATCCCATGCCAGGCTGTATACCTTTGTGGCAGACGGCTGATGCATGTGCTCGCTAGGGTGGATGCTTACAGTTTTACTGGTGAGAGTATTCAGCTTGAGAACACCAGTCACGGTGAGTAAGCCTGACTGTTTTTGTTTCAGGGCTTAATTAAAGTAAATTGAAGAACTGCAAGAGAGGAGGAAAGTTAAGTGTGCACAAAAAGGAACATTGAAGCTGCATTATGTCTCTAGTCTCCTTCCACTAATGGATTTGGTTCCTTAACAAAAACAGTAGCACTGGAGAGAAGATGGATCAGGAGTGGGGCATATGCAGCCTAGCAGAGAGGGGTCAGCTGGCCCATGCAACAGCTTCTTGTTGCCACATTGGAAAGCCACGTTGGCAGCCATTGTGAAACCAAAGCAAGGACAAATACTGAAAGTCACTGTCAAATGCTACCAGAGACCTGTCACTAGGGGGAAGGGCAGCATGTAAGAGCTGATATGAAGTAAAATGGTTGAGGACTGTGTAGTTAAACATATTGTGAGTTTGTATGAAGGAACTTCATATCCAGAGGTGAAATGAACTATTGGTGATGGACTTTAAATGGTCTGGATCCAAAATCAGGGAATCAGCAACAGCCTGAATACTATGAGGTTTGAAATCCAGACCAGAACCTTTTTATGTGTCATCTCATTTTTCATGTCTAATTGTAATAAAGAGTAGCAGAAGAAAAGCAGGAAGACCTTTGTTTGCTGCTCATACTGCTACAGAGGATCAGCTGCCAGTTAAATTGTGGGTGCTGAGCAGAAGTTCAGACTGGAAGGGATAAGATTAGATAAGTGCTTCTAGTAGGAATGGCAGCTTTAAAAGAGAGCTTTCCATGTACACAGAGTGAAGAAAAACTGGGGATGTACTAGAATAAGTCTGATTTTGTGCAGTGTGCAGGTCCTTTATGGATTCAACACCTTGTGAGCTGACCTGGATAAATGTTGCACACAAAACCAGTTCCTGGGACTCTGTGTCCTTCCTCTGGCTGTCTATGACTTTCCATTCAGTTCACTGTTTTTCCCTTATACAGATGATGGTGGCTCAGCTCCCAGGAGAAAGAGCAGATACTAGTTATCATTTTATCATTGAACACAGCTGCTCTGAATTTTAATAGGTAAGTCTTCTGCATCTGCAAGTAACATATGGCTAGCACAGAGCTGCAGCTTTGACAGTCTTTTCCTGCTTGCATCTCTATCAGGTGACTGGAATGGAAACCTGCCACTTCAGCAAAGGCATTTAAAGCAGACAAGCTGTGGGGAGATACACTGTGTAAACATGCTGTAGTTAATGTCAGGTATCTTAACACATGCTTAATATAATCTTTCTGACTTTACATTTGTGTACAGTAATATCCTCTAACATTCTGCTGTTAATAGATTAAGTGCTTTCAAGGTGGCACAATGGATAACATGTATATAGATCTGTAGTTAGCAGGAAAGGTCTTCACTCAAGCAGGAAAGCTCATCAAAATATCCAGCTTCCTCAAAGGGCTGCATCATAACTAGAAGGTGAATTCTGGCTGCAACAGCTAAGGTGGAGCAACTTCAGAGAGGCAGCTGAAAATAAAGCATCTGAAAAGGTTATTTATGTGGTCTTGCCCTAAGACCCGTGTCTCCAGGGCAGCTGCCCACATACTTGTGCCCCCTACCCTCCTAGGATGTGGCTGTTCTTTTTAGAGCATATTTGCAATTTCAATCACATCTCTCTGCTATTGCATAAAGACAGGTATTGAATTTTTTTGCTGTCATGGAACAAGAAATCTTATGCAGCTGAAAGCAGTACCTCAGGTATTTGAGAACAACTACCTGTTGCCTTTAGCAGCATGTATGCAGCTCTGGCTCCAAGAATTTGAATGCCAAGAGATGGAGGGAACAATGGTGATTGTTGTTTGGGATGAAGACCAAGGGGTTATTCCTCTAAACTTGGACTAGTTACAATGTATGTTTCTTACCCTATTTATTAGAAATTGCTAATAGGAGACTTGTCTAGGTAAGCAAAATCTGCAGGTAGGTAGAATAAGATAACATTCAGGTTGACACACTGCATTGCACTGGCATAATGACACATGGTTATAGCTGGCGTGTGTCTCTCTCAGCTCTATCTGCTCTGCGGCATAAAGAGGATAAGTGACTTGTACAAGGCCATTCAGCAGATCACTCAGGAAGCCAAACACGGAGGTCTTAAAAGCAAATTATCAGTCAGCAGGCAAAATTGTTACTCTGAGAACTCTCTCTTTTTTGTAATTGTTGTGGCTTTGTTCTAATTTGGAATGATAAGCAGTGTATTTCAAAGACATGATTATATCCTCTTTTCCCACCTGACCTCCCAAGATAAAGTTATGCCATAGTATACAGTATGTCAGATTTGAATAATGGCTAAATGACTGTCAAATGAAATGAATTAAGGCAAAACATTTCTAGAATGTGGGGGGAAATGAAGAATTATTTCATTTATTTTCTTTTTTTTATTGCTCTCCCAAATTTTCTAGTAAATATTTACTGTCCCTGAGGAAAAAAAGCTTTCTGTTTCAGTAAAGACCACATAGTTAACTCCTTCTGCTGCAGAATATTTCAACCAGCCCTACTAAGTAAACAAATATCAAAACAGATTTTTTAAGTCTAGTGGCAAGCTAACTTTCAAAGACTTACATTTCCCATGACTGCCTGACAGTGTGTCATTGCATTTCCTCAAAAGAGCATGGCAGGGGAATGTTACCTTGTGGTGTAGGTCCACAAAGTCCTTGAAATACTAAACGCTCTGCTGCCCAGGTATGACTATGACCTTTTCTGAATCAGAATCAAGTGATGTGGCCTTTCAGTGTTTTTGGATTTTTCTTTTTTTTTTCACTGAATTGAGAGCTTCTTTTTCTCTTTTTTTTTTTTTTCTTTTTTAAAATGTGCTTCGCTGCCTAAAAACTGAGCAGTAGGAGTGGCACATAGTAGGAGCTTTGAAAAGTAAACTGTAATTTCTAGAATACTGGAAAGGAAACCTATACAGCTGTCAACTACGAGCTGTAGCACATTTAAACCAATGACTGTATCTATAAATACAAGAAAGGGAAATAAAGACAAACAAGTTTTTGCTGTCCTGAATCAGTTGGAAATACCAATATGACTATATTGAGTAAAACAATGGGAACAAACTACAGCTTTCTGGAAAAAGTTGCACTAAGCAATACACGATGAAATTTAAATGCAGGCAAGAATGATAGAGTATGTTGTAGTTCTACTGATGTTTGTAGTAATGACATCATTGATCCAAGAAAGGATTCTTAGAGTGCAATGAACACACATAGTTAATATCAGTTGAACAACAGAAGTGAGTATATTGTTTCCCCAATGTTATACGATGTGCCACATGACATCTGTACAAACTGCAGCATATGCATTTTGGGAAGGGGGGAGATGAAGCTGATAACAAGGTGTGAATTCCAAAGGGAAGGGGCAGCAGACAGCAGCTGAGAGGAGGGTCTACTTCCACATATTCCTTTCCTGCCACAGAGGAAAATGCACTGCACCTTGCCAATAGATGCAGAAATCTGCAGTCACTCCACTTTGAAGTGCTCACTCTACGGTTACCAGTGAGCTCCAGAAGGCATTTTGCTGTCCGAGGAGCTATGCTGTTGCAGCTGCTCCTGGGCATGCATTTTTACGTTCCCACCATGAAGTAATCAAATACTGCCCTGGCCCGTGTGACTCTCCTCCTGAAAAATTCATAGGGCTAGTGTATTGGTGTAACCAGTGACTTCTTTACAATATGTTTTTCAAGTCCAGTGGTGGGGGGTTTTTATTCTGTATGTTTGGAAGTGTTGTGGTTCTGCACCCACCCTCTGACCTGGTTAAGTGCTGCTTCATCCCTTCCCTGGAAGCTGTGTGAGGTTCCTCACTGGAATAAGCGGTGTCTTTAAATAGGGTGAATCTAGACTCTTAGCTGGCATAAAACACCACTGCTTGCTTTTCTTCAGTGAAGCAATGCTGATTTGCTGTTGCTGAGTTTCTGCCCTAATGTCTCTTCAATATGCAAACAGCAGTGAGCTCATCAGTTAGGAGTGGCCAGTTTTCAAGAATACAAAAAGTTACTGTAGTTCACACACACAAAAATTGCCAGGGTAGAAAAGAAAGACCTTACAGATGGGGGATTTTGCCACACACTGATTTTCTTTTTCTTTCTTTCTTTTATGGAGAGAAGTAGAAGCTTCGGGATTTTTAGTACTGCTATTATGCAAGAATTCAAAGATTATTACAGTGTTTTGGCATAAAATCTATTTGTATCCACATCATTTGAAGGCACTAGCACTGGTAACCTGATACCAGTCAGAAACAGGACAACCTGTTTTTAACCAGTCCTACCAATCACATTTTCCATTTGAAATAGTGGTAGCTGGTTAGCACAAGCAGCTTGCATAAGAAAAATTGAACAAGAGCCTTAATTTTCCTTGGATGGTAAGCAGAGGAAGAAGTGACTTCAGTTGCCTTCTGCTGCAGTGTGACATCCCATTCCTGAAAGGTCTGATTCTGCCTGTGAAGGTGGTTACAGCCTGGAGAAGGTACAGAGTTGTAATAAATAGGAACAGTTTCCCAGACACTAGCAGTGCCATTTCAGGCTCAAGCAATTAGCCCAGAGAGAGCTCCTGACCTAAGCATGCCTGTTAAATGGAGAAGGGAAGTGTTCTGTGTGCACACTCTGTGTGTCTCTCTCATGTGGCTCTGTTTATCGACCAAAACCAAAGACAGTGTCTTGTGCCCCAAATGGGTACTCTTGTGTTCTCAGCTTCCGTGTTCACTTTCTCAGTCACTTTCATGCTACAGAGCTCTTCCTCACTGCCTTTCCCTGGGGTCACGCTTCTGACTATTGCTTTCTTTGCATCTGTGTTTTTCTCTTGTTTCTCTCAAGCATCCATGGGGACACAAATACTATTGTAAAAATTCAGGATTTTAAAGCCTTTTAAAATGGCACTGCCATAGCCTCTGTCATTTTGTATATGAGTGTCTCCCTTATTTCTAACTCTCTTAGTTATTAAAAGATCTTGGTTTTCCCTCCCTGCACCTTGTCTGGCTACTGCAGCACCAGCACTAGGCTGAAAAGCCTAAGGGACAAAATCTGGTAGAAACCTAGTCAAGTTTGTTTTTTTTTTTGTTCCTTTGCTAGAGTGAATTTTTTGCCAGTGCAGTGCTGTGAGCAGGTTCACTATGGGGTTAGAGAGGTGCAAGGTTTGGCTCAAGCCACAATGACAGAAATACATGCCAGGGGTGGGGAGCAGGGTGAGGCTCGTTGTTAGTCTGGCTTAATTGCATGCTGGCACACTATGCTACCACACCGCTACCCCAGGCCATGGCAGGAGTTGTGCTGATCCCTGGAGCCAAGGCTGTGCAGTGTCAGTCTCTCCCAGCATGGATGGGGCAGGAATGGCAGGCATGAGCACCACAGCTCATTTACCACTTGCACCAACTGTGCTGTCTGAGATGGTCCATGATCTGTATGCACAACAGCCCAGAGTGTGGCCCAGGTCTTGTGTTTGAACAATAAATAATACTAATGAGGAATCTGTTGCGCCAATATGAAAGTGCTTTTTTCCAAATACCCAGGGCTTAAGAGAGTCTCACCCAGAAAGGAATTTCTGTTTCATGAGGTGCTGGAAGGTTGCTAGCGGAAGTGCAGGCATGCCTCTCTCTGGTGTGGGGCCACAGCACATGCCGCAACCAGTATGCAAATACATCCAACCTAAATACACTGGAAATCCAGTCTCTGACTCACAATGTGGGTGCCTTTGAACTCCATTGCTTTGTAATTTCTTGCAAATGGAGGAAAGATGACCAGACAAAAGAAGTCAAGGGAAGAATATATCTTTGCTTTCTACTAATCATTTCTCCCTCATCATCTGCCAAGAGTAAACTTTAGTTTTCAATAGAAAAATAAATCTATCTAGACTTTACATACAGGGAATTGTTTTTAAAATGGATGTTAGTTGAAGGAAAACACTGCCTTATTACAGTAATGTTTTTAAGCTATATTAGCAGGAGAAATTTGATCTTTAGAGTTGAGGCAGGGGATGAAACACAGACAAAGAGCAGAAAGAGCTTATTCCACTGTTGAAGTCCCCCTGCAACCCTGTCTTCCAAATATGTGGATGTCTACATAGCTAACTGCAGTATATTGCTTTTGCTAGTGCTCTCCTAGTGGGTTAGCAATGCTATCATTAGAATTAAGCATTTTGTTGTGTTTCACTGTTTAGCTGGCTCTTCATAGACTTAGAAATCATATGCAGACAGAAAAAGTCAGAATCAATCTAGGAGAAATCTTTCCCTTCCCTTATACAGACTCAGATCCAGAACTGGTACAAATTGAGATACGCCGTCACATTCTGTGTAGCAGGACACCACCAACTCTGCTGGGGCTCTGGTCTTCTCTTCCACAATGTGGGGACTGTCAGCTTGTAAATGGTGTGACAACCACTTCCACTTTAGATCGGCGTGCTCTGGGGAAAATTTTGGGTACCTTTTGAAGACAGTAGTGCTTGTGGAGTCAGTGACTGCAAGTCGGCTATTACTTTGAATATGGAGTATTTCCTATGGGATAATACTAGAAAAGGCTTTTTTTCCTATTTGCAGTCAGGAAGAATTTAGATATTCAGTAACATTTTCCTTCTTTGCACATGCAGAGTGAACAAGTTCAGGAAACTGGCTCATCAAAACCCACACATTTTCTCCAGCTAACTTCAAGCCAGATTGCACAGTAAAGTGAACTGAGAAAATCAGCTGCAGAAATGGTTGTGCTGGCATGAGAGAGGGGTAACACAGGGGCAGAAATGAACAGCTAAGGGCAGCAATTATATAAACTAACATAACTATCAAAACACTACTGACTGAATAAAATCCTAGAGTATAAATGGAGCAGGATGTAAAACTGACCAAAGAAGATATCCAAAATGTAAGGCTCACTCCATTTAGCTTTATGCTGTTGGCATAGCTAACGTGGATTGAGGTATCAGAAATTCTCTGCAGTTGGCTACGTCATCTACAAATTCCTCCTGTCCTCAAAACAAACAAAAAAACAAATCTGTTGATCTTCTCAAGTTCAGAGAGTTAGCGTGACTACCCCAAAGGAGATTTGCTGGCAGCAGTTTTGGGTTTCCACTTGCTTAGTAGACTTTGACAACACCACTGTCCTCACAAGAACACAAGAGGTGACTTTGTCTTCTGTGAGCAAACATGTTCCTTTTAAAATCACCTGAAATATTTGGCTAGTAGAGAGACTGATTAAAGCAACATGGCCTTATGGTACTGGTATGGAGTAAATATGCTGTAAAGGAGAATGTCTGTGCTGGGGATTATCTAGTAAGAAAAAGTTACTCTGATGATAAAAGAGAACAATTCTTTTAAAACTATGTTCAGTCTACTAGACTATGTATTAGATACAAGTTTATTTCTCTCTGTTAAAGATTTAACTATACATTATGATGATACTGTTTCTCTGCTTCATTTTGTAAAGCTTTCTCTGCTACTGTCCTATATTACTGTTCAAGGGGTTCACCATCTTTTTTTTTTTTCCAGGAAAATATTCCCTCACTTCAGCCAGATGAGCAGCCTTTATTGTTTTACATCTTATTACCTCCTAAGAAGTCACATAGTTGTGAATCAAATGCATATGAATAATAGGCAGATTTTATTTTGGGGTTTTTTAATCTGAAAGACAGAAGCTTCCAGGAAAACAAATATAATCTTTCAAGTTCTTTAATCACAGAAATTCCAGAGTGAAAACTGAACTAGTACCATGGCGATATTGGTTTCACTGTGATAGCTCAATACTCTCCATGTAACTAAACTTAGTCCCAAATTACTTGAAGACAATAACTGTGCTGATATCCAATTAGAATGTCTTATATTTTGTGTTTATGGGGTGGCAGTTTAAGTGTCTGTGTAAAATATTGTGACTAACTTTTGCAGACAGTGGTTTATCTATTTCATCTTGAAAGCCTTGTTCATGTTTTTCTTGCTAAATTTTTCAAGCTTCCAGTGAGGACTTAGTTTTGAGGGACAGAATCAAATACTCTTGCTCAGGAATATCCTGTAGAACATAACTTCATTCTGCATAAAAATACTACGCTGTAGTAGTTCTAGCAATTGAACAGTGTTTTCTGGTATTTTATAGACATTTCTAGACCGTGAATTTTACAAAGAAATAAAACTGCTAAAGCTTCTGTTGTAACAAAAGAAGGACTGTTGATACAAGAGTTCCAGGCTGTTTTTTTAAACATAAAAAAAAAGATAATTTGGTGGTTAGGAGGGTTTTTTTGTTTGTTTTAATGCTGAATGAAGAGGACTCATTTTTGGAAGTCCTTTGTAATACTGGGCATCGTAAGTGTCTCTGCCTTTTCTGTTTCTTCTGTATTAATCTTACTTTGTGTATCAACTGCAAGATGTCAGACATTGTTTTGTCGATTTCATCTCTCTTGAAATCTGCTTTTGATTGCAACACTTTGCACCAGAAGTAGCAATTTTGTATGTCCATCCTATAAATGCTGGGATCTTGCCAACATCCTAAATTTCTCCATTCCTCACACCCTTTCCTATTATATTTAAACCAGCTAGTCTCATTTTCAGAGCTGTGCAGGGTAAGTGTAAAAGATTGTCACTTCTATCAATTGTAACAAAGAGCCATGAGAAAGAAGCAGAGTTGAGCTTTAAGATTCCCTTGTAGATTCAAAGGCTTGACGCTGGATCTTCTAACAGTTTCATTAAGATATTCATGTTAGGAATGCTCTTTCTCAGTCGAGGTCTGATACAGATGATTAGAAAAGGTCTGAATAAGTCTATTTTGACAAAAGGCTTCCCTTATGCACTGAGTCAGGTTTTCTCTTTTGAAATATTTAACAATGTTTACAAATTATAGAATATTAATTACAGTGGAAGATATCTTTAGGTATGTCATCCATATGGTTAAAAGAATACAGAATATAGGAGACTGATTTTTCTGCTTGAACAAATGAATTTAGCTGTATTCACTGTATTACCTATATTACTGAGACATGAAAAACACTGTAATTGATTATATTGGTTTATAGATGAAAATTTTGTTTGGAAATTCATATCTGTAAAGGAAATGCAAGATCTGTATTACAAAACTTTTTTTTTTTTTTTTAACCATACTAATTGAATTGAATACCGTGTGTGTTATTACTTTACCTGGAACATACACACAAACTTAGTAAAAATGCACTTGCTCCATTTTTCCAAAGTGGAAAAAATACACTGGACTTTGCAGGTCAAGTGACCACATAAGCAACAAAGCATAATGACTAATTCCTTTGCAGTAACATTAGACTATTAACTGATTTTCTGTTCAGAATCTTCCTAATATGCACACACCTTTCTAAAGAACTCCCTTTAACTAGCTGTTCCTCAGCCTATTCAGGTGAGAGAAAGCAGACAAAGAAGAACTAAGAAATCTTTTGACAGACTGTCTAAAAGTTATCAGCTGAAGGGTTTTAGAGGCCCTTTAGTGGAAATCTCTGTTCTTTGACAAACGTTTTTTTGGATAAGGAAAACTTCAGTAGTTGTTTCTCATCAAATTTCTTTCAGATCTTGAAATTCTTGAATGCAGTGCACTAGTCTGGACTGCTTTGTGGCTTTTATTAGTCATGACTGATTCTAGCAGAGGCAAATTATTCCTAGCCCTGACCTGTGGTACTCGGTTAGCAGTGTTTTGCCTCTCCTGTGCAAAGAACTTGTTAATTCAATTAAAACATGGCATATTTGTGTCACATGCTTACCAGGCAAATTACTAACTTTAAGGCTGCTAAACTTATTCTATTTTGTGAAGGCATTTCTGAGCTTTTCCCTCCTAGGAGGAAATACTAGTTGATAATTTTTAATTTTATGTAAAGAAAATGTCTTCTAGGGCAATGCTAATGAGCAGGTTGGCTTGACTTGGCCAAATAGCAAAGCTATTACAGTTGTAACATTGTTACTCAAGTACAGCAACCTATCACAGAATGGGTCAGGTTGGAAAGGAGGGCAGTGGAGTCATCTGGTCCAACTTTCCTTCTCAAGCAGGGTCATCCTAGAGAAACATTGCAGGGGAGTGTGTCCAGACAGTTCTTCAGTATTCAGCAAGGGAGATTCCACACACTCTCTGGGCAATCCTGTTCTTTACTGTTTACACCTGCACAGTAAAGAATTCTTCCTCATATTCAGGTGGAACTTCCTATGCATTGGTTTCTGCCTGTTGCTTCTTGTCCTATTGCTTGGCACCATGAAGAAGAGCCTGGCTCCATCCTCTTGGCGCCCTGAGAAACTATTAAGACTGGCGTAGCTCAGGGTAATAATACTTCCCAGCCTCTAAATCTGTGAGCAGCTAGAACTACATTCCTCTCATAGACCATCAGCTCTAACTAGTTGAAGATCAGGAGGCCAGTGGTAACGGGTTAAAACAGGTTTCACCTTAGCAAAGCTGAATTTAGTTGCTTGACCTTGCTTTAACTTATTTGTGCTTCAGTACGTCCAGTTCCTTGTTAGTAACATGAAAGAAATAATTCCTTTCCCCGTAGCTTTGCCTGACTGCCCTACTTAGACTGTAAAGTCTTTGGAACAACTGCTGTCTGATCTAATGTGCATGTACGGAGCAGAGCACAATGAAGTCCTGATCTCAGCAGGAGCCCCATCTGCTACTGCTGAGATAAATGATCTTTTCAGTACTGGTTGTTTTTTAATCTCTTTAAATTACCATAAATACATTTTTAAAGCCATATGCTTTCATTCTATATCCCACTCCACTGAAGAAATCTGGGTTTCTGTGGAAATATAATTATGTAACTGTATAATTAAAGACTGCATCATACTCTGTATATGCAAGAGGGCTGAGCTGAGGTTAAGTGCCAGACTGATCTGCCACTTTGTACATTTCAAGTACCTAAAGTTACTTTGGAAAGGTTATTTTAAATATAATTTTGTGTATGTAATTTTATACTCTTCCAAAGAAAGAGGTTGATGTAGATTTGTGATTAGTTCAGTTGAACTGAAATTGGTTTGCGCTAGAAGAACTGTGATTGTGAAGAGAAGCATTAGTTTCTGGGCTTGGGTGTCAAGTGTTGGATGCTTGTTGAGGAAATAAAAACTCATTTTCTGAGGGGGGACAGAGAGAGAGAGAGGGAAAACTGCATCATAGCAGGAGTATATCCCAGAGTATTAACTATGTCAGAGTAGACAGAGGTTAGCAGAAGCTTTAGGGGTGGGAGAATATTTTATATTTTTCACTTTGTCTCTCCCTGCTGCATCAGTGTCCATGTGTTCCCAGTTTAGCATGTGGCACTGCTGCTATTTTGGCAGAGGCATGAGCCTAACCTTACAGTATTTGTTAGGGGTTTGGCTGAATATCCAAAATTTCTAGAATATTGCAGATGCCTTTAAAGGCAGTGGAAAAGTTGAGGAGTCAATAACTTATCCAAACTGGAAGAGGAATATATAGGCTGAGCAAAGAGCATGTCTCAAATCATAGCTATTTTGTCACTGTTAACTTCTAGCATTTTGTCTTAAGTGGTGGAAGTGTTGCAGCCTTTCAAAAAAATACCACACGTTCCTGTAACAACAGAGATTATTATTCAACCTGAATGTTGAGACGGCTAATGTTTCCAGTGTAACAGTGTGTAGGGAATAAGGGTCACTGGCTCCTGACAGACCTTCCTCTTTCATGCTCTGAAGAACCAGGGTAATTCCTGTGTTACCTGAGCACTCAAACTTGACTTGTTATAAACTGCTGCAGGGGGCACATGTGCAGAAGACTGAGTGGAGAAAGATTTCTTGAACCAAGGTCCCTGCAGTACATCTTTGCATAAACCCAAAGACTCAGACCACTGATATTTATTTAGGTATTCCTTTGTTTGTTTGTTTGTTTTCTGAACGAAGAAGCTGTTTATACCTAGAGCTTCATTACTTTTTGACATTTAAAACACCACCATGGTTTGTCATGGTAGTGTTTTAAGAGTTTTGTGATTTCTTGTAGTTCTGCTGGTTTGTGTTTTGTTGTTGTTATTGTTGCTTTGTTGTGTGGGGGGTTTTTGTTTGGTTTGGTTTTTTTAGCCACCAGTGCACTTGCAGGAAGCATGGGTAGAGCCCTTCCCCTAACCTTCGTTGGCAAAGCCTAGCAAGTATTATTTGTTGGTTTGTTGTTTTTTACTTTGGAAGAGAATAGAGATTTACATACACAAAATCTTTCCTTCCTCAAGAAATCCAGCTAACAAAGAATGTTTGTAAGCACCAGGTGCAAGAAAACCAAGGTAATTGTCTGTAATTGTGAGATTCTTGCTGACACTACATCTCTCAGTTGGATAAGTACACAGCATCCATTTCTGCCGATGAAAGTTACATTACAAATTGAGGGTAGAGTAGGGCCACTTATGTTTAGTTTCTTTTACATAAAATGTATTGATTTTGTTCTTTGGTAGGGGACTGTTTTTTAAACAAAATCAAACATTTACATGTGTAAAATATAACATCCATAATTTTTCACAAGTTGTTAAAGTCCAATTAGGATTCTGCAATCTGTACTTACTTGGTAGTAAGATAATTTCCTGTTACCAAAGAAAGTACATTTGGTGTATTTCATATGTAAATTACTTTATTTCATAGAAGAATATAAAAAGGCTTTGGAAGTTGATGCTTTTGCTAACATCAGTATTTGCTTATCTCTGAATGGCTTTTCATAATAATGGAATCTTTGGCACTCCCTTTTGGCCTTCCACCTAGTCCCAAGGGCACGACACAAACACAAAGTTGCACAGTTAGATGTCATCCCCCTGCTACAGATGGAGCATAGATAAATCTCTGCCTGTGGTCTGATTTAAATCACGTGTTGCTTCAGCTTCCAGTGATGGTGGCCACCTGGTTCTTTTTGAGATAACCAGTGTAAACTTCGCAAGAAGCTTTGCCTTGTGCTTCCTGAGCTGCTCTCCCTTTCCAGCAAAAGGCAGGTTCTGCTGGCACAGGGTACTCGCCTGCTTGTGCTGAGGCTTCACACCTGCTGGGTGCCTTGGCTGCTGACTTAAGTCCTTGTATGAAACTTAACCACCTATGCAAAGCAGGTATGCAGTGTTGTGAAGAGTGGGGGCTAGTGCATCCTTTAGCTCATGTCTCATGCCTTAAGCAGTCAGATAGACCAAATCAAATTAGCTGCTGCTCTGTGAAAATGGGTTATTCTTTCATGTTCACTGTTAGTTCCTCTTTCGATTACAAAAATGCAGGGGGTTTAATTCTTTTTATTTATTTATTTTCATACATCCATTAAGAACATAAAAGAAAGAGATTTTCACAACAGGTAATGAGCCCCTTAACTCTGATCTCATTTCTTCGAATAGTGTCTCAGATGTGTTTAAAATTAGCCTACTAAAGCAGATATGACCTTTAACAAAGAAAATTTAGAACTGGGGTTTTTTTGTTAATCAGGTCCCTCTCCAAATACTTCTTCAAAATTATAAATATTGGACTGGGGTTTTTTTATGTGTTTTATCTTGAAAAAGGGCAAATTATTTAATGTGACTAAAATCTCTCTCCCACCATTTTGTAGTTATAACTACAGAAATGAATGTTCGCTTATTTTTTATGATCTTCTCTAGATGATATACAGAGCAGAAACATGAGCTGGAGTTGCTGAGCTGACAAACTGTATCAAAACACTAAAACTTAAAAGAAACAAAATATTCTTTTTCTGTTGTTGTTTCAAAAACAAGTCACCAAAACATTTGTCAGAATTAGCACACAGTTGTAACAGACTCTAATTAAAATTCAGTTGCATGCTTTCAGATGGCTTTATTAACAGTCCTGTTCACACCTCCTGGTTATTAAGGATTAACAAATCAAGGAATGGATAATGATTTTTTTCTCAGATTTATCTAGACTTTTCCAGAAGTCATTTTACTGACTGTAGAATATTAGTGTTGTAACATGGTTCTTTTAAATCTTTGAAGACTGACTAAAACTTGGTCTGTTTGCTTTAATCAGTGACCAACCTGCAGTATCCTTCACTAGCAACTACTGTCTTTCTTTAGTTTGTCTATTGTTTCTCTAATTTATTTATTTGTTATTGTCACTTCATTTCAACATATTCTAAGACAAAGAGAGAAAAGCCCATTTTGACATTTGGGATATTTGTTGGAAGTTATCCAGGGAAGTCTTCCAGATTTGCTGGGATATGAGGGGGCAACAATGAGCTCCCCATAAGGGACATCTTGTCCTCCCTGGGAAAAGTCAGAGCAGAAACTGCAACAGGTGATTTCTGGGGTCTGTCAGTTTGTGTCACTGTCCCAAAGGAAAGTATTCACAGCATGAAATTAAGGTGGAGGTGAAAAACAGGAAAATCACAGGATATACGCTTGTGGCCGTATTACCTGAGGCTGTGATCTTGTGAGGTCCCATGTCCTATGTCAAGTTGGGAGAGCAGCAGCTGGACTGGGGAACTTCAGCGACCGCCCAGGAGCTGGTGGGGATGCTGGAGCACACAGCAGTTGTCTTTCTTTGCATCTGTGTTAAATCAATGTCATAATGTATTACTCTGAGTGTGTGGTGCAGCTTGCATGTTATGTGAACGTTTGTGGATTTTTTTGCAGTCAGGTAGCATGTTGTCCTCTGAATACCACAAAGGGCACATGACACACTGAGGAAAAGGAGGGGAAATCACAGGGAACTTGTGCACTATCTCTTAGTTACCTCATAAGGTATTGTGAGTGCCAGTAAGTGCAATGGGAAATACTAGTCCAGGGTATGGCTTCTTTTATGATTGCTAACAACTGTTTTGCATTGCAAAATGCTGGAGGCAGTGGGTACACACTACCAGCAATTGAATACAGGGCTTCACTGAAACAGGGCAGTCAGTTCTAGTTATGGTATTGTTTTAAGAGGAGGATAGAACATCTGGAAATGGCCAGAATACTAATTTTGATTCTTAAAATGAAAAAAGAAATTACCAAATTATTTAAATCATCCTGGTACAAATTCAATTCTAGGTTGTGAACTGGCTAAGCAAGTTAAAGTCTGAAGTGTTGGTTACATTCACCTTTCATGTACAGCTGAAAAAACGCTGACACCTTCATAGATACCCTGCGTAGTGTCCCTACCATGCTGCACTAATGAATATTACCCCATCTGACACCCATGTTACCGATCTCACTCTCCTGTTCCACTTCTCCCATGCACTTCAATATATTTAAGATGTCCATATTAGGCTTTCCTGATAAACTGGGCAGGGGAGATACTGGAAAGGAATAAAGAGAAGTGAAGGAGAAAACACAATTCCCCTCAGACAGATTGCAACTGCACAAGTTTCTTCTTTAGGCTGATTGCTGTGCCTGTGCAGATTTCCTTGAAGCCAGAATTCATTGTGGATCAACAGAGCATTCATATGGCTCAGATTTTATGATCCCCGTGACAGGACAGAGGCAATGAGGACAAACTGACATGTGTGAAATTCCACCTGAATACAAAAGAGTACTTATTTACTGTGAAGGTGATCAAACATTGGAATAAGTTGAATGGAGAGTTTGTGAAGTCTTGAGCTGTGGAAATATTCAAAACCTGACAACAGTGTACTGGGAAACCAGTCCTCATTGACCCTGCTCAAGCAAGGGAATTGGACTAGATGATCTTTTGAGGTTCCTGCCAACCGCAAGCATTCTGTGTCTCTTTGTCATCTTGAAGGTCTGTTTCCAAAACCTTGGGTTTCTTTCATTCTGCAGACATGCAGACCAACAACAAAACGACAACTCCAGCTCCCACCACTTGCCCTTTCCTTGATGCTGCTTTTTCCAGCAGCAGCAGTCTTTCATTTTGCCATTTTTGACTAGCCTCACTATCTGTGCCAAGGCAGGCTAAGGATGCAGAAGGGCCTTGTCACACAATGGTCTATCACGAGCACCATTAGGAACTCTGTGCTAAGCTGTTGGCAAGAATTGACCCCAAGCCCCTGGTGTGGCAGCACTGTAGAGCTGTCTGGCACAGTGACAGATGTGGCCCTGCACCTGTGAGCCCAGCATGGGTGAGGGCAATCTGGGTGCTTGGGAGGAGAACCTGGCTTGGGAGTTCTCGCTACTGGTGGCTCATTCCTGTAGGCAGTGAGGAAAGAGAGATTTGCTGTCTTCTTAAATGGTGATAATTTCAGTATGTCTTGTATCATTTATTGTGTTGGTGTAAGCAATGTATGGCAAATTGTAGCGCATGGCAGACGTGGGAATGGGTGGCCCTGTGGTATTAAGCAAAACACATCCTTGAACAGTATCTGCCATGTCCCAGCCACCATTTCTTCAGCTGAAGGCAGCAACCTCAATGCTGTGCCCTTGTTTGTTAAAGCCTCTTCCCCAACAGACAAAGCCTGGCATGCTTTCCCTTTTCCCTCTGGCACAGTGCTCCACCCCAGCAGCATTCACAGTGCACAGCTGTGTAAGGGTTATTTTCTCTGGGAGGTGGTTGTGTGTGGGTGTGTGCGTGTATACACACACTCACACAGAAAGATGTGTTCTCCTAAAGAAGAAAAGAGTTTGTCAGCAAATTATCTCATCTTATTTCAGCTATTATAATCCTCTTCAAGCCTCAACAAAGCACCCGTACATGTTTGATCAAGTCACTATTAAAGAGAAATATTGTGCTATTCTTGCCAACTGGACCACCTACACCTTGGTATCACTATAATTATTGTCAAATATTATTGTTACAAGAGGGCACAAACTATGTAGATCTTTCTTTAATATGACAGTGTCCAATTTAATGGAACATTACTGATTAGCACAGCCAGTGCAGATTATGCTGGCCTACCTTATAAAAAAACTTTATGTTACACTTGAATGGATTGCAGAACACCTCCTGAATGCCTAGTGGCTGGCATTGTGCCAGAGCCTTTAAAAAATTGAAAATGCAGCTTGCTTTCTCCTTTTTCATAAAGAATTCTGAAAGCAGAAGCACTGACCTTGGCAAGCTTCTTGTACTAAGTTTTCCAATAGGCAAGAGCACTATAAATCAAACCAGAATAATCCTGTATATGTTTTTGTTTTCATGCAGGCTGCTAGGATTGCACTTAAGGACTTGATTTTTATTGCCAAAGGAATGTTTTTAAATCATCAAGACCTAGAGTGTGTTGTGAGCATAGTCCAAATTTCATCATCATCTTTTGCAATTTGCCTAACACCCTGGCTCCCATGGAAATACAATTTATTTCTCCTACAAAAGTCATTACAATCTATGAGCACAAAGAAAGAAACCTGCAGAACTGAAAATGAGCAATAAAATCATGACAAAATCTGCTACCTAGATTCTTTCCCCTAAAGCAGAAAAATAAGATAAACAGTGTTTCTCTTTCTCTCTGAGTTATTATTAGTTCAGTAGTATTTATCATAGAGCTTAGAAATCTTAAAAGGTTACAGTTTATTCTTCATACATGGCTTTGGGGAGCCTTTTGACTCTGCTGAGAATTGTAACATGACATTGTTTTCAAAATGAAAGCTCTGAACAGATTATTTTCCACATTATCTAGATAATAGAGGTGATAGATTGGACCGAGTCTAGCTGGTGTAAGCAGTTGTAACTCGTTTAAATTATGGAAATTTGCACCAGCAAAGAACCTGCCCCTAAGGAGGGAATTCTGGAGGAAATGTTCTAATTCAAATTCGTGTTGCCTTTTTTGTTGTTGTGTTGTTGTTAGTATGGACATAACTTGCATGTAGGTTTATGGTAAAGAATATTAAACTGAACAAAAAATTTAATTCCATCTCTGTGCTCTTTTATGCTAAACCACTAATAGGTATGTTCCCTGAGCCTGTTTTCAAGTTTCATCTTTACGTACATTCAGGTCAGCTAAACACATGCTTAGATCAGCAGCAATTCACAAACTCTGTCAACACCAGTGGGATTTCCCATGTGTTACAGTAAGCTTTGCTAAATATTAATCCTTATAAACACATATTTAAACTTAAAAACTGTAGTGCTTTCCTGACTGTGGTCTTCCAAGCCCTCCTAAAATGTTGTATCTTCAACTTCAACTAAATATGTCACTTTCCAGAAACATATGTACATCTTTATATGTACTTTTCTTAATTTACAGCATTTAATATAATTACTGTGTTGTATGTGTGAGCAAGAAGTACAGGGTATTGGTAGCATTTTGCTTGCTCTTTCTCCTTTTCCTCCGATTTTCCAAACCAGATTTTTGACATGTTATTTCTGAGTTCCAGCACCAGTTGGCAAGGGCAAGTCCTCAAACCCACCCACAGCTGTTTCTGTCAAAGTATGGGCTCTCTGGGGCTCAGAAGCACACAGCTGAGCCATGAGACACGAGTCTGTAGGGAATGATCTTTTTCCCTACTAATTTTCTGAATGTGCTTTTGGAGCACTCATGAAGTTAATTAATGACTACAAGTGTAATGAGTGGGCCTGCTTTACAATGGGCCTAGTTTACAAACACCATTTTTATTTCTTTTCATGCTCTAAGTAAAACTCCCTTGTTCCCAAATTTCCAGATGACAAACAGACATATGTTTAAATGTACCGGGGGCAGCCACACAGCCTAATACTTAGCCTAAGTTTTTTTTCCTGAAATTCCTTTTTGTCTTTGTGAATCTTCTTTTGCTGGCTTATTTCCTTTAGTTTCCCATCACCAGAAAAAAGCTTCTACATCCTTTTGTACACTGGGACAAGATTTACACTGTGAGAAACCACCTGAACAAAACTGGGAGTTGAAACTAATTGCACTAAGGACTCATCTACTGCTTCATCAGCTGCATTTTATGTTTTTCTGTGGAATTGTTTCAGCAGATGTAAATCCCCTCGATTGTACTGTAAGAGTAGCATATTTTACCTTAGCCAAAAACAATTCTTAAGGTATTTGGCTTAAAATAATCCATATAGGGTTTTGCTGATTTAATTCTGCTGGTTTCAAAATGTAGTTTCACTTACATCTCTAGAGAAAAAGTTGTACTATTTTAAGATCTAGCATCTAGTTTAAGAGTCTGTCTAATGAAGGAGATAAAAAGGAAGAGAAACTAGTCCTACCCTGAAGTTGTCTTATATTAAAATTAAGTAACATTAAAAGCCAGGACCATCACCTTAACTGGCTATACTTTCTAGTTTGTATTGTTGCAATACTATAACAATATTAGGGGGACCTTTTAGGGGCAGGTAAGCTAGGGGTGTATTGGACCACAGACAACAACAATATCAGATTAAGTTTAGCTAATTTCGGCCCATTTAAAACTGGCAGGCACCCCGTAACTTCCAAAGATGGATAGTCATATTTGGAGACTGGAACAACAACATCAAACCTCTGCCTATGAATACCTGCATGTGGTTGTCATCTAGTAGGAAATAGGTAGTCTGGTCGGTATACAAGAGCAGCTCAGCTGACAGCACTTTTATATCTTAATTAAAGGGACCAAGTTAAGCTCCTACTCGCAGTACACCCATCAGTATACCACTGATGGTGTTACAGGGGTGGCCATGTGACACTGAGTAGGTCTGCTATACACTGTTTAATTTCTTTCCTGCGTTTTTATGTGTCCAGGACAATTAATGAAATGACTGGTAATGATCATGAAGGTGTTGGTAGTTTGGGCTTTTGGTTAGTTAGGTAGGCTTTTTTAATAAATATGCAAACACTGCACAGAGGTTGTGTTTAATAAACTACATTTGATGCATAATATGATAGCATGTTATGTCTCATCAGTATACCAATAACATCTTCTGCCTTACAGCATAGATATTTTGGGACATGGGGTATGAAAGGTCTTGAAACTAAAGCCTGATCTTTTCTAAAGAGAATTGCATGCTTGCTGTCAGTCATGTTTGAACATACATTTCAGTCATCTTCCATAAGTCAGGAACACCAGATTTGTTACATCCACATGGTGTAATTTCCTCATTCAAACCACTGCACTGGTAATCATTTAAAGACACTATAAATAGTCTCAATAATGTCACTGGCTGCTAGCCTAACAAAGATGTGCAGTTTATAATTTCATCAAGAGACAAGTATAAGTGAAGGATTAGGGAGGGGGGGACAGCCCAACCCAGCCAAGTCATTACATTTTAACACTACTATTGGATATAAAACATTATATGAACAATATTCAACATGCAGCTTTTAAACCAGTGCTTGCAATTTTTCTGGCTTAGTTTGTCTTAATTGAAATTGTTTAGCTTTTGTTTTAGAGTGTCAGTGGTTATGGTCTGGTACAAACAGGTAGTAACCACTCTTCTACACACTCATTTAGATGAGAATCATCTGGTTTCTGTAATCTGCCCAGGTTGTAATTTTATTATAAAATCCTTGAAGCTTTCTGGTTTTGTAGTCCTTCATCTGAAATTGACTTCCTTTCAGTCTTTATAGACCTTAGTTAAATGAAATGTTAAATAAGTTCTTCTGAGACCTGTCAGTCTGGGGCAGAGACTGGAGCTATATCTGCATGGCATTGACATGCTTAATATAACAAAATGATGATGGGGAACAATCTTGCAAAATGTTATCAGATGAGTTTCTATTTCCACCAGAAAGTTTGTCCATGGGTCTTTTTAAATCTACAGAGATGTCATATTTAAATCTGTGGAGATAACTAAAAGGTATCTGAAATTATTTGAGTTGTTAAATCTTTTTTTTTTTTTAATAACCCCAGTAAAAAATCAAAATATAAAAAGACCATCCTCTATGATCTATGATTCCATGCAGCCAAATATGAAAATAAATGGTCTGGGATCCATGCAGAGAATCCTGTACACTTCAACTAGTTCTCTAAAACATATACGAGGTTCTTAACATTGCTAATGCTTTAAAATCAAGCTGAGATTGTCACACAAAAAAATTAAAGAAGGATTTGGCTACAGATTGCTTCTAAAATTGGGTAAGGCTTCACAATATAATACTCATTTCTTTCTACATCATAGTCTAAAACAGTCATTACTTCATGAGTCAGTCGTGCATGCCAGAGTGCACAAAACTAGGAGTTAATAGTATCCACTAAGCATCCTGTACTCTGATGTTCCACAACATGGAAAAGGATGGTGACTGAAACTTCCAAAGTGAATTAAGAACTAGTCACTTGATTAACCCTGATTCTGGTTGAATTATGAAGAATTCTTTTCTGCTTATCTCAAGTTTTTCTTCAAGTCATGATGAATTCTATGAAAAATTCTTTCTTGCACATCTGCACAAAGCCATATGAAAACAGAATTCAATTAACTTTATGAAGAATCTGTTAAAAACCCACAAAACAAAGGAACCAAAAACTCAATCTGAGGACTGCATCTGATTCTCCATCTTTAACATGCTGCGATGTGACTGCATCTGATTCTCCATCTTTAACATGCTGCGATGTGTCTAGAAATTACAGCACATATGGTCTGTAAAACCACCCACCATTTCAATATGTCTGAAACACAAAGTAGTACATGTAGCATCACAAGTTAGAAATTAGGTAGAAGAATGGATGTTAGTGTTAAACCTACAGAAAGACAGAATTATCTGTTCAGATTAAATATGTTTCTTTGTTCTGACGCTGCACCCTTTGTCTCCCTGTTGGGCTGAACTGGAAGGGTTCTCCAGGCAATGGGTTCTTCATGTGCCAGATGTGCTGCACCAACAGGGCAGAGTCAAGGACAGTGTGTATGCTGGAGGAACACTTCAGCAAGGAGGCTCTGAAATGAGTTATACAAATGGTATCAACTCTTGCAATTTCTTGCTGTGGTTACAAGCTTCTGCAATCTTTACCTTGAATATCACTTTATATAGTTTTCTGCATGAGTAGTTTTGCAATACTTTGATGAAATATAATATGTTATTATAACAGTTTAAAACAGTCATCAATATTTCAAGTACAAAAATATAAAGAGCTTCTCAAAACAGTTACTATTTACTGTACCTACTGAAACAGATGCCCTTCAATGGGAATTACAGAAGCACAGCAATATAAAAACACTATCCTGATAATAATACAGATCACAATCGCACTAATGTAAATCTGAGGACACCACTGTCTTGTCTTTTGCAATGCATACTTGACAAAATAGAAGACATTTAATTCCTTGTCAGAGGGAGGTAAAAGAGCCAGGCTTTGTGCCTCAGCAGTTCAGTGATACTGTGGAAATTGTCTTTACCAACCTGTCTTTAACTCCTTCTCAATCATTCTTTAATATAAGTGGTAAAGGGATCCTGTTATTGATTGAGTTAGTTGCTTTAATCCGGCCTGCCTTAAGCCTGAAATAGATCTCTCTTGTCATAGAAATAATAACACAGCTTTCTTATAAAGTAGAAGGGTCTAAGTGCTGTGAGAGTTTTTTTTGCTCACAAAATAAGTCAAATCTGTTTGGATAAGCAATGGTACCAATGCCAGCTTCCACACAATGACAAGTAGCACTGCACAAATTGCTGTGCCACCTTAATGCTACAGGATTGATTGAACATTTCCTTGCTGTTACTTTTTTTTTGCTGTTGTCTCTCCTCAAGAGAACACTGTTCCTAGCATGACCCCTTTTTCTTTGCACGTCAAGCAAAAGAAAATCACTCTTTGCTGAACTTGTGGGAAAAGATATTGATCTCAGACACAGTGATGTAAACCAAAAGTAACTCCCTGGGAGCTGAAGGCATTACCCCAAACATTGGTCAGTGAAGTTGAGGTCAGACTCCAGCCACTGGCCTCCAGGCTTTATTTCTTGCCTAATAAAAAGTGGTATTTCTAATACACCAATGCTGCAGAGTCCTAAGTCATTTGGCAAAAGTGAAATTTTTTTACTGTTCATTATTGACACTTGTAATGCAAAACATTGATGTCTGTCACAGTCTCAATACATTTTCTTAATGGTCATATCTATGCCCAATGTATGTACATTTTTGCAACACTTTATGAGCACTATGACTAACATTTAATTTTCATAAAAGCTTTTTTTTTTTTGAGAAAATCCCATAAAGCCTCATCACATAACACAGCTGTCACTTACTGCACAACAGAAATTTTATGCTCATTTTGTGTCACTTCAACCTTTTTAAAAAAGTGCCAGGTATGAACAAAGCTAAACTCCGGACAAATCCCTTCAGCCCTGCTGGTAAATCTTTGGTTTTGTTGCCTGATATACCCGAGGTGAAAAGGTGGATTAAACTTGAGTTGAAATAAACATCAAGAAGTTTGTGCATTTAAAAACAGAAAAGACCGGGGAGACAGAGTAGAGACTTAAGAAAATCTTATCAGTTATTATAATGACTTACAGACAAATTACATACAAAATATTAGATGCAATTTTCTCTAGAATTCAAATAAAAAATGTGAGTTCTCATACAAGTCACTAATGGCTGTCTTATTTACACAAACGAGGAAGAGCAGCTCTTGGTGAAATGTCACCACAGCTAAGTGCCACTGTGTTAATCAGACTGTGAGTACACCTTCTGAAAAAGGCTTGAAAAGAATTGAAAAATTTATAACCAGACTTGTGTAGAACCTTTAAAAATCTGAAATATTTTGTTAATGTCTGCTGTCCAATTAGGCTTTTTTTCCTCCTGTGAATAGTTCATACTTACACAAAGATTTTTCTTTCTAGAAAAACTACAGAAATAGGATCATTACTGCCATCAGTTGCCATTAATCCTTTGTAGGCAGTCAAGACACTTATAATGAAACCATACAACCATACAATCCAGAGGAAAATAAGTATTTGTGATTAGTTAAATCTGCTTTCTGAGGATTCCTATAGTCATTGGAAGTTTAATATTCATAGGAAGTTTTGTGGGAATGCTGTTGTGGCAAAGAAGTGGATTCCATTCCATTTGCAATGAAGACAAAGTACTACTTCTTGTTAATGTAGATTTTTTTTATTTACTTTCAAATCTAGCTCTTTTTTATTTTAAATTATCTTGCTGATAAGCAGTTTTTACAGCTTATCGATTGTGGTACACCATTGATCAGCTAAGTTATGTAGTACTCTTCCCCCTTCCTCACTAAGAAACAGTTGTTGCATTTTTCCTAAAAGAAAAATGATAACTGGAGGTGGGTTAAAGTCAGGAAGAAATGGTGTTCAGCCGGTGTCCATGGTCATAAAGAATGAATACATGGTTTTGTGTCCAAGTGAGAGTATTTACAGAGCTACAGAGATTCCAGGTGGGTTGTATAAATACAATGCTCCTTGTGAATATAAATTTACAGACGGACATAAGGCTGTACAAAGTGAGCGTCCATTCACAGTTCAAACATTTTTTTCTCTGACGCAGTTAGTACAATATTTCACAAGCCTTCTGCTGTAAAGTAATGTAGTGCTGATGCTTTGCCTCTCAGAGGATGGAAGATATTTTTTTGCTATCATTTGCCTGAGATAGTACTATTTCCTGGTGCTTTAAAGTAAATAATTTATTGTAGCCTGGGGCTTTCACTCTAAGACTTTTCATATATGATACACTACTTACCTTAGCATTGCTGTTTATGTATTTACATTGCTCTCATCTCAGCAGTTTTCAGGCTCCTGTGCACCAACATGTCTTCCACTCCCTGCAGAGGAGGAGTGTAAGTCATTAATGCTTCTGTATCCCTGATGATTTTATTAAATGAAGTTTAATTACTTCCATTGCTTTTGTATAACATAATCTAGTGCTCATTTACTCTATTATTAACATTCAGAGGAATTAAAATAGGGTGCATTTGCATCAGTACACATTGAGCATGATGTAAGGCCAGGCGTAATTAATTTCTCTCGCTTACAGCTATGGAGATTGTTAATTTGGAAAAAAAGAAAAGGCAATATGTAGGATTTGATTTTTAGTTGCATTAGGCTACTTATCACTCTGGAGTGATAAGTTTCGGTTAAAAGTGTTCTTATTTTTACTTTTGAGTGCTGTTTACCAGAGTGCTGTCAAATAGTGAAATGTAATAGTGGAGCTAATTCTTTTTGCTGCAGGGGGAAAGAAATGATACTACACATTCAAAGTTAAATAACTGAAACACATATCTAGCTTCTCTTATGAATGGTAAAATTTTCATCAGCTTCAAGGAAAGAATGTGTGAGTCCCTCAATCAGTGATTCCTAACATTCTGGATGAGACAAGTAGTTCTGCATAGTTACCAGTCAGGTTCAGTCCTCCCTCACCCCTGCACCATGGCTTTCACCCCATCCATATCTCCAATCCTTGTGAGCCCCAAGTTTGTCATCCCCTAGCTCTGGATGGGAGGTCTGGATGCTCCATGTCTCTGGTAACGTAGCCAAGGATCTGTAATAGGATCACAGCTTTCTCATTGGCAGTCACTGCCTCAAATTACATCATTCACAGAATGGCTTTGTTTAGGGAGTTTTAAGCTCTGTTTTGCTGCTCCCAAACTGACAGAGCCAATGACTCATTTTTTTACAGAAAGTGCTGAAAAAAATGTTTTTTTTCTAAAAAATTAGATTCTTTGAAAGCTTGCTAAAATAGGAACCCTGAAACTGAGGAATACCCAAATCCTCAAGCACTTTTAAAAAAATATATTGCTTATGTAAAAGGATTTGCTAACAGTAATTAGACTGAATCCTTTAAATGAAGGACCTGCTTCAGAAATATATCACTCCAGTAGCCTTCCTTGACTCTATGCAAAGTGTCATCTGCATGTGTTTGCTCAAGAATTTTTGGTAGAGAAATGTGGTTACCTTTTTTGTATAATTCTTTGCTGTTTCCATGTGGTAGAATGTCAAGAGATTGCTTTTTCTGTCCCCTGTCAATAAGTGACCTGCCTTAACCAGGCACTCAGAAATGAATCATAACACTTGTCAGCATGTGCACCAGCGATTGCTAAGGAGCTAACCACTCCAAGGCCATCTGTAGCAGCACTTGCTGTTCATTTCCCAGTACAAGGGTTAGTGCAGTTGTGTCTTTGGCAGTCAATGTTATTTATGAAAAGTTATCATGACATGGGGGAAGTGAAGGAGAAATACTCCATCAGCTGTGTCCATTTTGTTATTGCTTCCTGATAAGAACAGGTAGCGGTGGAGAACAGTGATATAGCAATAGGTGGTCCTGTGTGGGGAGGTGGAAGGAATTGGGCAATTGTTTGAAAAGAGGCTTTAGCAGGTGCTTTAGAAGTCTTCTGTTAGCCCCTGACAAAAGTAAAGACCGAGCAAAGGTAGTCAAGAGGATCCAGGAGCTTCACCAGTGATGTAAACCACTGCTGTGGACCTTATTCTTAAGGAATTCAGATCACAAAGTTGTAGATATTGTACATTGTCTCAAAGACAAATTCTTCTCTAGTTAACCTAGTTTTCAAACCCAAAGTCAAAAACGTTGTGGGGAGCAAGAGGTGTCTTCCCTTTCATGCTGAGGAATTCCAAGGACAAGTGGAGGGGGGAAAAAAAAGGATAGAGGGAAAAACTCCCCTAAACTAGTAAAATACTGCTCAGATTCCTGGTGAAGGTCTAGTAAGCAAGGTATAAGGCATCCAATAAGATTTCTGCTGAAGAGGTACAGATTTACTGTGTTTAAATTCTTAATTCTCAGTCTCAGTTAACTGGAATTACAATGGAAGTCTCAGTTTATGGAATTCCCGGTTTATGCATTGCATTCAGATTTTGGAAGAAGAAATAATCATCACTTTAAACATTTTACTTGCTGTGCTAGAAATACAGAGCTCAGTCTACTTTCTCACTGATTTTATAACATTCTGATATAATCCCAGGGCATTTGATGTAAAGAAGGAAAAAGCATCCAGGGGAACTTCCTAAATTGTGATCAAATTAAATCTCCTTTGTTAACAAAATTTAGTCCACAAGCCTCTTAAACATCCTTCAAACTGGATTAGACCAGTGAAAGAATACTGTACAGTGAGACTTAGCATGTCAGGGTTTCTGTAATGGGCTGGTTCCGAAGGTACATATAACTGAACAGAACGGAAAGCTCCACTTGAGAGAATCAGTAGTCTTGTTGATTCAGTCTAAGAAATATATTTTAAATTCCACAGATAGAGCTACTCTCAAAACTAACTTGGGAGGCAATATAAATGGTCTAAGAAATTGTTCTTGAGAAAAGTTGGTAATAAATTGTATTGCTAATGCACCTTTTCTTCATGCTTCCAAACTTTGCTAAATGCTTTCCTTGAGCCAATAAGCAGTAAGCATAGACTTAAAATTAAATTAATGTTTTATTAATAAAGCATTTATAAGGCAATACCTTGAAGCTACTGATGATAAATTTAATTTGAGGAAATTTAAAAGACTGAAGCAGAAAATGGTTGTGCCTCACTGTTTGTTCAAAAGACCTCGTAGCACCCACAAAAAAAAAAAATAGTTTAAAGTGAGTTTTTCTGTCTTGAAGTGATTTTTTTTCTTATGTCTCTATTAATTCTATTTAATAAGAAAGGCCTTAAAAAGTCACAAACACATCTAGAAAAGTTATAGGGAAAAATTATGATGCTTAGAGGTGTCCAATTAAAAAAAAAGTCAATATTTTAATCATTAATATTAATTTTTCCAATAACAATTTCTTCATGTTCTAATTCCAGGGTAATGTGTAAACTGGGGGGAAAAAATATTTCTCTAACTTCTGCTGTGTACAAAGGTTCCCCTGAGACACTGTAAAGTTATAGGAACTACCCTGTCTGCTTTTTTTTCTTACGGAAAATCATGACCAGCTTTCATCCTATCAGAAGGTATATAGTGTTTATAGGCATATAGTGCAAGGCAATAGTGTTTTTCTGTCTAACTTTGAGAGACCACAGAATTTTCAATTTCTTGGTTCAAACAGGCATCACTGTTGCATTCTTAACACTTTTTTTCATAATGAATTTAATATTCTTAAACAGAAGAAAGCAATAGCTCTAGTTATTTGTTATGAAACTATACTACCATATAGAGTAGCTAAATAATCTAGATAATCATCTTTTATGCTAAAAATTCCATCCATGCTCAAGAAATTAATCTGTTCTTCATATGGAACATTTCACAACAAAACAAATAAGATTTGAGCAGCACCTAAATGTAATGGATGGGTAGTCCTTAAATTCCACAGAATTTCCAACCATTAGTGACTTACTAGAACAGACTTTTTAAATGCTGCATACTGTCCCCTGGATATCCCTGGCCTGAAGTAGTACTTGAGAATGGATCATATTTCTCATAGCATGGTAAATCTTATCTGTATTAACAGAACAGAACAGTATGAACAAACTGCAGTAGATACTTCTTCAGTATCTTCAGTTTGCTACTACAAGGAATTTGATCCCATATTTTCCTATGTCTTATACGTTAATCACCTGTGTTTACCCTACCTCCATTTACTAATCTGAGCCATTCTTAAATCCTTTGTTACTCTGTATTTCTGGCAAGAAAGATGCTACTAAGTACAGCTCCCTACCCAACAGGTAGTTTTGTACCTTACCTAATGCCTCAGTACCAAAGCCAGCAATCTCTGATCTGGAACTGAATAGCAGATGGTTCTTGAAAATCAAAATGTGCAGTGTATCCGGTCCATGTTTACTGTAGCAGTTAGAACTGGAAAGAAATCCTCCGTCTATATTAGTTAAGCATGTCCTTCCACAGACAAAAATTCAGTCGGGTCTGGTAGGTTGGTGATGACTTTCAAGGCATTCTGGTATTCAGTCTCATAAAATTGTTTGCAGTAATTTTCCTATCCTGCTCAGCTTGCTTGCCTATAATGGAGTAGATGTGCTCTTTATTTTTCTTTCCTTTTTGAGTAGGTGTTGTATGTTTGCCACTTGAGAGTTCTCTAGGGTATGTTCTGAAATTATCAAAGTTTATAGCACACATTTTCAAATTAACATTCTTAAATATGCCCACAAAATCTGCTGCTGCTCCCCAAATGCATCTTTCTACATTAAATTGCACATTAACACATCTGAATACCCATTTGCATTCACAGAGAATGTACAAATAGATGCTCGACAAATTTTGAAAAGATGTTCTGTGAAAAGTTTGACAATTATTTAAGGCAAATGTTTTCTAACCTAATAGCATATGTGTGTGATCAAATCCAACAGCACCTTAGTGTACTTTCTGGCTTCTTTTGATGCAGACGACTCTTAAAGTTACCTGCTCAGAGAGGACCCTCTAAATTTAAATCTCACTCTAAATCTGGATGTGGATTTCGGCACTACCAAGGCTTTTTTTTTTTTGTTCCTTCTCCTCCTACTGTTTCTAGATTCTCAAGATCTGAATATATACAGGGACTAAAACCACAGTAGGAGCAAGCAGGAAGATTTTTCAAACAACCCTTAAATTAGTAAATTAAATTAATAACCCTTAAAATTTTAATGCATGCTTATATTCAAGTGGCTGGCCAGAACCCACGTGCTATCCCAAACTCCAATTGTTATGTTTTTTTCCATAGATTCTGGCTGTGTAGGCTCCATAAAGTGTCTGAACACCAATCCGTTTTCTTTCTGTGTTGGACATTTTTATCAAAAGCCTTTATCACTTCCAATCTCCATTGATAACTCCTTTGATATGAAAAGCAGCATCAATTCCAGTTTGCAAGACTATACTTGTGATTTTTACATGACGCTGCCTGTTATCATCCTAAGATTTCACTCTCAGAGTATTTGATTGAAAAACACCAAGAAAGAAACTTCACATGTAAGAAATTTAGCATTTTTGCATTGCCACTTTTCAAGTATATTTCAATTTTACATTGTTTGACATTGAACTTATTTTTCTTAACTAAAATTTAACTGTAAGATGACAGTCCAGAACACCTCAGTATATTTAACATAGTTTTTTTAATACTAAATGTAGTTGGCGATATGAAAAGTAAAAAAGTTGTTGGTCAATGCAGACATTCTCAACATCTTCTGACTATTCCAGAGTCATTACTGGCAGCGTTGATTTCCCCCTGTAGTATCAAGCACTGTATTTCAAAGCTCGGGCTGTTGATCACTTCAATAGCAACCTTTTCAAACATTCAAGATAAAAAATCCTGCCCACTAAAAACCTCTGACCTATATCACTATTTCTTACTATAAAAAATAAGTAGGTACACAGAGTCAGAAGGATTATCATGCAAAAATTCTGAACTTCTTTTTTTAATTCCTTCATTTTTTTCTGTATTGCACCTGTATTATAATATGAAATTTATTTGCAAAATCCCAAAGGTTGCCAGGAATCTCTTTCAAAGAAACATTTAGACTTACACAGGATTTAGTAACTTTCATAAACTTCTTTTTTCTGTCCTTTTCTTTCGTTCTGTCAGCGTCCTTATCTTTTAGCTTCTGGCTCCCTTAGGACAAAAGATTCAGATGAACACAGTCTGTCTTTGTCAGATAGACAAAGTCTACACCTTTTTGAATGTCTGGAAGGTGCTTCATATTTCAAACTGTGCCCACAAAGGAGCAATAAAAAGTTCATAGCTGAATTCCTGACTGCAGTTTTGAACCAGAAATAGGCCTGAATTCCACAATCAAATGTGCTTCTGCAGTGTTGAGTTTAACTGTTTCATTTCGGCCCTTTACAGAGAGATCGAGCTGTGGAGTTCAAATCCCAGACTCTGAGCTGGCTCTCAGCACGTGGAATGTTCAAAGAGTTTGGAGCAGACATTTCTGCTGTAGTCACACACTGCATGAGCCCAAACCTTGAAGCAGGACTCAGTCAAGTAGACTAGACTGACTGAACATACCTTGTGATGGCACAAAAGTTATTGCTTCCCTCCCCTCTCCTTTTTTTGCCTTTTTTTTTTTTCTTTCCCCCTCCCAGAATCTGAGTTTCTGGTTTGTCACAAAGCTTTGGAACCAGGGTTTGTGCTTTCATTCCAGACATTTCATAGAGTTTAAAATTATATCCAGGAGCTCTCTTCAGCATTTTACAGAGAAGAAAAATCACATATCTGCCTACTTATTGGAATTATAACTATTTCATTCACCTTTTGAGGACAGTATACTCATGATTTGCAGGCAGCAAACGAATACCTTAACAGATGGGAATTTATATTGTTTCCATGGTTACAGTAATAAATACAATGCTGGTCTGCCCAGAGTAGCTCTTGTTTTTCAAAAGGTCTTTAAATTACTTGCATTTTCCAATGGATTTTAAACTTCATTTTATGATGATAATCTAGAAGCTATTTTTTATTATTACAGCATTTATACTAGACACTGCACTTGTAACAAGAGAATGCAATTGTATTTTCTTTAAAGCATACAATTAGTGAGTTGAGTTAAAACAATACTGTGTTCTGTGCTTATTCTAACCATCACTGTTCTGAAACATAGAAAGATGTTAAAAGCAGCGGCAGAGATATGGCAGCAATCCTGAATTTCACCTTTTTTCTTCTCATATGTGAAAATTGTTGAAGAATTCAACGAAGAAATGCTTAAATACTGAGAATAGAGCTCATGAAAAATCAGTAGGTTCATTTGGGAGGAAAAAAAAAAAGAAAAAGTTTATTTGTAGGCTCTTTGAGATGGCAATGTCTTGTTGTATGCATTTTAACAGTACCTCAAATTAAAGGCCATGTAGTAGCAACCTTAATCCACAAAGAAATATTGTTGTCTGAAGCAGTAAATTCCTATTTATTCACAAACCTGTTATCTCAAAATTAATTGGATAAGATTGCTGAATAAACTGTACATCAACATTATCCATTCTTCAGTCCATTTTTGGTGTCATCACTAAAACCTTTGCAATACATTTTGTTACCCAGATGACCTAAAGGTAAGCTTGTCTTGAATCTGCTTGTATTATGACCAAACTCTTTGCAACTGCCTTTTTAATGGAAATTATTTATTTCAGTGTTTCCCCTTCTAAAGAGTTTAGAGACTCTGTCTTTCTGAAACAAACAGAATTTCTTTGTACCTATTTCTTCCCTTTGGAATCAAATGAAAATGCTGTTGACATACAATGCAACAGTAAATTTGTGCAGGAATTTTGCTTCCTAAAGTAAATAAATACTGTATTCCACTGAAATAAGAACAGTCAGATTTGGAAGGGAGAATTTCATGAGCTGCACTGAAATTTGGCAGATCAGAAAAGGCACCAGTACTCCTGGGAACTGGTTCTTTTAATGACAGGGAGCAGTTTGTGAGTACACTGAGCAAAGCTCGTACATCCTGGTCAGTATCTGTTGTATCAGACTGGATCCCAGGTTTGGTTTGTAAATCCTGTTTTCTAACCCTTGGTTTGCTTGTCCATGAAAAGCTATTTGGGCCTCTTTGTATTGAAAAACCATCTAGATTTGGATCCAGGGGGAAGGAAGGGCGGAGTCTGGGAGCTGATGCTAGACATTTATTTTACTGTAACAGCTTGGCCCGACTCATCGCTTAGGAAAGACTCAATAATTATTCTATTGGGTTGCCTTCCTAGGCTCAGGATTCAAATTATGCAGACTGAATATGTGGCAAAACAGGATTAAAAATGCATTTAAGGCAAGAGCTGTCTGGGCTGAATACAGACTCACTGCAACTTGCCAGAAAAACAGCGAGCCAGAGCAGAGAATTCAAGAGGGAGTCTGTCTGGATTTAAGTGTTGACCAGGCTTTTGGGCTCATATATCAGCTGAAGGGCTGCAGAGAGAAGCAGCATGTCTCAGGGATTCTTTTTGTTTTGTAAAGATTAGTAACTCCCTAGTGTTCTCTTCAGTGTAAAGATAACCGTGCTTAAGAAATTACTTGGTTACACTTGTTTTCCTAGCCTGTCTTCCTCATTGATTTTGAGTAATCTTTTCAAACAAGACATGAAATTCAGAGGGAATATATCTTAAGCAGTCAGATGCTTGAAGGAATTAAATGCGTGCTGGTGATCTGAGGCAGTGGCAGGGCAGAGCAGTGCTCCAGAGAACAGCATGCACTGCTGCAGCCACCCCCTGGCATGCACCTCTTTAGGACAGGTCCCTGCACAGGTTTGAATTGGGATCCCAGCACAGGGATTTACTCAGAGCAGTTAGTGTCTCCCTGGAATAGGCTTGCACCAAGCTTTGTCACCTGCTGTGTGTGAACTGCGCCCAGGAGTGAAATTGAAAACACTTAAGTAGCGGACTCTGAGTCTGTGAATCAGCCACAAGTCACAATCTCAAATGACAAAATCAAAAGTTGCAGTAAAGGATTTGGTAGTGCTGTGCATGAAAGAAGGTAAAATTCTTATGAATGCTGTCTGTCACTGGTATTGATACTAACACCAGTACCTAGCGTTGTGTTAAAGCAGGTATCAAGGAAGAATAGGAATTCTTGGATGTAGAGATCTCAAAACACTTTAATGGACAAGACAACTGTAGGTGCTCTGCTGGCATCTTTTTACTAGGCCTTTGTGACTTTATAAAGGTCGGAGCATAGATTGTTATTCATCCTTCTGAGAGTCTATTGTTTTACAGTGTTATGATGCTCTTTTCCTCAGAACTGGGTGCATTTCTGAATCTTACTCCTTAAAATGCACTGTTCATCCTTAAGCCGTAAAGTTTGAGGTAGTTCAACCTGCCTCAGAGTCAGCCCTGGTTGTGCAGGCAGAAGTAACCAAATCTGAGTGACTCTGCTTCTGTGTACTTGCTTTGTTTGGTTTGGTTTCAACTCAAAGATGTAATCAAAAAGAAGCTCCAAGGACTCCAATTATACAAGAAACCAGAATAGTCTTTTATTAGCTGAAGAATTAACTGTGTATAACGAGTTTCTTTTAGGAAGTCTATAACAATGTAGTGCTTCTGAATGAATGTGTTCTTGATTAGCAAAATACCCCATAATCATAGCAAAGTTAGTGGGACACATAGTTTTAGCCTTTCTTCTATAGTCTCTTTTTAAACACCTGATATTATTCTCTGAAAACATGCAAAATTAGATATAATTAAAAAAAAAATTACATGGTAACAATTAAAAATCTTTCTCAGGAACACTGCTAACTTTTTATATTGATGCTAGAAAGGTGATTATAACTTGACTGGGGGAATTGAGGTGCAGGGAGTAGGTGGGTAGTTTTACTAGAAAACCAGCTGTGTTGTGCTGTTTAGCATGTGTAAAACATGTTAATGTCTTGATCATGAGGCAAATTCTAAAGGTAACCAGTACCACTTAGCATTGATCATCCTAGTAATAATATTCTGAGACACAAGTGAGAACAGAAATTCTGAAGATTCAGTAAATGTGAAAGCCTCTTTAACTGGTATGTAATTTTGTGTCCCTGACTACTAGAATTAATTAGGTCAGGATTTCACATTTGGTCTCTAATACACTTTGTCGCGTACAGTTTGGAAGACATAATTGTATGTCTTTCACTTTTGCATATTTCTATCTTATTTTCATGCTCTTGAAAAGGCAGTTACTTCTTTTCTCTATCTGTTTTAGTATTAGTTTTACTATATATATCCTATTTAAACTGTCTCTGTTTTTCTAATGGTGAAGTTGCAATTCAGAAGAATAGGAGTCAGGAGAACTAGAAAACTGCTGAAACAGGATTTGATGTAGCTCAATAAAACACAATTTTTAGTAAGACTCAAGGTTTGTAGGAGACTGAGCCCAGCCATCACAGGGCTTGACAACCAATATTTTGTACTACTGGTCTGTTTAGAGGCTTTGAGGAGCAAAAATCAAGTCTTATGTGACTAGTCTTTATATTCCCTGCATATGGAGGGAAAACCACTGAAAATGTATAAACATTAACCTAGATTTTCCATGTGATGGGCTCATGTCCTGTTTTCCACTGAACATGGTCCAAGCATAAGTTATATGGCTCTTGATTTCATTTTCTCTCTAACTTTTCTAATGTCTTTTTGGCTGACTAAAATACGCTAAAGTACTAAATCTTCTTGACCTCAGTTATATACACTGGTGAAGGGAGATGAAGCAGACAGTAGACTTTTGTGCTAGGAACATGAAGGATACTGTGCCTTCACTCAGTGATCTTTCCTGAACTGTTGCTGTCTTCCAGCATATAGTGTAAACATCTGTAAAATATTGCAAGCTGATAATTGATGGGTGGGACAAGTCCTGATGAGCCAGTCCCAAGCTGCAAATCAAGAGCCTGTTTCCTATAGCAAGAATTAAATATGGTAAAACAGTGCTTCATTCAGCTTTGACGTTAATGCTTTCCTTTCCAGCACCATCCAAACAACATCCTTATTTGGTAAACTCTGGGTAAATTCTAAGTACAGAATAATAAGGTAGTTGTCATTTTTTCATTAAAGAATAATGTATGGTTTGATGATTTCGAAGAAAAGCTATGCCTACTTTTCCTTAAGCTACTTATTTCTAAAATGATGATCCTTTTCTAAGGGATACTTTTACTCTGTGGTAGACTGTACTCTTTTAGCACTTCTTTTTACTTTTTTATGTAGAGTTTAGATCAGGGACAGATAGAGAGAGTTTAAATATTTAGGCTTAGACACTTCAATCTGCATTTGAAAAAAAAATAAAAATAAAAGAAAAACAAGAAGCAAAACCCATTGGAACTCAGGAAGTCATGCTTCGTTTGCAGGTTCTTCTTCTTTCCCTTCTCCTGTGGGTGCAGGTGTGTTATTCTTAGTAGGACACAGAGGTTGTGTGATTTAACTAGTTATTGGCATTTAACACTGTGTAGTAGGCTGCAGTAAGCTGCAGTTTCAAGCTGTCCATGCTGCTGTTCCACCACAGGACTTCTCTCAAATGAGAATCCCTATTGTTATAGGGATGCAGAGGAGTTCACTGCACTGTGCAAGAGATTAGATGCTGCCCATGACAATGGTGGAGTCAACATTTCCTAGGTAGTCTTGTGCATTTTGCATTTGTAAAACAGAGAATAATGTATTCCCTTGAAAATGGCCAAAAGTTTTGTTCTGAATAAAGCAGTCCTTTGAATATAGTCCTCTGCAGATTTCTGCAGGCACAGTGGAATGAACCATGGAAAGAGCCGCATCGACTGGTCCTTAACATAAACTGTCTGCTTGTTACCTAAATCACCATCTATTTGATCTCACTGATGGAATGAAGTGACAAAATTTCCATGTCATGGCTCCTAAGATGGATTTTTTTTTTTCTCAGTAACAAAAACAGCTTGAAGTTCAACTAACAGGACTTTGCTGTAATGTTTTATCATCTCTGCTGTCACCACTGATGAGTTACTCCCTTAACTAATTCACCAAGGCAGCAAATTTTGATAAGTTCTCACAACACTGTTTCTTTAAGGTACCAAAATATATCTACTATTAAGAAAAAATTAGTATATAATTTTTCAGTGTATCACTGTTTTAATTTTGATAAGCAAATAAATGTGATGTCTGCTGAACCAGCACAAAGAAGTAATTTAACATAGATGGCGCAGGATGAGAGGTACTCCCCTAAGCAATCTGAGGTTTCTGTGTGGGAAGTACATCTCTTTGTTCAAACCATCACCATCACTTTGTTGTGATGTTTAACCATACAGCTGTCAACTTCCCTTTAAAACACTCCAATTGTACCATTTTGGTTGCAGTCCTGGAAGTGGGTGGTTATGACTTTCCCTGTTGTGAACAGAACCCAGAGCAGTCATATCAGCATTAGGTAATGACACCCTAGAGTTGACAGGCTTCCAAAACCTTTTTGGTCTCACAACTGATACAAATCTTCATAATTGATTTGGATTGTGGGGCTGGTAATACAGCACTGAGTAGCAATTAATGCTAACATTTTAGTTTCATTTCATTCTGTCAAATACACTTGACACTCTTCTTATGTTTGAGATTGTCAGGTATAAAGCCATGTATCTCATTATATGCCTATTTGTCACCTCTCTTCAGATCACTGGCACAAGTGATGCAGGTAAAACTTCACAGCTTTTAATGCTTCTAACTCACTGGTTTTGCAAGAAGAATTGATAAAAGATGTGCCTATAGATTCCAGTAAATCAGATCAATTGCTGCTACTGCCTGATTAGGAGTAAACACAGGGGAAAAAAATTATGCTTCCATTTAAAATAAAAATATTTTTTTTAAAAGGCCTAAAGACACTTCCACTGTTATGGTGCCACTTGGAAACAGAAATATATTTCATTGTGAATTATATACGTTTCTGCTGTTTTAAAACTCAGAAGTCTGTGCAAATGGAGGCTGGCATTGATACCTGGAATATCAGTGAGCCAGGACTCCTGTACCAGCAGCACCAACACATGTGTCACAGAACAGTTTACATCATTTTCCTCTACTGTTTTTAAGATAGGCCAAAATTCATTGGGCAACTCATTAAACATATTCACAGAACATCAATTTCATAAAAAATTATTATAGAAATTTCTCATTTTTCAGCTGTTCCATTATTTAGTGAACATATAGTCCGATTAAAATTTGGTCTTCATGGCCCAGAATGTACTAAAAGGTGGGGATTTTTAGGTCTGCTGGATAGATACTGTAATCATTTGATCACTCTGAAGCTATAGGGGTTTTAGTTACTGTGAAGCTACTGATTCTCTAGCAAGTGTTTCCAGTTTGTGGGGGAAAAAAATTAATGGCCTTCTCAGGGTGTTCATACATGTGTTGTCTTTTCTTTTGTTGTCAGTAATGTAAATTTTTGTGCATATCATTAAAAGTACTGTTCTTCCTATCTCATCTTATGCACTTTGACTTGGGGACATATCAGTGTCAAATAGGACATGACAGTTTCAAAGAGTACTTAAAAGATAAACCTGTGACATGACAAAGAACATAAGAATGCCTGATCCAAGAGCGATCATGAAAAGCCTCTAACAAGTGTATGAATTCCTGCCATCCAGATTTTGTCTCTGCATAATAGGGGTTTGCACACAAGCTGGAAAGCAACTAACAGCATAAACCCCACCTCTGTTGAAAGTTTCATAGATGTGGGTCCAACACACCCTGTATTGCTTCAGTGAGGAACTCTTTCAGCCTCAGAGGAGACTTGAGTGCTACAAGCAGAGATTCTCCTTTTTGAATATACCAGGCACCCTTTGCTGAGGTTTGAAAGGGAGGGCAGGAAGGAGAGCTGGCTGGGGCTGGGCCACCTTTCCTCATACTGTGCTTTCTTTGAGTTGCCACACGGGCTGAGCCAGCAGCATTCACACTGCTGGTGAGCCTGGTGCTCAGGTGGTTTATTAAGCAAACAAACTAAGTAGAGATTGAGAAAATAGCTATGAAGATTTGCCAAGACATTTCTATCTCAATTTTCAGAAGCTGAGCAACTTTCAATAGATTTCATTATTTATTGAACTGTGAAGCGTAGGCAGGATTGAGAGTGATTGTTGGGATTTCTTAGGCCTATTTTGTCTGTCCACTCATCCACTCCATTCTTAAAAAAAGAAGTGGGAAAATGAAACCCCATTATACAGAATCAGAAAATTTGAAAATCTGGAATCTGAAATTAAAGAACTGAAAGCCTTTCTTTCCTTTTTTTTTTTTTTGGTTGGTTGGTTTGTTGTTGTTTAAAGTACAAAGCTGTTCTTTGAAACATATTGACTAGCACTATTGCCTTGTGCCTTTTGAAAGCCTTCAAACTGCAAAAACATTAACATGTATTAAATACTTTATTAAAGGTTAGTCTTGACTCACTGGCTAGGCAGTTTCAGTCTTCTAGCAGTTCATACTTCTCTTTGCTCAGGATATGTCAATTCTCTAAACTTTTCAGCCTAGTCTCCTTTGTGCCATGTTGCTTTGCACTGTATTTAAAAAAAAAAAAAAAAAAAAAAAAAAAAAAAAACAAATCCATTACTTCTTTTACTGTTACCGAGTAACTGATTCTTAGTGGTGGAACCGCTAAAGAGAGACCATGAATATGAAGGCCAGTGTTTTAGAGCTTTTTGTATTCTGCATTTGCCAGGGTTGTCTGTGAAGTGTCTTTGACTAGGTGGTTGCTGTCACAGCTTCATTACAACTTCTTAAAGTATATCATGCCACATGAATGAGTCTTTTGCAAATGTACAAAGGCTGTGGTGGGAGGAGCATGAATTAATACATTATTATATAATTTTAAGTCTCTCTAATCTCTTTCCTTTTTATGCAAGTTTAGCAATTTTGCAAAATCCCATTTGAGCTAAATCATGTTAGAAAGACCCTAATAACAGCTTTATTTCTTGGTATTAAATCATATTCCATTTAAAAATTATAAGCACCACAAAAACATTATTAAATAACATTGTGATGCAACTGTTAGGAATTCACTGTGTTCTTTCTTTCTTTCTCTGTACCATGCAATTGGTACCTGCTAGCAGAACTAATCAAATACGAAACAGATAATAGAGGCTCACAATATCAGTTTGTCTACATAGCTCTATGTGCATATATCTATAGATGTATACAGGCTGATGTTATAAGCATATACCATAGTGTATTACTGTTATTGTATAATCCTTTCAAAACCAAGACTCTTTCCCCCAAATGATCTCCTGCTAGCATTTATCAGCTTTATTATTTTAATGATTGATACTTTTTCTATGATATGCCATTTGTTATATGGGACTTTATGGATTTAACAGTTTTACTAATTCGAGAGGTTTCTTCCACACAATAAAATGTCTCAGTACGACAAAGGAAGTATGATAAATTAATTGATTTGTCACCTATCAGAATGTAATCCAGCAGTGATTTCATTATTGTGGTTGTTTCCCTTCAATTATCAGCAAACTTAAAATGCTCCATAACATCCCTGTATCAAATGACAGAGGAAAAAATGCAAACATGACTGGGTTTCATAACCCTCAGATTATTGGTGCTACATATTAATTTTTATTCCTTATGGAAAAATACTATTTGAGGTAAATGAAACAGTTATTAGTGTATTTAAGTGAGCTTCGTCTCCCTGGGAGACAACAGATAAATGTCATAAAATTTCAGTATTTGAACATGTAACACTGATGTTATGGAGTGCTGCATGCATCCAACATGATATGGTTTCTCTGTAAGACACATCCTCATACCTATCACTAGTGGGATCATCAAAGAGTTGCATGAAATACAAACTGTTCTTATTACTGTGAGTATCTAGAGGGATATAGGGTGAGTTTTCAGCATACATGTTTTTCAAGGCCTGTAGAACTCACATGAAATTGAGATGCTAAATTCTCCCAGGTGTCTTCTCCAAACTCAAATGCTATGGCTTTATTCACATATTTACCCCAACACAGGTGTAGCTGTTTAAAAAGTGATTCTATTTTCACCCACTGTGAAAAGATAATTTAAGCAGTCTTGTGATGAGATGAACCTGGAAAACTCATGGGATTTGTTACCACAGCCCAGATACAGGGTGGTGATTTCTTGAATGGTAAATTTTTAAACTTTGAAATCAAGTGAGTATTGTGAGATGCACTAAATTATCTGGGATTCTGATTGCCTGAAAGTCTAGTGGGAAGTAGGAGAAATTATGTTGCTTGGGATGCTGCAGCTGTACTTTCAAAATAAAAATATACAATTGTACCGAATTGAATGAAAGTTATATCTCCCTACAGTGAATGTTATGCTTCATATAATATTAGTTGCTGGCACTCCTCTAGGACTGCTTGACTTTCTGGTGAAAAAGTATCTCAGAAATGATTATCAGGACTGGTGACTGGTCTCCCAGTTTTTATTTTAGTCATGCCTAGACACCAGGGACCAGTTCTGCTGGGAATCTGCTTGATGATTCACAAAGAGTTTGTGGCTTCTTGTATGAGTATTGGCATAGATATTAGATAGATACAGCTTTCAGACAGATAAAGAATTATATAAATTCATACCCAGAATGATGTCATGGTGTTACATTTTGAGTCCCATTTATTAAATCTCACTCAATGGCGCAAAAACTTCCATTTAAACTCTTAGAGATAGATCTCTTAGCAAGACACCAAATATTGATTTATGGGCTTTGGATACTTGAACATCAATACTGTTATTCATTATTATGTAAGTTTAAAAGCTCTACTTTTGGTTATTCTGAATTAGCCTGATTTCAGTTTCTAAATGCTAAACCCTCTGTATACATGTAAGGAAGATAAATCATTCTAATATCTCTTTTTCCCATGGTTTCCACTGGTTTTCAGCATCCTTTTAGAAATGCAGATGCCTGACCAACATGTTCAGCGGGTTGCCCTAGAGAGTACAACAATACTTCAGTAGAAGATAAATGGAAATTGGTGGAGTTTATCAAATTCTAGTCTGAGTAACAGAGAAGGCTTTATCTTGGTCACTTCTAGATTTTTGAAAAGGTTGATGATTATCTTCTGCTTAAATATTTACGTTTTTGCTATAAAGAAGGCTTTTCTCTGGTCACTCATTTTGTTTCTAGTTATGTAATACAGTAGTATGGATACCCAGTGGCACAAAATAGTAAGATACATACTGTATTTAAGTGATCATAGCAGATTAGGTCAGGGTCATCTGAGAACATGCACCTCCTTTTCATCTTTTTTCTTTTGTGTGTTGATTGTATAAAACATACAATCCACACATACAATTCTGTTATGTCAAACAGCAAATTGTTAAGTAGTTTATGGAGAGAATGAAAAAGGATGTATTATTTATGTGATCTGGTATCATTGAGTTTACTTCATTTTCAAAATAACATCAAGCACTGTGAATTTTATGAAGGCAAAACTTAGAAAACATTAAATTGTATGAGTTAGCTTTGTTGGCATCTCAGAACAGTATCTTGCTGGTCCCCCTCAGCATAACATTGGCATACCTAGCTTTGCAGAGAAACTATCTGAAAATATCAAAAGGAAGTTCTGGAATATAAAGTCCAAGCCAAGGTAAGTTTTCTTTATGAAGGATAATACTAGCACACTGGTGTCTCATTGTTACAGGCCATCAATAAACCACAAACATAAAAAGAACAAACTTAATATTGATTCATCCTTTATTCACTCACAGCAGCATCAAGATGCAATTCTGACCTCGGTTATGTCTCAATATAGCCAAATTAACTCAGCAAAATTACACCAATTTTAAGCTACATCAGGATCAAAATGCCATCATCAGTGTTTGTAACACTGAGTTGTAAGCAAAATCATTTCAAAGTTCTTCATCCTCATCAATGTATTCTTCCTTTGTTTTTCTATTTATGGGACACATTACAGATCATACAAACAGGTAAAAGCAATAGAGAGGGAAATAATGAATAAAAAGGTCACTCCCTTTGAGAGTACATAATCAGTTGTGATGTTCTTTGGCACTCAAGATGTCCAGTTTCTGACTACTGAATGCAAAATCTGCTCCAAAGAAACTAAAGAAAACACTGACCAGCACTTTGATATGCACTGCAAATATCAAGCAAGTTATTGGCTTATAAACATGTCATCTTTCCTTAGCACTTTTCCAGCTCTTAAGGAAATCCTGATTCATGTAATGGGAAGTGCCCACAGTAAATTATCAGCTACTTACAGAAAAGTATGGCCTGCAAAAAAAAGTGTTGTCTAGCTGACTCAAAAAAACCCCAAAACACTGAGGGGTGATAGTTTACCTCCTGTGGGAAAATTCTCCCCACGTACTCAGTTCTAATTGTTGTAAATTTGTGGGTTTGTTTTATGTAAAAGTAGTTAGATTTAGACATCTCAAGTAGCAGAATACACTGCCATCTACCTTCCCTTCAGTAAGTCATAGAAGTGGGTAACTGTTTTTTCTTCTTAACTATATTGTACTTGCTGAAACTATGATTTCAGGATAACTCATCTCATTTGGAGAATTTATGCTGTACTTGGCAGAAGAATTTGGCCTTTAAAAAAATTCTGTGAGTACCAAAAAAACAGAGATGGGAAGGATAACAGAGGTGTCATTCTCTCCCTTGAGTTCCTGTCACTGTTCCAGCTCCTGCTAAAAAGCCAGAATGTTTTGTAGTGTCTGTATGTATGTGTTAACATCTTTTCTTGGTAACTTGGTAGAATGTGATTTAGACATTTCCTCTCATTTTTATGCATATCTCTCAAAGTGACTCCACTCTTCATTAAGAGTCTATTTAAAGTGTTGGACACTGTAGTGTCCCCTTCTCTCTATAGCGTTGGACAGCTTGAAGAGAAAATGCTGACAGCAGTCAGGATATTTTATAATCCATTAATTGCAGTAGTCATTTTAAAATGGACTTGTAAACTCAAGTACTATTTAGAACTTCAGATAATCGGGGTTTCCAGCATCTTTTGACTAATTTTTTACTTCTCCACACACTTGAGGTAACGAGTCTATGAAGAATCAAAATTTCTCATTCCACTTCTGTCTTGTGATTGCAGAGTAAGATTAGCCTTTAATTCTCATTTGGAATCAATCATCATGGCTAGGCTTCGCGAACGAAGATTTACAAGGGCTCTACCCACGCTTGCTACAAGCACGCTGGTGGCTA
>JAWWEE010000159.1:11287537-11360487 GCA_035221455.1 Xenops minutus | reverse complement strand
CACCGCCAGCACAGCTCACAACCTCATAAGGGCACGCAAGCTTCTCCCCCACGACAAGGGGATGTCCATGGAGAAGAATTCTCATTTGAATTACATTAGAAATGTCTGTAAGAAAAATAAAGCAAGGGGGTTTTTTCCCCACAAAATTGTGTCAAATGAAAACAAAGAAGGTTTTGCTTTATAATGGAAATAGAAAAGTTCCCTTCTATTCGGAAGTAAACTTGGTTGTTTTTTTTACTGGTGCATCAGATCAAACTGCAAACTGAGATGCCAGCACGGGAGCAATCAGGGGACCACACTGAACCCTGTGAGTGAGGATGTGTAGGGAAGGCCAGAGGTCAGGTGGAGTCATCCTCACCGGGTGATAAATGTGCTCCTGAGCTGCAAGGCAGCCTGTATTTGTCTATGATCCTTGTCACAATCTCATGGTAAATTTACCACTCGTAGATTATAGTTTTTGGTGTCCTCCACTGTACAGTGAGCAAGTGTCACTTTGGCTCTCCTGTGAGGCGAAGGAGATAAGTGTCCATGATTAATGATGTGGACACTATCTAGCAGCAGGAGCCCATCAACCTGTGACAACTTTCTATTCCATGGGCATTAAACTCCTAAATGCTGTCACAGTCCTGCAATAGATTGTAACAGACAGCAGGGAATGAGAAACAGGAAGGAGTTTCATAAACATTTTCTTTTCCCTTAAGTAGGTGAATTTTACTAGTAGTTATTTTTGCCTCTGTTATTATGTTAGACTCAAAAAAACAGTTTGGAAAAAGGTCAATTTCCACTGCTTCCCAATCTATTTGGCAAATACCTATTCCTTTCTGGCTGTTCCTGTGGGAGTGTGATCATTACTGTGCTTTGTTTGCTAGTTTATTTTCTTACAAACATGGTCAACAAAGGCCAGTGCTTCTCTGGGACTGGGGCATTTATTAACATAATTGCTGCAGGAACATACAGCTTTGATCCTGGCTAGGTTTGATAGAAATAGTGGATACTTCTTTCTCTTCTGAAGTCCCAGAATCGGCAGATATTTTAAAAGACAGATTTTTTTTTTTTGTTCTTTCTTTCTATAGATCATCTTCTTTTAAGTCAAATAGTGTTGGCAAAAAAGTCTTGACATGTTCAAGTATTTTGAACAAAATACTTAGAATTTCCCCTATAGCTACTACCCCCCAAAGTCAGAGCATGAGGAAGCTGAAGTTGAATAGCCAGGTGACAATATCAAAGGGAGACTGTCTGAGCCTTTTTGAAAATCTGGAGCTGGGAGGGGGCTGAGGTCTGAGGTCACTGTGCCCTCTGTGCCCATGTGCTCACAGCAGAGCTGCTGCCAGCCCAGGGCTACTGGGGCACCCAGCTGTGCCAGCCACAGACAGGGCAACGATGGGTGCTGTCAGGTGAGCAAAGGCTGCTGCCTCTGAGCATTGCCTGATGAGGAAGACATACTGAAGGGAGGGGAGAGATGACAAGAAAGAGGAGACTTTGTCATTCATCAAAGTGGCTGATGGTAAAAGGGCAAGTGTGCTTTGCTCTAGGAAGAGAGGCTATGGGGGGCATGAGTCTCTGCTCTGAGTTCCCCTGGGGAGCCTCATCTAGGTCTTGAAGACACAAATGAGCTTTAGTAAAGTGCAAAATCTGTGCAGCAAAATCTACAGCCCTTTCCTCCTGGTCTAAAAATCTCTGAGGCCAGGGGATGCAGCACAGCTCCCAGGGGCGCTGCCTACCCAGACTATTGCTGTTTCTCCTCCTGGTGGTTTCTCACACACCATCTTACACATTTCATTTCGAATCACACAGCTTATAGTCAGCAGTGCAGTACTCCCTGAGAAAGAGTTAATCTCGGAAGAACGACTTTTCACAACCGTGCTTAATAGACTCTTCTTTCCTAAGAGTACAGCAATGTGCAGTTAGACAGCTGAATTTTAAGTCATTGTTTCTTTTTTCTGCTAAATCCACTTATTTTTATTTACGTGGTACAGCTGTGGATGAGTATGATACAGAGCATTATATTCTTTCTCAGGTGTGAAGAAACAGCTGCATGAGTTATGAGTGTGTCATCTTCACTTGAGTGTATTGTTACATCCCATATGTTATTGACTTATGAAATTAATACTGACTGTAAAGAAGAAACATAATGAATAAAATAATTCAGGAAGATCCTAGCTGTAAAGTTTGCAAATAAATTTGTTCAATTTTTTTCCAAAAAAATCAAGGAACACAGACCTACCTGTAATTTTGATACTCTAAATGTAGAGGTCAGTTGCAAAGTTCAGATCCCAGTTCCTGCATTTCATACAGATTTATAGTCATGCTTTCTTTACTGATCTGTGCCAGAACGTTCATTAAAATACCTTGTAGCAGAGAGAAAGTAGAGAAGGGAAGAGATGACATCCTGTAGCTTCTCATGATTATTTGTACTTTCAGTAAACAACTTGAAAGCAGATTCAGAGATCCCAGTGCTCCAAAACATCTCTTTGGACAGGAGCACAGTAAGACAGGCTGGGACTCTGTGGAGGAGTCACAGGTGGTATCTGACACCTCATCTACCACGGAGATAAGTGGCACAGGACCCCTTTGGGAGTTGCACCTGCCAAAAGCTGTCCCAGCCTCTAATCATTTTCTTGATGCATGAAAAGAAGTGTAAAAAAGGGAAACTTTCTTCTGTTTTTGCTGCTTCTCTGACTGGAAGAAACTATTAGAGATACATTCTCAGAGGCACTGAATCCTTGTTTTGTGTCCTTAGGCACTAAAAACCCAAAGACCCTGGAATTGTTCAAATGCAATATGAGTAAAAAAGTGCCTGCTTTTTGCCACCAGAACAATCCTGTGTTTGCGTAAGTTAAAACTGAAACAGCATCCCTTGATGCTGAGAATTCAAGGAGCTTTGGTTTTATATACCCCACTATTCAAAAAGTCTTTCACAAAAACAGTTTCTCTTGGTGATCTGAACCAGGGGTTAAACTGGAGTCATTCTCTCACTGCATCTAGAAGCAGATATTTTTTGTTATTACTGTTTGGACATATTAGCACAGTAATAATATCATGCAAAATTTAGACATTGTGAACTTTGAGTGTGCAGCACAGTAGCTCTCCAACCCTATCTGGACTTTCTGGAGATACAACCAGAATTGCAATATATTGCAAGCTATATTACAATAGTATAGTAAGCAGCCATCCAGACTGTACTCCTATTGGCAACAAGAGCCCAGAAGGCTAACTGTGGCCTGCTGGCTTAACCTGCCTTTATCAGCAAGAAGAGTGCTTTAAAGAACTTACTATGGCTCTAATGTGTTAGCTGCACCAGCCCCAGGCCCTGGGTGATGGATTCATTTTGTTACAGAGGGCACAGAGAAATGGAACACAGAGGCTGGATCCTCACAGCAAAGGTAGCCAGTGTAAGAGAAGTGCCAGAAATTTAGAGGAAGAGACTGTGTGAGGGTGTTAAGCCAGGAATTCCTTTTATTCTGTCAATCACTTTCCAAAACGGTGTATTCCAATTTCTAAAAATGCTGAAGTGACTTGGGTGATTCTGGGGGGAGGGGAGTAAGTCAAGGCAAATTATATTTCTTCTGCTGCAATGTAATTCCAGCGTTTTTTCACAGCTATAAATCTCTCTCAGAAAGCTTTGAAAGTCTTTTTGACTGTTAAAAGCTTGGGTGGTCAAGGTCAGGTGAGTTCCTTCCTCCCTCTTTCCCCAGACAATGAATACTTTCAAGAGGCCTACCCTTCTAGTTAGGTTTCGTTATCTGCACTTTTATATCCCTCTCCCTACAGGAAACAAAGCAGCACATACAGCCAGCTATGGGCTCCACCAGAGGACTGCATAATTCCTAGCACAGATTTAAAAGGGAAAAATCCTTCTTTTCTTTCCTTGCATATTCCCAGGAGACATGATCAATATTGAGTGAACCCACACAGACACGGGTCCATTCACTCTTATATGGGATGATGCTGTCTCCTGAGCCATACCAGAGAATATCATGTTGAACAAAAAACAAGCATCAACAACCACCTTCCAAAAGAGTAAAATACTCTGATCTTAAAATTCTGAAAATCTTCTCTTGTCCATATTCAGGTCCTGCTCCATTCCATTTTTCATTCACGTGTCCAGTTTTGAATACCTGCTTTGATTTATGAAAGAACAGCACACACTGTTACAGATAATAAAATACACTTGGCATTTTGGCAGAGTGCAGCTTGAAAACATTGGCTTGCTCCACCAGGGTTTTTAAAGGTACAGGATGGTGTTCTGAAAGGAAGTTATACCTGCCTTTCCTTTTGGTTACCTTAAAAATCTCCCATATACCTCTGTAAAAATGCTGCAGATTGCTGTGTTTCTCAAAGACTAAACTGCAGTCTGCAGCATATACATCATGTTAATGCCTTTGATTTTTAAACTTTTTGTCTTCCTTTCATGGTTTTATATTGACAACATTTTTGTACCTTTGAAAATGGAGGTCTAATTATTAGGACCCTTCCAAGCCAGGTCTTGAGATGCTTGTTCGTATTATGAAATAGGGCCAAGGTTTAATCACAATTACCTGCCATGCTGAATATGATTTGTTCTGATCTACACTGACAGGTCAGTTATGGTCATCATTATGTCAAGTCCAAATACAATAAAATTTCATAATGAAGGCAAGTGCACAGTTTAAAGCAACAGAGTGCACCATTTGTTGTACATGTAAGAAGAGGTATATCATGGAACTCTGGATACTGGGCATGTAGAAGGAGATTGTAAAAGCTGTGAATGCTCAAATCCTTTCTGTACTTTATAGCTAAATCCCCATTTAAGATGAGGTTTTATTGTCAGCAGACTTTTTTTAAGAGGTGCCATTCTTTCAGTGGGGTTTGAGAAGCAGGGGCATTCATGGCTGCAGTAGGTATCTTCAAAGGATGAACTTTCAGAAACTGCCTGGGTTTCTGGACCTCTCAGGAAAGACATCACAGCTTTTAAAAGAGCTGGAACAGTGCCAGAACTACCTGTCTGCAGGATTTATTCTTGGCTCTGCAGAGAGTTCTACCTTGTAAATCTAAACTGAATTAAGGATTGGATCCTAAATTCCTTTGGTTTTAGCAAGACTTGGATCTAAATAACCCTATATATCAGGATTTTAGTGGTGGATAGTCTTACTTATTGAAAAAACTTGTCAGTTGTGGCATCACGCCAGTAACTGATCAAATCAAAACCTTCAACTTCTTACATATATCTACACAAAGCTTTATACCATCTTTTTTTTTCTCTTCCAGGAAAGAATTAGGAATATTTACAATATAGATAGTGTTGCTTTTACCAGTTCTTCCTTTTATTTTTAAGCTGTCAAGATAGTTTTAACTGGACCTTGATTTTTTTTTCTTTCTTTATTCCTATGCAGCATTCCCTCTCTTACTAAGATCTCAGTTTCTATATGGGTCATTATAGTCAAGGAAAATAGCTATTTCTTAAAGAAGAGAATATCTGTTTCTTAAAGCCAGGTTTTTCTTAAAGACAGGTTTATAATTTTGGAAGACTAAATCTGGATTTCTGAGTGTGTGGTGCTGGCATGCACACACACCTCCCAATCTCAGAACTCCTCAGATATGATATATATTTGAACTGGTCTGTGTAATGAAGTCATAAGAATAGAGTCACCATTTCCATAGCTGAAGTCGCCTATTCTAAGGGTGCCCAGCAGACGATAAGTTTGAATAGATCTCTTTGAGCATGTCCTGAAAATTAAATGCTTCCAGTAGAGAAAAAAAAGACCCGCAGTACCCAAACTGACACTTTGGGATACAAACAAAAATGATTTTATGGGATCAGGATGCTGAGACAAAAGCATGGCATACATAAATGAGCAGGCTATAAAAACTTGCTACATATTGTTTATGTTTATGTTTGCTCTTGTCTAAATTTAGATCTTTCTTATAACTTGGCTGCCTAAACACATCTGGCAAGGCACAATTCCTGCTCTTCTGCAGAGTCTCATTACCTGCATTTATTAAAAACTGTGAATATTTTTGCTCTAAGTTTACTCTGGCTTTAAGTAAGAATGTTCATGGTAACTATTCTGTGTCCAAACGAGTGTTTTAGTGGGCTTTAGTCCTAGGCTTTAAGCACATATTTTGATGTTTGAGTGACTCAGACAAAAACCACTGTGTTCATAAAAAAAGGTCACTTCTACAATATGATCTGTTGGCATGATAAGCATTCTGACTTGCCCAAAGCTTAGCCAGCCACCTGGATTTGCTTGGTTTGAGTCTGCGACTGGTGGTACACAAAGGAGAAGTTATATGGCCAACATGCACCTCATTTCCAGCATTGTGACCTTGGCTGAGTGCAGTATCTGTCACACATTTACAGCAGGATCCAGACCCCACTTCTGACCTGGCTCAGAGCCATGTTTCCCTCTCGTTCGTTCTGCCTCACCCCACAATTGATGCTCTGTGGGTGCTGTCAGCCCAATGTGGTCACAATGTTCACAAACTGGGTCCCCACCTCAAACTCCTCCAGCAATTCCCATCTTTAATTTCACTGGGAAACTGCCATCATCCTACTGTGTCATCAGGTCATTTCTAATTACTATAGAGTATTTATAAGGGAACAGAGGCAGATATTACTGCTCTAAATGTGCAAAAGCGCTATAGAAGATTAATTTGTACAATGGAAAGGGAAATACAGGTGCTCTCTCTATGGCAGGAGGAAATTCCAAATGCCAATAACGCTATTTAGGTGGGAGAAAATAATTATAGGGTGTGCTTCTGAGTCTTCCTTTGTTTCACATAATTATTTCCTATTTACTTCTTTGAACTATTGAGATATTGAAGACAAAATCTGAGTAATTTCCTTTTCTGTCATACCTAGCAAGACAGTAGGAAAATATATCACGTTTTTAGGATAAGGAATAACAACAGCAGCTCTTAAAAGCTGGTGGGTGTCAGGCTAGTAAGTGAACCACATGTTAAAAGATCTACAGCACTGCCAAACACTAAACTCATCCACTTTCTGGTATGTCTCCTACACAGAAGTCAGAGTGCAAATTCCCCATTCGTATATATTGACAATTGAAAAATAGGCTGGCATTTGCATAGAAGGAAGCAAGTATAAAAATTCTCAGTATAGACTCACAGAACATGCTAAAACCAAATGCCCTGCTGCAGTAAAAATGTAGAGGGACTAGGTGACCCTGGCCCTAGTTTTGTGAAAACCATGTTTAAACAGGTCAGGGAATAATTCTACCACTCTCTGCACCCCACATCTCTGTCCTTAGCTTCAAGTGGGAAATATCACCAGCACCTCCAAGTATATAAAAAAACTTTGCCTGTTTCTGCTGCTGGCAGCTTCTTTAGTCTGCACAGATGGGGCACTTCTCTCTGAAAAATCATGCCATAAATTGCACAGTCAGTCAGCTGTTGTGATTCTGTTCTTGCTGCCCATTTCCCACTCCCCTTCTGCTGAGGAAGGTTCCCCTTTTCCAAAGTAGTGTAAAGAAATTCCCCCATTTCTACTGAAATTGAGAAACAGTTATTTCACTCTTTTCTATGGCCATTTAACAACCTGCTTTAGCAAAGTTTACTAAATAACAATGCTGTCTTCACCACATCCAGTCACTCAAAACTTTGGAAAGAGGTTTTTTCAGGAAGTCTGTCCTGCTACAGGGGACCCAGATATTCAGTGTCCCTTGGAGGAAGTGCAAACCCAAAAGATGCCTGCTTCATCCAAGAACACAGCTGTCAGTTGAGTGTTTCCTCATAATCAACATGTGCATGTGTAGGCCTATGTTCCAAGACTCTCCACGGGCTTTGGTTTCTTCATTGTAGCTGAACACCTCCACCATGAGTTTTGTGTGATCTTTGTTTCTCTGTGTTTGGTAGTGTCTAATTACACACTAGTAATAAAGGGGAAGCAAACGGATCTTTGCATGACTGTTTATAACTCGCTAAGGTTTGCAGCAAAGGGAGGAATGGATGTGTGGCTCCTGGGAGAGACCATGGACCAGAAACACTGCCAGAGTCCACATGGGTAGAGGCTGGAGTTGCCTTCTCTATGCCCAAACATAACTGCTCTTTGAGCATGCTCCAGTGGAGCATGCACATGCCTGTCCCTTTGGAATGCAAGCTTGGGAGTGATGAAATTTTCTGTTTCACTCCAGTCTGGTTCTGGAGGCTTTGTTTTTTTACTTTTTCTCTCATTTGAGTCTCTAGATTCAGTACAGCTGGGAATTCTGGATTATCTTTCTCCTAACCTTCAATATTATGTATTAGTGTCTGCACTTCTGCAAAATTTCTATGGCTTGTTACAGTTATACGTATATTTTAAGATCTCTTTCCTTGCTACATTCTTAGGTTGACAAAGTAATAGTCTTTGTTGGAGTTACGTTTAAAAGATATATGCAATTGGGTGTCAAGTTGCCTTTGTAGCTTAGCTTTCAAGCATCTTGAAGTAGTGACAAGGCTAAACTACTCGCTTGCTTTGCCTAGATAGAGGAATGGACTTTGAGACTGCAAGAGACATGCCCTTAAGACCAGTAATAAAGTCTTTGGGTCTATTCTTTACATAACGTGAAGAAACTTTCACTGACTATTTGGCAGTCCATGTGTTTTAGCAGGCTTGTTTCCTTCAAGCTTGTCTGTGAGAAAATTTCAGCAAAGTAAATTATATAATCTGTCTGAAACTATAAAGCTAGTGAGAAGTGTTTTATGCAGTGTCCGTTGCCATGATTAAATATGAGTTCAAATAAGATGTAAGATGTGAAATGGATATGTGGTATTAGAGATTTTTTTAATACACTTTCAGAGTATTTATTTATAATAAAAGCATTTACGTGCATTGCAAGCCCCTTAATACAAAGTCTGCAAACAGACCCTTTTACAGTCAGACCAGCACTTGTCCTTCTTATCTCAAAATATCTAGTCAGAGGCAGTTCAGTATCCCCAGAAATTTTAATTACACTTCCATAAATGAAAGAATGATACAACTTGGCAGTCTTGGCATTAACCTCCCTGGCTTAGAACAACTCAGTGAGACTCATCACTGGAGCCAATTTCATTGTTGAACATTTCCATATGCTAATAACAGGAGTAATGGGAAAGCTTATATTGTTCTGTGTAAACAGTAAAATAAAAAATAAATGGAAAATAACACAGAATTTATGCTTTTTCTTCCCATAGAATGATAATACTTCTTTACATGGTTCTAAGGTAAAAATGTTTTTATCGAATGATTGTTTTCTCTTGTGACTCGCAAAGAGAAAGTATGGGGGCTGTTAAGGAAAAACTGCAGGTCTATTAAATTTACATTCATACAAATATCAGCATTAAAGACTTTGGGGCTCATTTCTCGTTTGCTGCAATGCAAATGTATTCCATATTTTACCAACACTTCAAGGCTGTTTTCTACTGCCAGAACTGTGAAAAGTGCCCAGAGGGTAAGCAAGAATCAACAATTAGCCTGTAGCCAAAGCCTCCAGACTGGGTTAGGAGGCTGGGTTAGGACTGCGGAGAAAATGTCTGCAACAAGTCCTCAAGATCCCAGTCTTTCCAATGTATTATTCTAAACTTGTATCACTGTCAAATTGACATGGAAAAAATGGCTGTTTGAGGGTTAGACATGAAAGTGCCAGTGCCTGCACCTCTTTTTCCATATTTTTAGTTACCTTTCTAAGTTTTTGAAAGAGTCCTAGGAGACTTTCTCAGAATCTGCTTTATTAGCCCACTGTACTTGGCCCACTCAGGTCAGAGCACATGGTTTCTGACATGACCTGTACGTGCTGCAACTGGAGACTGAATGCTTTGGTAACAAAAACCTGGGGAATTCTAAGGTTCATGATTAAGTGAGTCTAGGCCCACCAGAAATACATTTTCCATACAACATATATCCTCCGTTATTCTGGGTACCGCTTTTCCCACTTAGACTCCCTTAGAGCAGTAGAGTTCTTGAGTCCTGTTTTGCCTTGTGTCACTCAGCTGTGTCCATCTATGATTCTATGAAGTCAGAATGAACATAAATAGCTATGAACATGTGCTGTGCTTCCTTCCTTGGAAGAATTATAAAGAAAACAGGCAGACACTGGCATGCCCAACGATTTACTCTTGATTCTGTACTCGACCCAAAAATTCCTCTGGGATTATCCAATACTTTGGGAAACACAGAGATTCAAAATCTCTTGTCCCACGGAAGAGTTGGATTGGAGAAGAGGTCTCTAATATCTCTACATGTGGCCACTGAAGATGGATTTCAGCACTTGGAGTTAGAAATGTTTTGTCATAGCAAGGATTAAAAGATTTTTAAAAACTGCTCAGTACAAAGAGAAACAAAAGGGTTGGGGAGTGGATTATTTATTTATCTGTTTGTTCATTTAGGGTTTTCTGATGTGGTTTGTTGGTTGGTTGGTTTGTGGTGGGATTTTGTTAGTGAGTTTTTTTTAGATTTTTATTGAGAAATTAAAATAATTTTTTAAAAAATAGGGTTAAAACATGCAGGTGTCACTTCAGCAAGTGCCTTAAGAAAATTATATCACAGCACAAAAAACACATGTTCTTTTTGCAATCAAACCTATTGAATAATAAAAACTGTAGACCTTGACCAAATGTGACATGTTTTGTAAATTCTCTAGTTTCTGCAAAGTCCTGAATATTTTGAAAGAAAGTAGTGGAAAATAGAGGACAGCTCTGAGCTGTATCTCTAAACCTACTCTCCTACTCATTTCATATTTCCCACAGGAGAGATGGAAGTCCTATCAAGTGAGTATCAAACACAATTTAGAGACTGAGGTATCAAATAAGTAAAAGGGACTACATTCTTGTCATTTTCTGTTGCTGTGATCTTTCCCTTCAAGACTGCATCAGATGTGATGCAGAATATACCAGATAGGGCCCTTGTGAGAATAAAGGCATTGAATATTGCAAAGTGGTGCAATGGGAGCCATATATAAATGCTAAGATAAATACAGATTTGATAAATTACTAGCAAAGGCACTGGAGGGAACAATACAAGATGATGCAGTCGGGTTTTTTCGTCTCACTCTCATGACCCTTAGAGAAGATGTGGCTTTCCAGAACCCTGCACCTGAGGCAAGCTGTTTTAGTCATTTTATACATAATTACCCCTTGAGACCTCTCAGATTCTAGGATAATAAAGTGTAGCTGTAGGTCTTCAACTGTACTGATATACAAATGTCCAGAACAAGACATTCTGTTCAGAATAGGAAAAGATGCAATATGTCCACATTTCTTAGCTCTTATTGCCAGTGTTAATTTGTGTAAAAGTACTGAGAAAGCATGGTTTCTGTACAAAATTTAACTTAGCTGCACCTTGTGCCCAGGGTTTAATCCCAAAGCTTCTGCACAACGGTAGGGGAGACATGCAAATGTTTGAGATTTGGACTGAAGACAGTGCCTATCGAGCCGAAGATTTGTCCCAGCTGTCTCTGGTGAGCAGCCACTTACCTTAGCTCTTTGTATACCAGCACCTAAAAGCTAATTTGAAGTAAAAGATTCCAGGCAGCTAGTGAAAGCACAATAGTCATCTTTGCTTCTGACATCCACGATTCTCAGAGCTGTTAAGCAAAGTGATAATTTGCTGCAGAGGAAATATACTACATAAAATACATTTTTACAAGAATATATTTATTAAGGAATACCTATATAAAAGATGTTTTGTCTTGCATCACTTTGCCTGACTGAAACATTACTTACACTAAAATCCTATTAAAAACTTGTTTAATTTAATAACACTCATTGTATTAGCTCCCCCTAAAGTAATCACTTGGTTGAGAACACGCTCTGTGTTCCTTTATTTGATCTGGGAATAAAATTATCCTGTTTTTACTTCAGTATCTCCTTCTTATTTTTTTTCTAAATGAATAAACATGAAGCTGTCACTGAAGAGCAGTGCCTCTCCTGTTATAAACCTTTCGATTTCCGTGTTGAGATAATTTTTCTGCACAATGATCCTTTTAGAATAATTGTTAAGCACTACATTTTCTTGTTTTCTTGTTTCCCATGTAGATACCAGAATAATCACAGAGACTTCCCACTGTCCTAGTAGATTATATGTCCTATAAAGTTTTCTGTCCTTCTCATAAAACTGATAACGTTATTTATCATGAAAAAATTAATTCCTCGGGCACTAATGTTATTGTAATTGTTATTATAGCAACCAAAGCCACCAGCTGTGAGATTTGAACCCCTTTCCTGTCAGTAAAACACACTGCATCCCTCTGTTCCATAAAGTCGTAGTTAAGGGTCTTGACTTATGCATTGTTCCCCTACAAGGCCATCATTAGCTGCTAAACCCTTGCCATGTGGCCAGGCCCTCAATGTTGCCTCCTGTACTTTGGTACAGACTGCCACATTCACTAAGGGGCTGCAACATCTGCTGTGTAAATATTGGAGATCCTGGCCCCTAGAATGTGATGGCTTCTTGGCAGTACTAGCAAAAAGACAACAAGTCAAAAAGAAAAAAAAAAGGGAGGGGAGGGAAGGGAAAGGGAAAGGGAAAGGGAAAGGATTAAATCCAAAACCTGTGGAGGAATCTTTCACAGATAGATTATTGTTATCTATTCTAGAGCATGGTGACAGCTCTTTGAATCCCAGCTCAATATTATATCTGTTCGTCTCCATGTCTGTTTAACTCTGGACCTTCTACGAAGCTGTAAACATGCATATAATACACTGTTTATGTACTGCACACATATACTAAACATCAACAAAATTCTCTTAGTTAAAGAATTAGAAATTCCTGGGTTTGTTAACTAGAAAAGAGTGTATGACATCAAGAAATGTAAATGTTGTGTGCCTGTCATTCTTAAGAAACACTGATTTGCATGGTTTCTGAAAGTACAAACTGGTAATCTATTTGGCATACCACCAGCTTTCAGGGGATGTATTTAATTGAAATATTATTATTTGCAGCTTTTCTTCTAGCTTAGAAGACACCAGGCTTCTTGTTGTAATGTGTTATATTGATGACTGGATAGTTCCAGGGGCTAACAAGAAGATACAAAATCACAGTGAACCCAGCGACCATTTCAAATCTAACCCAAGTAAGTGTAGTTCATTTAATCTTTAGTCTTGTATCTGATCAAAGTACTTATTGTTCATTTAGTCTTTAGTCTGGTATCTATCTGACAAAAACATATGAGAAATGAGTTGACTGTGTAACTGTAATTTGCCAGGCAGTTGTAAGAAATCATCTTCCGAACTGATGTATTTGTTTGGTAACACCTGAGAAGGAGCTAGCAACTCAACAGGAACAGAAATCCTGTCATCATTAGTCAAAGGACTGACACACTCAAAGGAAAAGAATAAATACCCTGGGCTTTTTCCTGGTTTCCTTTCCTAAATAACAGCACTTCTTAGTTCAAATAACATCTGAGAGCTTAGTTAGGCAGTGGAAAGAAGGTGGCTTTATGCAGCAGAGGGGAATGCAGCTGTTAGACAACTTCAGAGAAGATGGAAGTACATTATATCCATGTACAGAGCACCCAAGGCTAATTCAAGCCCTGGGAAAAACAAAATACCGGAGCCTCTAGCACCTCTGTGCCCCACCCCCAGCTGTCCAGGAATGCAGTGCAACTTCAAGGTTAAAAATGTTCTCTTTATTTGTCATAAAGAGAACATTTAATTTTATTTACTTATAGTTGATTTTCATCACTGCTGACAGGATCACCACCAGGAAACAGTCAAGCCCTCTTCTCACTGCTTGAAAGAACTTCACTGTTTATTTCAGCTTGAATCTTCTTTTGCCATAATTCAAAGACCTGCATGTCCAATTGCTTCTTAAATCTGGAAAAGGAGGGCTCATCACTCAGTGTGTTTCTTTGGTACCTTAAGAGGCTTCCAGGAACCCTGTCCTCTGCACTGCCAGGAGGGGTTGAGCATCTGCCCTGAGTTTTGGTGCCTGAGCCCCACACACTGTCACCAGAGCCCCACCAAATGCCCCCCAGGGCAGCCTTGCCCCAGCTGCAAACTTCCCAAGGACTGAAAACACAACTCAGTGTTGACTGCTGTTTCAAGCTTGTTAGCCTCAAAGAATCCACATCTGGTAGAGGAAGGACACTTTTTATCTTCCTTTTTTTAGCCTAATTCTCTTTAAGTTAGGCAAACAGTAAATGAATATAAACAAAAAGCAAGTAGTCTGTGTGGTATAAGAGCAAACATTATAGATTATGAGCTGAGGGACAGAGCTCAAAAGGAAGCAATTCAGCAGCCAAGTCAGAATCACCAACTAAATTTTTCTTTACTTACTTTAGGGTTTTTAGTGCCCTCTGGAAGGACATCAACAAGATTTAGACACAAACATATCACTACTATAATGAACACTGACAAAAAATATTGAGAAACTGGAACTGGCAATGCATTTGCAATACTTCTTCTTTGGGAATTACTACCATAATTACACCAGTTTAGAAAGCAATACCTTTGTAAGTGCTTTTACCCCATCATGTATCACACAAGGGATTATAGCATTTTAATGACCTTGGTGGCTAAATTGTACAATATCTATAATAGTATGAAATTTTTGGCCCCATTGAGGCCATAGAAAATCTCCTACTGACTTTGTTGGAACCAGCAAAATCCATCCTAATTTTTCAGGTGTGACCAGCTCCAGTCACAAAAGGAGCTTATATTTCCCTCATGCTCTTAAAATATGAGTGAACTGATACTTTTCATATACGTATGCTACAAATACCCTGAATCTTATTTCATGAAAGATGTTACGACATGGAATGTACTGTTTCTTCATGAAACATGCACCTTTTAATAGCAGCTACTGAAAGGGTGATATATACATTGCTATTTGTCCTGTCACCAAATAAAATGAAATTCATAGACCTGCTCTTAGCTAACGTGATACACATTTTATGGCTAAATAAGGCCTTGAAAATGAAAATCTTCTGCCCTTCCCATGAGGTATATAGATCCAAATTAAATGAGCAAGTTATATTAAGGCACCTACAAACCTTGAAAAAGGTGTATTGGCTCGTTCATTCTTCCTATGGATAATAAACTCACCCATCAAACATCTAGAGAGCAAGCCAAGGGAAGTGAATGTTGTCCTGCCTTAGCTTCCTTTATATGTTTTCAGTTTTCTGAAATCGGATCTATCTTCTGCAGACAGGACTATAAGAGATTGATATATGTCTTAGGATAAGTTTGCACATGAAAAGATAATAATTGATCCCTGGCCACTTCATGAACCAGCATTTAGTGTGTTGTGCAACTTCAGAAATAAATCAGAATAACTACTTGAAAAATAAAAGGAGGTAAAAAAAGCTCACTTTCCTTGAGCTTTAGAAAATATATGTTCTGTTAGAAAAGGTGTTAACTGACAACATGTTTTAACTGACATGGCAATAAATATGACCAAGCACCAATGTTTTCTCCAGTGTACAAACTGCCTTTGCAAGAGCCTGGAGAGATTCCCGCTGGTCTCTGCAGGATTTGGCTTGAGCTCCTCTGCAGGAATTAGTTCGTGCCAGAGGAAGTAAATAGGCCCTTGGGGATGCTACTGCTGCCACTGAGGTATTTATTTTTATAATAACTTGTTGACTGGTGCAGAGATAGGAAGTCACAACCACAGCTCCTGCATACAAAACTCCACACCATCCATCCTTATCAGTTAGAGCCCTTTGCAAAGATAGAAATGCTAAGAGCCATAAACTTGGGGTCTACCAAACACCTGGACCCCGACGGCCACTTGCCACACTTCTGGGAGCAAGTTCTTTCCCTGAGCTCTGCAGTGCCTGCTGGTGTCTCACAGTAGCCAGCAGGCAAAGCCAAACCCCTGGAACACAGGGTACGATGAGGGCAACAGATAATTTGATTTTTCTGATTCGTACAGAGCCAATAAAATGCATTTCTTAGGAAGGAGCCTCCCTCACTATTTACTCTTTCCAGTGGCTGCTCACACTGTGTTATTCAACAGTATTTTCTCTAGCTTGGCCCCTTCCTGTCTCACAGAACCCAGCTCCACTGGAGAAGCTCTTCTTCTAACCTCCAAAATTGTCACAGATTACTCTGTTCTTACTTTCAGATCAGGAAACATGAGGGAAGCACTACTCTTTATTCACCGTCTTGAGGGAAAAGAGAGCAGATTGGTCAGTGACCACATTTCATTAGTCAAAGAAGAAATGGGATTATTCTCTTTCCCTTGCCAGACTGTCACTCAAAGAAAACTGAAATGGCAATAAGAGTGAAAGGGCCTATGATAATGACACAGCACTTTCATATCACATGTGCTCTTTTATCAGCACTTACAGACTTTTGAACACAGAGTGGAGCCCTGTAGAATTGGCTGGTGTTCACATTTATAAGAGTTGTTTTCTCACTTATTTCCTGTTTTCTTACCAGCAGGCCCAACCACATCCAGAACCTAGATAATAGTTGTGTCAGTATCTCTGCCAGCTTTGTTTAAACTCCCTTTTCTACACTTAAACCAAGATTGGAGCTCCACTTATTCCCCTTCTGATACATAACTTAAGAAAAACTTGACTTGAGGCCAACAATATCTATGAAAGGAGACATAAAGCTTGGGCAGAATAGGAAACAGGTAATTCTGCTGCTGTTGCAAGTACTGGAACATAGACGGAGCATTTTCTAATAACTTTCTCCAGCTGCCAGTAACTTGTTCAAAATGAAACACATATTCTGCAGGGGGAAGAAGGCTGATGTGTTTCTAGGTTAAAAGAAATGTTGTCTAACATCTGTTTGCCACATGGCAGCTTAACCAAAATTTTTTCCTCCTCCCAAGTGTTGGTTGCCTTGCAATGCACCCGTTGGTTGCCTGTTCCATTCCAGCAGGAGCTTTGAACCTACAGCATGATTTCAGAATCTGTAGGCTTCGCTTCGTTTTCTCAAAGTCCAAACTCCCATTGGAATTCACCCGAGGAAGCAGTCAGAATAAGGGACTGAGATCTTCAAAACACAGTTCAGAGCATCAGAGTCTTCTGGGTATCAGCAAGATCTGAATCCCTCTGCAGTAGGTGGCCTCAACAGAAAATCATGAGCCCCCTGAATACCCACCCAGCAGCACAGCAAAGCCTAGTTAGTGTTGGACAGCTGTAATACCTTCATGATTTGTGAACAGAAAACATCAAAGGCCCCTGAATCCCAGAGTCCTAGCTCCCTCTCCTGGCAGAGCACCGCACTGGGAACAGGAACGGGGGCTGTACGGGGTGCTCCCCTGACACAACAAGCCTGAACCCCAGCTGCAGTTCCGCCAAGGGAGATGCAGAGGAACCGTGCCCTCTGTGATAAGGGCTCCTCTCTGCAAGGAGCCCAGTGGTAATCATGCAGCTATAGCTCTACCAGCAGATTAATACAGGATTAGCAAAGGCAAAATCTATTCTAGTGAAGAACATCTGTGACATAGCTTTAGCTGCATAAAAAATATGTACTTGAGCACAGATAAAAGTTCATTGCTGGGTGTTATCTGCAGTCCTGAAAGTTGGGGGTAGTGCAATTTATTCTCTAATACTCTGACACCAGACTGACTCATGTGCAACCGTGCCATCATTCCTCTCCAACACCACAACCTTCTTCTGTTTGCTGTTTTCTATACACATCGAGCCCACAGACTGTAAATTACTCCTTGAGAAGCACACATCTACCTGGCTAGATAAGAACCTGTCACTGCAGGAGGTAACGTACAAACACAGGGGATCTTATCAGTAGTCTTCAGCCCTTCAAAAACATAAGTTGTGCTTCACATATGTGAAGGCATAGCTTATTGCCCCTCCATCCCAAGTAACATCCACAACATTCTCACTTAGTGAAACACCCACTGTCACCAGGTCCTTGGGCACAATGTCTGTGGCAGCATCAGAGGTAGAAGTGTGACACCTGCCATCATAGCCCAAGGCTGAGGTAAGGTCCTTCTTGGCCAGCAGCACATGCTTCAACCACTTCAGGGAATGAGCTGGTTCCTAATGGGGAAAAACACAGTGGGGGCTCACTGCAAGAACACAAGCCACTGAGAGTGACCCAACCTGCAAACTGTGTATAGGTACATGAAGTTTGGCCATCTCAGCCACTGGCCATTAGCAACTTGGGTTGGGTACACCAGTAGATTATTTCTGTAGCATTTTGATTCAGTTATTCTGTGTTTCCACACCATGGGTGGATGAAGTCCACTGAAAGCCTCCCCAGCAAATGGGCTGGGATGCCAGGGACAGGGCCTGTTAGCATCCTGCTCTTTCTGTGTAGAAAGCGGAAACAAGGTTTCCTGCACAAGTAAAACAACAGGTCTCTCTTAGCTGCTTACAGTGGCCTTTTTTAGAGGATAATTTGAGGGCTCTTTCAGTCTTTGGCAATGAGGTTACAGCTCCTGTTCATAAGGAGCAGCAGTCCTGGACTGAGTCCTTCCTCTGAACCTGACAGTCTGTACTTTCTGAATCAACGGGATCAAGGCAGGGATTGCTCTCACCACTGTTACTTATGTAAGAAGCCCAGTTCACATTGCTGACTACACATGTAGTTCATGTCAATACATGAGGTGGCTGATTTGTGTTTTGTAGCCACTAGAGCAGCAAGCAGTCAATGACCTTAACTTTGTAATTGATTGCAAAGGGATGTGGGAAAGTTCTCCATCAATCAGAGTCCTTAAATCAGGTCCTCTCTCAGAGAGGAAGAGCCCACCTAGAAGTGGTTGGGCTGATCCAGAAATTATGGGGCAAAATAATTGCAAAATATTGCTGCTTTTATGCAGTAGATTAGATTAAAGACAAGTGCCAGATGATGCTCCTGGAATGGGGCAATGCTGGGTGTACGTACAGACTGGGGAGAAGCCCTGAGAAAAGCGATCTACTGGTCTCAGTTGACGGCAAGTTGAACATGAGTCAGCAGTGCCCTGGCAGCCAGGAGGGCCAACCGTGTCCTGGGGGTGGCATCAGGCAGAGCATCGCCAGCCGGTTGAGGGAGGGGATTGTCCTGCTCTGCTCTGCACTGGGGCAGCCTCACCTGGAATGCTGTGTGCAGTTTGGGGCATCACAATATAAGAAAGATGTTAAGCTGTCAAAGAGTGTCCAAAGGAGGGCAATGACAATGGTGAAGGGCCTTGAGGGGAAGCCATATGAGGAGGGGCTGAGGGCACTTGGTGTGTTCAGCCTGGAGAAGACGAGACGGGGGAGACCTCATTGCAGTTACAACTTCCTTGTGAGGGGAAGATGAGGGGCAGGCACTGCTCTCTTCTCTCTGGTGAACAGTGACAGGAGCCAAGGGAATGGCCTGAAGTTGTGTCAGGGAAGGTTTAGGTTGGATATTAGGAAGAGGTTCTTCACCCAGATGGTGATTTGGTACTGGAACAGGCTCCCCAGGGAAGTGGTCACAGCACTGAGGCTGAAAGAGTTAAGCGTTTAGACAATATTCTCAGGCACATGGTGTGACTTTTGGGGTGTCTTGTGCAGGACCAGGAGTTGCACTTAGATGGTCACTGTGGATCTCTTCCAACTATTCTATGAATTTTTACCTGAGGAGGTTGGTATGTATGCCCACAGGCATACATGGTAGACTGTAAATGGGTACTAACTCCTTTTTTTTTAATTATTTTGCAGGGCTGAGAATGTATGGGTGGAGCTGTCATTCTACCTCCCAAGTACCTTTTCTGGAAAAGATCTTACAATGTATTGTTTCAGGTAAAAAGCATTCATTCCTTTGCTCCCAGCTGCAGCTGATATAGTAGGAGAGAGCTGCCCAACCTTAGTTTACAGACCAGTTTGGCCACACAGCCTGCTAGGTAAAGACAGACCAGCACACTCAGGCTCGTGTGGAGTATTGTTGCTGATTGTGCTCACTGAACCGTGCTATGTCAGCTGCATCCATGTCAGAGGAGCATGTCCAAGACCAGTTACAGCTAATAAGGCTCTGTCTGAGGAGCAAAATGACACCAGAGTGAGATTTATGACAATTTCAAGCACTGAATAAGCAGTATGAACAGATGAGCCTCAAAGAATGGCAAGGTGCTCTTTACATACAAATATTTTCAGCAGGGGGCAGGGGGGGAAAGGAGGAAAATCAGAAAATACTAGAATGAACTATAACAAACACTTTTTTCTGAGTAAAGTTGTTTTGCATTTCCCATGGGAATCAGTTGAATGAGAGAAGATTAAAAAAGCAGAAGAGCAGAAACTGCTTCCAACACAGAACAAATCCTGAGTGCCAAGAACATGCTCCAGATTTTTTTAAAGATGCCTGGCTCTTATCTCAGCCCTGATTCATCACAGTTTACTCCCAGAATTATTCAGAATTCAAGGACCTTGCTCCTGTGGGGTTAATGGGTTACATTCAGCATTGAAACCCATGACACAAATAGCTGCTTAATTATTCAGTCCAGACTGGGTTTAGAGGCTAATCGAAATAAAAATAGCAACAGCAAAAATTACATTGTTTTATGTTCTGTAGGTGAAACAATTTTTTTTTTTTTAACCGTATAATCCAGGACCATGCACAAGCAGGCGGGGGCCCATGTAAAGGAGGGGTTGTGCTGCTTGTGACGCAAAAGATTAGAATGCTCATGACTGAAGAGGAGGAAAAGGAAAACACTGCCATAAAAGTGACAGTAGAGGTGAAGAATTGTGGCGAATGTGAAAAGATGAAGATGAAAAGATGCACCACTGAAAAGATGCAGGAGAAAACATACCAAACTGAAAGTCTTATCATATCTATCCTGCTATTCCAAGGCGTGAATTAATTGGAAAGGAAGAAGCCGCTGTTCTTGTTGGTTCACATCATTTGTTCATAAACACAGGCAAGAAATATGCTAAAGTGTTACAATTACCATAATTACTATTTTGTTAAAAAATGCAGTGGTGGTTTTCCACCCTGAATTTTGCTCAAGCAGCCATCGTGGCTGATACCAATGAGGAGATAGTGACACAGACTGCTGCTACTCCAGGAGCAAACACAGTAAATCTCGTATATCAAATGCACCAGCCACACAAGATGTCACAGCATATTACAAGCACAGGAGCACCTAGAGGTATCAGCCAGTCCTGGTACAAGGAGTTGTGTGCAGCTAAACAAAGGTACAGTGCCAAACCAGTCCTGGCAGACATACGTCACTCCAATAGCAGGAAAAACTCATTTATAATCAATGGGTCTAAATGTGAGATTTCTGCAAAGGGTCAGACCTAGCATTTATTTAATTGAGCCTTGTTTTGAAAGCATGCTGTGCTGCAGGGTGGAAATAGACATCCCAAAGAATCAAACAGGACGACTTTAAGCCCAAATCATCACTAAATACACCACCTCTGTATACAACAGATATTAAATTAGGGTGATCGTTGCCAACCCCTATCAGCTTCCTGTCTTGCTGCAACTTCCCAGGGGATTAACTACAGACAGGACTCCCTTGTAAAGCCCTGGTTAAACAGGTATCTGTTTGAGTTTGGATAGGGCTTAAAGAAAAGCGGGCTAAATGACTTATTCAGTTGATGACGCTTGGCAGTCCTGGTCACTAGTCTCTTGCTTTCTCGCTCTGATTTGCTGTTGTAGCTGATCTGTTGCAGGTGGAGGGGGAGTGTGTGTGTTAAGCCAAAACATTTTTCAACTTTAAAAAAAAAAATCTTTCACCTGTAAAGTACCCAAGCCAGAAAAATTTAAAAGACTAAGTTTGGGTTCAAGTTCTGAGTCACCTCCAGATTTTTATTCCTTCCTCCTGTCCCTCACCCCATGGTAATTTTTCATCACATCATTGAAAAAGATGGGAGCAAAAGGGAAAAAAAAAAAGACAAAAATTCTAGAATAACCATACTTTTGGTTTTGTCTCTTTCTTTAAACATTTGAAAAAGTTGACATTTTTTTTTAAAAAGAGAGAAAAAATCAGGCTGTATACCTTGCATTTTCGTCTGTGGTATTTCATACTGCTCATTGGTCAAACAAAGGTTAGTGTTTGGATAAATTGGAAAAAAAAGGAGTGTGGTGTGTTCTTCATAGAATTAACAGAAGGGCTGCCTGGTCAGCCTTATATTGGAGAAAAGCTAGAGGGTGATCATTTTGTGTTTGGCACAGAAGATTAAGGGTTTCTGCCCACATGCCACTAGGAGAAACTGATTGCTCGGCAAGTGGCGGTGGAGGAAAGGGAGTTTTGTGCTTGTGTCACAGAAGGAAGAGGTTTACTGTGCAAACGATGTTCAAGGAAAAGGATTAGACCATGTACAACACAGAGAAGAGAGGTCACTGTACATTCATCATGGAAGGAGCAGGGTGGTGTGACACAGTCTGGGAAGGATTCTTTGAAAGTCCGAGTGAAAATTAAAAAGAGAAGGGGACTATAATTGTGCGAGCATGACTGGAAGACAAGGCTTCTTATGGTCAAAAATAAGCAAATGAAGAAATGGCTGTATTCCTACATCAAGAAGTACTCACTTATTCTACAACCAAACACCTCAATTTTTCAGACAAAACAGAGCACTGTGCCACTCATTAGTTTAAAGAAATACACATACTTTGAGCAATAATTGAATGATAGTATCTCAGAGAGATACTTTGTGATCTTGATCTCAGCTCCCCTTCAGACAAGGAGTTGACTCCCTCTTAGATTTTTTTATTCCTTATCCCTTTAATGAAAAGAGCCTCACAAATCACCATGTATCCTTCTCAGGAAATAAGAATATTGTTCCCATAGTAAACCACAGATGAGACTGAGTACCACATGCAAGCACTGCTGGTCTGCTGGGCATCCAGCACTTTGCTTCTTAGTTAGGAATCCCAGCCTCCTAGCTCTAAGACAGACTGTTCTAGCAGAAGATTTTTTTTGTTGTTTCCTTAGAAAAAAAAAAAAGGTAAAGTATTCTACTTCATAAGAAAAATATGTATGAAAGCAAAGGTTTTCGCTCTCCTCATGATACCCAGAAGTGTTTCAGACATTCTCTCTGTGAAAGGAGAGATTTACATTTCCACATCGCAGCTACCACCAAACCATGACTTTGCCTATCCTTTTGTTAGACATTGTAAGTAATGGAACATGTTTGGGATGAGGGCTGTGGTGCACTGCACTGTTTTTGAATCATGAGAAACGAGATACAAAATGTGAAGATAGGATTTCTACCTTTATTATGCCGATTTCTGGTTTAAGACTTTCCAGTTATTTGGGGATTTGTTTGTTTTCACACTATGATCCTGACATCCAGTTACTTATAACATGTCACTCTCAAGATCACTGCAACACTTTGTACCAGGAACTGCATTTCAGAGAAGGTGAAGCCAGGGTCAAACGAATTCCTGCTAATCGTACTGATTGCAGGAAAGTTATTCTATGATTGAATTTGCTCTCTGAAGTTAAAGAGGGAAGCTGCTAATTGCTTTTAAGGAGGATCGAGAAAAATGACTGGGGGCTGGACAGAAACTCCCTGCCCAAGCGCACCAGGCACATGCTCACCAAGCACACACAAGATAAGAGCTGCTAATCTTTTGGGGGAGTGTGATATGTGAGGAGGACGTGCAGTGCAAACTATGCAAGGGCTTGGAGGGGGATATACAAACAATCAGGGATGGAAAATGGGTTTCTGTATGTTCATACATGTTGGTACTCACTGTGTAGAAGAAATCTACTTCATTGATCTGATTTCTTCAAAGCTGCCACCAGTGCAGCAGCATGGCCACAGGTTCTTCTGCAGTGTTTTTACAATGCTCTGAATGTCATCAGGCTCTACACAGCCTATATCTGTTATTACCACGATTCCACCAGGCAGCATATATGTTTCCTTCCTGATCTAGGTTTATCTTAAAGGTTTCCTGCCTATCAAATCTGCAATTTGTCTTTGAGTTGAAAAATTCATAGTTAGAATAAGGAGAGACACAAAGGTCTAGTTTGTGCAGAATATCACAGAGCAGTCCCTGGCTCATTGATGAGCAGTGTCACAAGGACAACCAAACTGTGCTTCTTCACTATAATTTCTGATTTGGTATATCAAGGTAAGCCTCTACTCATCATCCTGTTTTAATTATTTCCTGTTTTCCACTTTTCACAGAAATTCTAGCTCCTCAGACTTTTCCTACTCAGAAGTCCAAGTTCTGAAAACTATCTGGAATGGTGTCTCACTTTGACTGAGTCATTCTGCACCTTATTGTTGAGAAGAGTGCAGGCCTGCAGAGGAAGGGTAACTGCCTGGGATCTGGCACTGCTTGCCAGCTTCCTACATGAGGGAGTATAGGGGAAAATCTAAGAGGGTGTATTTGCTGAACTTCCTCAAGCTTGGGCTCAAATTCATGACAGAAGAAACTAGATAGAAATTTGCAACAACCTGAGACTGGTTAGTTTGCAGAGCTCTTACCAGTGACTATGTTAGGAGATGGAGAAAGCTGCAGCCTATCCTGTTTAAAGAATTACTCTATCCTTGCAGAGAAAACACAAGAGGTTGTAAATAAAGATTTGAGCTGAACAAAGGTTTGCTCTGAGTTCTTTAGGAGGGTGTAGCATAGCTGTCAGACCAACTTTTTGTATTAAGCTCCAGCTGTAGTTTTCCTTTACCTGGTGTATGTTAGCAGTGGGTGTAGACTCCCATTTGAAGCTTTTGGCTTTGGAGAGGCAGCACCTCTCAATGCTCAGGTAGACTGCTGCAAGTACACGCCTTCCAATATGCCTTTGTTGAATGAGACCAAGAAGGAGGGGAGAAAATTGCCCTGACAATCGAAATTTAGGAGCTCTGGTTCACTGCTCAATGAAGTCCATGGGAGACTTTCCATTGGCCTCAAAAGGAAAAAAAAGAGCGCATAAAGACCAACATGAGCAGACCAATTCTGTTTTATGCAAAGGAAAAGGTACAGCAACACCAGCTAAGAATCAAAAACTGAGTGATACACATGCAATTTGAAATGTACTTTTAACAGGTAAAGGTGACCTGAAAGTGACTTAAATGAGTGTGGGTTCTTGAACTATTTCTTATAAGGGGCCTGCAAAATATCCAAAATGCCATTTGCAGCCATTCCCCCATGCAAAGTTTTGCACTGGAATCAGAAGAAACTTCACCTCAAGTTTCTCTGGTTTGGAATGAGTCAACATTGACTTGAACCTGGTATCTCTAAGGAAGCTGAACATAAACATCTCAAATGAAAAATGTGATCACCAACCACATGCAAACAGCATCAATGCTGCAATGCAAGCAGAGTGACAAACTACCTGAGGCAGTCCTTCTGGTGCTACTGGGCACCCATGGCTGGGGGTGAGTGGCTGGCACTGGCCCCAAGCGAACTGTGGTTTGAGGATGGGAATCGTTTAGCTTATCATTAGCCCACCCTTTACCAACACTTCTTCCCTGGATAAAAACAGCAAAGACAAGCAGGCATATGGCCACTTTTCTGTTGAGTTAATGCCTAACAAGGTGTGTTTGCTTGGAAAGAAATGGACCATGGCCCAATTAAAGGTGATCTAGTGGCACAGAGATTTTCCATGATTCTGCTCTTCACATAGGCTGGTATTTTGCAACCTAAGGTTTCAAATCAGACACACTGTTCAGTAATATATTTGAAAGCAAGGCAGAGGGAAATCCTTTGCTTGTTAACTCACCTGTATTGCGAGGGTTTTTGTTTTCTCTGTTGAAGATGATGAAATTGCTAACCCAAACAGCTCCCTGCCCTTCATTTAGGGATTAGTGACTTCATCAGCACAAGAAGAACAAACACAGAGTGCTGAACTTGAGCTTGGCAAGTTCAAAGCCTCCCAGTATGAGATGAGAAAGCAAGGGAACACTCACAGCAGTGACAGTATTTGAGTCTTTTAACAAATGAAGAGACCTACAAGCTAGTGATAAAGGCTTGGGAACCAGCTGGCCAAGCCCATCCCTCGTGTAGACCTGGTATTCTTCCAATTCAAACAATGGAAAAGGGGCAAAAAAGAAAAATCCTTGGTAGCAAATGTGATTAGATGAAGCAAACAGTAAAGACCCTGTTATATACTGCAGTTCATCTTACAATTAGTTTCTTAACAGCCTCACCATTCAGATGGCCTCTTCCCTGGCACAGTGCCATACCGACCAAATAAATCAGCTTTACATACACGACTGTCAGATAGAACTGCAGCTCCAGCACTCCTAAGCTAAGCTAGAGGGCTCAGTTGAAAGGGAAAAGGAAGAGAGGCCTGAATATGTTGCAGAAAACAGGTCAATGAGGAAAGGAGGATGTAGCCGAACAACACTGGGTTAATACTTGGAGGTATCCAAGAGCCCCTACAGAATAGCAGGGCTCGCAAAAGCAGTTTTTAAGCAAAGGCCCTCATATCTCTGGCCCTGTCGTTGAGATGAAATGCTATCATTTGGAATAATGGTGAAGTGGAATGCATATTTAATTAGAGAAATCAATGAACCCAAATGACTGGGAGGGGGCAAATCATTAAAATCCAGCTCCTGTGCCCCTACTCAGCAATATTTCAGACTGCCAGCATTGCAAATGGGTCTCATGCATGGTACATCACCAGCAAAGCAGAGTGGACTTTCGTGGTTGCTGTTTTGTACATGGAAGTGCTGTGAAGGGAATGGGGAGCAGGTTGCTCTGCTTATGTGAAAGCTGCCATTTTCAGAAATGAAAGCAATCATTAAGGAAAGAGAGTGATGAATCCACACTGGGACAAACCCAAAACTAACAGATTCTAGGGTTAGTCACAAATGGACACAGTCACACCACACAGGGCTTGGGCAGGATAATTTATTTATTTTTTCACAGCAGTGTTGCTTTTGAAAGCTGATTGAAAATTATTTCACAGAATCCTCTTTAGTTATCCGTAAACATTATTTTGTCAAAAACATTTACCAGCGCATATGTCAGTTACAGAGAAAAAAAATTACAGCAGAGATATTTCTGAAATGTTTTGGGGTTTATTTAAGTATTGTCATCTCAATGTTTATTTTCTTTCATAGTACTTCAGAAAGTGTAGAGCAGAAAATTGAAAGTAAAACTCAGCACATGACTTCTGACTGAGTGCCAACATTTCATTACACTGGGCATTTTTACTTCATTTGGTTTTATTATATGCTGAAATTAAAAAAAAAAAAAAAAAAAGTTCTGAACAACTGTGTTACCTAGTGCTCAGGAAACTAAAGGAAAATGTCCCCCTGACTTCATACAAGCAGATTTAAAATGGAGCCCAGATTATTTTAGGGGCTTACAGACAATGAAGCAAAATTGGCATTTTCTGTAACATATGCAAGAAAAAGCCATGCAGTTTTACAGTAACCCTGTAAATCTATTTGATTTTGTGTTTGGGAGGGGAGAAGAGATGAAAATTAACCAAGAAAATGCTTCACAAAAATAGTGTGTTGATCTGAATCAAGAAAAGAAATTATTTAAATTCCTTGGAAAAGCTTGGCTATGTAACATGCCTTATAGCTTCCTTAGAACACTGTGGAAAGGAAGGAATTTTCTTGCAACAACATTTTGGGATTAACTGAGCTATTTTGCCCAAGGCATGATTTAAGGTACTTTCTTATTTAACACAATTCTTGTCAGTTTTTGCATTAGAAACCCTACTCTGCAAGTATTTCTAGTGTAATACCACTGAAGTCAGTGAGCTTGTATCAAGGATGAATTTGCCCTCGTCCTGTTTCTTCACTTTTTTTATTTGACTTGGAAAACAGAGTTACCCCAAATTAGTTATTTATCAGATCTGAAAAATTGGCAGCCCTTGGAAAAGCATTAAAAGCCAATTACAAGAGTTCCTGCTCAAGTTGATACCTGCCACTCCAAAGCAGTGCAACACTTGTGATTGCTTCAATTGATACTTCTAGATGAAATGATTTGGCCTGCTGCAAACCAGCTGATTTAAAAATAAAAAGTAAAATTTGCATATTAATAACTAATTTCTCCACTTGAGTCCATGCAGTGGAATCACCATTGACTCATAATCCAGATCCTGAAGTAATTCTGGTAATACAAAGACTTTGTGCCCAGCCTTTGGTTTCTCTGGGAATGATTTGTGACTTTCTGAAGGCACGGTACTCACCCTTTCTCAGGGCAATTTTTGTTTCTTTATCAAAAGCAAAGGATTAATTGTTTTTAGCACATGAAAGAGAAAATGTATTGTTCTGCAAGTAAATCTAAAGAGTTATAAAGATGTTTCAGTATTGCTAAGATGGTCTAAAATTCCTTTGTCATCAGATCTATAGATGTTTTAGGATATGTTTAATTTACTGGAAGATGTACCTACCCTTTAAAATTGAGCCAGTGTTCCATGTAACACCGATAATTTTCAAATTATAGCTGATAAAAATACAGTTGTAAATTATTTTAAATACTTGGCTGTATGTTCTTTTAATTATAAATTGACACATTTTGACATGTTCCAACCAGCAGTACTGAAACCAAATCCAGAGCATGTTGGAACTCTTCACAGCAGTCCTGACCCAGAATCCCGTAAGCCTCTTGGTCTGAGTTGTTTTGGTGATTTTGCTGGGGTTTTTTTTTCTGTATGTATGTACCTAGAAGGCAAAGATACTCATCACAAGAGCCAAGCACACAGACTGAGATTTCAATCTTATTTGCAATAGGAAAAGTCACCAAGGACAGGGGAGTTGCTCTGTATTTACACTCATCAGTGTAACAAATATAAAATGTGAATTAGTACCAGTAAGGACAATGTTTGTTTTTGCACTAACAACATGATGGAAGTTTTTCATTAGCAATAAAAAAAAATCTACTCTTTTTCATGCACCTTCAGTGAAGTGAATATTAAATTTTGAGCACAATTCCCATTTTCTATGGAAAAAAATGGAATTTCATAGAGTTTCAAAGCATGAAAGCTATTTTCTTTAAAAAAACTGTTCTGATGGAAGTTTTCTGACTTGCTTCATCCCAAACTCATAATTTATACAAATAAGGCACTCTCAGGAGATGTTTATAAAAGAGCAGACCAATGAGCACATACATTACTCATCCCCATGTGGTTACACTTCTTGGTGTAGAGAACTGTCCCATCTGAGCCGGTATGAGAACTGTGAGAGTAATTAGGGTTTAACACAGTAGAGCACATAGATTATAAATAAATAAATAGATAGATAGATAGATAGATAAATTCAATAGAACACTACTATTTTTACTTTTAAGGAAACTTCCTTAAGCATCTCTTCCTTACCCACTCTGTTGTGGAGTCTGGTTTCCTTTTAAATGGAGAAAGAAAATTTGGAACTGCATGCTGTAACTATGCATGAAGTTTGAACTGAATTTTGTAGGTCTGAAACTACACAGTGAATAAGCTGATTGAATGAGAAAAATCTGAATCTGGGGAATACTTGGAAGCCTTGGCTTCGCCCTGTGACTGAGGATAAGTCACCACAGGCAGACCTTCACAAGTACCTGGCTCCAAGAAAAGCAGTATTTTGAAGATCTCAGCCACAGTGTCTCTCTATTAATTCTATAATTACATCATTGGATAAGTAGATGAAGGACCAGATAAATTAAGGTATCTACACCAATCTAAAGAGCAAGAACCCAGACTGATGCAGTACTTACTTTACTGGAAGCAGTGCAGGCAACACTTGACAGTATTTCCATGTAGAAACCCTCACCCTTTCTTTCCCCAAAACATAGAATTTCCTACAGAATATTAAACTCTCTTGTTTTCCCATGTCATGTGCCATTTATGTCGATTTTCTAGATGCAAGGACCAACACCATATAGCACTGGATGCTTCTCTCCTTCACAGTCTTGCTTTGTGTGCTGCCAAGGACAGAGGCCAGGCAGTGTTCCCAAGGAAGGGCTGCTGTCTATCATGGCGATGGATGGGCTCTAAACCTGCTCTGCCTCCAAATGCTCCTGGAAATGGCCAGAGCTTCTGGATTTCAGTCACTGATCCCCTGCCTTCCCTCTGTCCCCATCTTTCTCCCTCTTCCACTCTGGCATTGCCTGAGGGCACATGGGCTGGATGAAAGCACTGCCTGGCTGGGACAGGCTTTGATGGCAGCTCAGGTTGCTGGGGAAAGAGGTGATGCAGTGAGGGGTGCATGCTGGGTTGGGTTTACAGTGCTAGCTTTCTGTGAATTAAACTCATTAAAAAATGAGTAAAATCAAGCAGCTTTAGCTGCTGTCAGAGCCATTCCATAGCAGCCAAGTGCATCTGCTTTTTCTCACCTCCAAAGTAAATCAATATGGCTTTAAATTATTTCCCTGATTCCTGGATTTCTTGCTTTGTACTGCTGTTAGCCCAGACACGCAATTGCCTGGTCATTTCTGCCTTGTCTTTTCAGTGTCTCTCCCCTGCTTTCTTATTTTTGCCTTCTTTTAAAAATAGATGGAAAGTACTCAGTGGAGCAGTTTGGTTTTGCTCATGTGTCATTTTCTCACACAAGCATTTGCCATCTCTTGCAGCCACACACACACTCAGCACAGTGCCTTAATACCTGCATGCCTGGCTCTGTCTACATCCCTCTCTTCCTGCGCTCATACTGGCTGATCACTGCCTAAGCAACATCTGCTTATCAGGAGTTTTTCTTTTGATGTGCTGGTTACTGAGGGAGAGCTCATGTTTTCATGCAATTCTGCCTGTCAAATATATTCATGTTTAAATTTTTTTTTTAATTAAATAATCTCTTGAGTTATGGACTTTTTTTCTTTCCCACAGAGCTTCACATACACACACACACACACGCATACACAAGCTCATTTGGGGCAGGCAAATTTGAGAATAAACCTATAATTAGTGCTAAAAATAAAAGACCTCCATGCGGATTAAACCCATGCTTTGGGGTTGCCCCATTTTTCTAGATCCTGCTTAATCTTGGATTTGGATTGTTCAGAACATGAGGTATCACTGATGATATAAAAAACCCTCAGAAATGCTTATGCATCATCTGGGCATATCGCTGTACAAGTGACCTGCCCAGAGAAACCTGCAGTCCATCAGTGCAGCCGGCTGATGCAGGAGTACCCCGAACCCCCTTATCACTTCAGTGGTGCACGTGAACACTTTAGCTGCTTATTTCAGGCAGAACCATCAGCTTACAAATCCAAACTACTTTTGCCAGCATTGTTCCCTTTTTTGTATTTATTTATCTTTATTGTGTATTGCTCTCTCACAAATTTTGCATTTTTTAAGTGTTTTTATATGGCCAGTCACCCATTTGAAGTATGTAGGAGATTATTATTGGCTTATGATTAGCACAGCATATTTGAGTGGCATGCTGGAGGCAAAAATTTTAAGTGTATCAAAATGCAAATATGTCCCCATTGACCTCTGGAAAAATGTGTTACATTACAAAGTACTTTTAAAGAAAGTCAGAAAGGAAGATGAGAGAAAGTATGAGTTTGCAGAGGTTTGTGATACTTTAAAAAAAATTAATCAGGAATTGTTACTTAGAAGCTTGAACTCTTTGTAGCCCAGACAGCTTTTTTTCTTTGAAGAGGGAGTGGAGGGACCAGGAGATGGAACTTCTGCCCACGTTTTGTCTCACTCCATTTCTTTTTCTAGAAGAACCACCAAAGTGAACAGGGTTGGTTGTGGTGCACATTTTTTCAATCTGCCAAAACTCAAATATGTAGTCTAATATATGGCAATGACCCAGAACAAGAGACACAGAAATTATTCATGATCCTTCTTTCAGCGTGAAAGACTCCTTCTATAACCTCAGATTAATGACTCTGCATTTAAGAAGTAAATGATTTTCACCAAGAAAAGTGAGAGGCAGCCAAATTTGCCTGGAGAAACTAAGGGAAGTGACATCCCTGCAGTGAGGTATTCCAGAGAGCTGCACTGGGGAAAAAGATGCAACATTACCTAAGTTATTTGAGCTGGTTCTCTTTTACCCTCACTACTAATAGCGAATATACTCTTTCACAGCTGCTTCTGACTACATGCAGTAGCATGTATTTCTCTTCTTTAGGCCTTATGAGTATCTGATGTGTTAAACACAACGGACCAGCAAGAGCAAAGGAAACAGCCAGAGCTGTGATGATCACTAGCACATAAAAAGCTCATTGAAGAAGCAGCAGCATATGACCACTCCCAGTCTCCCAATGGTTGTTTGCCATTGCTTAGCTAGTTTCTGTGTCTGGCTATTGCTTCGTTGCACTTGGTCATAAATGAAAGCTTTCTAATTCTAATGACCATGGTGCCCACCCTAACCATGCATTTAAAATATTAATAAAAATAATTTATGTCATGTGACTGCTTTTTAACTAGCTGCTTTCAGGACTTTAGATCAGTATTATAAAAGACATGCGTTTATAAATTATTAGTCTTGAGCACATAAGCAGTGCATACTATGGGGAGCACTTTTGTAGCACTTTAAATTAATTTATTGTTATTCATTCCAGCTGTCTGTGATGTAAACCTTTGGCTATAAATTTGTACCATCATCCAACATACCATTAAACTAAAGTGGTGCCCGTGCTGGAGCATATAATAAAACATATGAATAAGATTTCTGTGGGGACACTTTTTTTAAACTCTCTTCTCAGTTAATGACACAAGAAAAGTGAGATAACATAGTTACCCTGTAACTATGCATTCATTAAAATATGTCTGGTGGAGGGGAGACTTTTAAATTTACACTTCTATTGAATACAGACTCAATGTTTTTCTTTACCAGATTGTTTCAATTCATATCCTCTCTTAAGCAAAAGGCTTTGTCTGAAGCCATCATGAAGTCACTAGCTGAGACTGCCAGAGGATTTTTGTTGGACCTGAACTTTTCAGTAGTGGAAATAGCTCCTGACCGATGAATCACAGCAGTACAAGAGCAGAGCAGTTTTACTGTCTTATCTCCTCTGCAGGCAAACATTCTTTCTCCTGCAGATCATCATAAGGGTAACAAAACCTTATCAGCATGACTAACACCATAATGTCTTGATCCACTTAACGGTACAGATATCTATTGTACCAGCCCATTGGGATACAATTTCCTAAAATTTAAAGCAAGTTCTGATCAGGCAGTGCTCTTCCAAGCAGAATTAGAACCACCCATCACTGTGCTTTTGCCTTAGAGGTCTCATCTTGCTCATGTACTTGTTAATACTTTTTGTCACTTTTGTGGCAGATGACTTCTATCGAGCCTGTTTGAAGGCAGCCCTGCCCATCTTAGCCTTCCACTGATACCAGTAAGAGTTTCATTGCTAATTTCTCAGATTTAGGCTCCTGATATAATATATAGCTATAGGAAAACACAGACAAAAATTTGAACATCAGATTCTTGGCTGCTGTAATATAGCACAACCTCCTTATTTTCCACCAGCTGCTCACATACACCATGTTTCTCAGGTCTAAAACTTACTGAGTTATTCACCCAGTATCAGGGCTTCTGGAAAACTGACTGAGAGCAGAAAAGAATACTACTGAAGAATAAATTTTATATTATACCTAATCTCATAAAGAAAAAGATTTCCATGATGGAATAAAGGGGGTTTTTTATTTCTAAGTCTATCTGAAATACCAAGATTTGGGAATCTCAGGCTTTGATTTGGGACTATCTGTAAACAATCAAGAAACAAGATGTCTGAACTACGTAGGAATATGTGTACACCAGTAACTACCGTTTATATGCAAAAATCAACATTTGAAAACAGGAAGAGTATATACCAAGATACTACCTTGCCAGAGAATTCTTTTTGTTGCAATATCTGGTTTCATTGTCTAAAATTATCAGAACGTATTTCACAGAAGAAGGCTCTAGCACACCCCAGAACTAAATTATGCTCCAGATAATTGTACTACACTGGTGCTCTATACAAAAAGATTGGTATTTCTTGGATGAAATTTAGACCAAAAGTCTAAATAACATATGGACAATCTGTTTGAATTTGATTTGCTTGCCACAGCAAGACCCTCACATGAAGACCTGCAGTGGGATGGAGTATACAGAAATAACCTGAGCTTTAGTTACACTTTTGGGGAAGTAGATGAGGGATTAGATTTACCTCTTCTTGTTACCCTTGCCTCTGAAGAAAACATAAAAGAATATGAATTTGCACTTTTATATCACTTCCATTGAAAAGAAAACATGGTTACATCAATCTTCTGTGTGATTACACAGTGTTTTTTGGCTTTTGCCTAGATATAGTGTCTTAACTCATCAACTAGCAACCAAGCAATCAATAATAAGCTTCCCTGGCACAGGAGAGTAGGACAAGGGTTATAAATCAGGGGCCTGCGAGGCCCCTGTGAGGCCAAAGGATGCTCGTTCCTGAGCTGGAGGGTGAGCTTTAGCTGTTCTCTCAGCTGTGAGTCTGAAGACCTCAGTGCTTACAGCAGTCAGGGTGGTTCTGGGCTCTCCCTTCCTGCAAAGGTTCTCTATTCATATTGAATTTCCTTTAAGTAAGAAGGTGCCCTGCTACTTCCAAATTTAGGGTTAATCTTCACTTGCAGTTTTCACATTCTGTCTGAGGGTACATGCAGACCAGCTCCTTTTTTTTGCTGATGTATTGATTTGGAGCCATTTTGTTGAGATAAAATGTTATTTACATGATCAAAATTTTCTTATAACTTCATAAGAAAGAAGAAAATTTGGTTGTGTGAAAAAGGTATATAGAGCTTTCCTTTTTATTAATTGATTTATCACTGTCATTTGATGTGCTTTAACTTACTTAAGAAGAGCTTCCTGTCTTGTAGCACACCACTTATAATGATTCTGTAATGTAGAGGGCCTCAAAAGAAGGGATTGAGTTGGTTGAAGTTACAGTAGCTAACACAATATTATTCATCTCCCAGAAGCTAAGTAATCTGTTCTGTTATCTGTACCTTTCTTTCCTTACTGATTATATAGAAAGAAGGTGTGTTTCTTTTCCTTCTTAGTTAAACTGTAATCTTTTAGGAATTGGGTGTATTGACTTCATTCTACTAAAGTTTGTTCAAGTCCTCTAAAGGTTCCTCATGGAGGAGAAGAGACATTTATCTTCAATTTCCATGTTTCTGCTGACACTGAAGATATCCACTGTATGCAGTTTTTCATCTCCCTTTTTTTGACAGGAGCAAGCTCTTCAGTCTATTACAGTGCCTGGCAGCTCCTGCCAGGCCTGAGGGCCTCTCTCTGTGCCAAACAGCCCAGCAGCTCCCTGTACCTAAAGAGGGCATCTTGGATGCCAAACACTGAAGGTATCAGAAAGGTATCATGTCTATGTCTCTGCAGTTTGATGAGTATGATGAGTAGTCTCCAAAAGAGCTGGTACATGAGTGGTACACTCCATTTTTCATCCACACAGCTTCCCTCAGACTGTTGTGTGAAGAACATCAGAGGAGGACTGGTAGCCTGTTCATCCTCCAGCTGAGCTTAGGGACATGGGGCCTTGTGTAGCTGCGAGGGCATCAGCTCCCATCTGAGACATTGAAGTGATTGCCATGCCTGCCACATCCCCACCTCACAGACATATGTTAACATTTGTGATACTGTCAAAATATGCTTTGAAGCCCACTTCAGCAGCAAGCTTGCTTAGGTTCCTTGCCAGGAAATGTTAATTGCTGTGGTGCAGTCTTCTGTTTTCTGTGGCACAATAACAATTAATTTACACCATTTGAAGAAACACACTTTTTTATTAAAAATCAATAAAAACAAATCAATACAGCATAACGTATACAATATCAAAATGAAAAGCTCTTGTTTTTATACTTGAGCATCCCTAATAAAATTTCACTGTTGATTCAAGCATCTTGTCTATTCTAATCTAATGAGAAGCTGTCAGGTTTCTTTTTAGCATTTTGGAAATGACTAAAAATGGCTGCCCCAGTACAAGGCAAAAAAATGAAATAATTAACCTCCGAGTTGTAAGTCAATATGATGATGCAAATGCTCCTGCATTCATCTCTCTGCATTGCTTCACCTATGCACCTGGCAGTCCATGGAATCCATTTTGAATCGAGATAGGGGTTAGCTTTTATTTATAGCTGTAATTAGAAAAACACTAGCACTAATGGAGACTGCTCTGTTGCTAGAACATGTCACCACAGAGTAAATTCCACAGCAATTTTTGTATTTTAGCAGGTCAAAGAGTAAAACAAATTAATTGCCTCTTCCTGGGACAACCTGTTTATTCTTCAGAATCTGATGATTTACTGGAATATTGATTTCAAAGCTTCTCAGGGAAAAATACCTCAGTTGTTTTTTCTGCTACTGCTCCAACCTTGCTAGTTTTGCAGATCCTGGGAAGGCAGCTCATTCCACTCACCTCATGGTTCCTGCAGCAATGGCCAGGCAAACCCAACATTTTCAGGTGGCCTAAATCCCTGATGCTGCCCCCACCACTGAGGGGACAGAAACTCTTGGATTTGCTCACTGGTGACCCAGCCCAGCAGCTGCACCAGGTAAGAGTTCCCTCAGTCCACGGTGGGATATGCCCATGTGCAGCAGTGAGGAACACTTTACAGCACAAGCTCCTGCTGTGGTTTGCACATTTCTGAGCGTATCCACAATGATCATAGCTGATTTTTAGGAGTTAACCAGAAAAGAAAGAAACGAGATAACTTTAATCCTGTGGATGGGCAGATCACCATTTCCTTTTCACAGACAGAACCACCATGAGTTTGAGTTTGATGTGGGGTTTTTTTAACAGTGAATTGATAGATGGTCCTTTTAAATGTATGAAATGTTCCAGCAATGACAGTAGGTTTATCAAAGCCATTAGACAACTCTGGTAGCTCATGACAGTGGGCTGGGAGGACAAGTGTCACCGAGATAAGAATGCATTAACTAGACTAATTTAAAAGGGATGGAGAACTCACACATAACCACCAGAAACTTCTGCTTTGCTACAGTGATACTGGGAATCTAGACATGATAGCAAAACAAACAAACAAACAAACTTTAAATCAAGGTTTTGCATATTGGCATATTTGGCTTGAATTGCCTTTAGAAATTTCAAAGTCTTACAATATGGTACTGAGCTACTGAAAAATACTGTAATCTGTTGTCTGTACATGGCATCTGTGTATGCACCAGTGTTCCCCTCTGCAGCAGGAGCTGTGGTGTAACCACTATTTTGTTACCATGATGAATGATCTTAAGGTTTCTCACTACTACAAAAATTTACATAAGTCCACCTTGGTTTTTTGTGCAGTGTTATTTTTTTTTAAGTTCTGTTTACTCTGTGGTAAAACATAACTACTCCTGAACAACTTTCTGACGCCTGTTCCAACTAAGCTAAGACAAGCCCTGCTAAGGTAGGATGATTATTTACATTATATAATTCTTTCAGACTCTTGAAATATGGGTCTTAAGCATATTATTAACTTCAGACACATTAGTGAGTCTCACTGGAGTAAAAAGGATGTGCTTTAGGGCACTGATGACTATCAGCTAAGAAAAAAGCTTAGAGAACTTGTTTCCTTCACAAGGGTAATTGATTACTTGTGGAATAACTTCGCTGAGAAACTATCACTTGATCTGTATTTGAAGTATATAGGAGTGTGCTGTATGTTTGTAATCTCCTCCTACTGCAGAATTGATGAGTTCCAATAACACTGCAGTATTTTCAAACAGAAACATGTTCTTTTAGACATCCCACAACAGAAAATCAATAGTAGGTGAGCCATAAGTAGACCTTCCCTCTAAGAGGGCTCCACTGTGATAGCTGCACAGAAATGAACTCGCCATTGGGCTGGACTAGCACAGTGACATTGAGACTAGAAAGTTTTCTTGGCAGGCTTATCATATTTCCACCATTTTGGAATCAAGTATTTTAGGTGCTTTGTATGATGCTCTTTAATTAACCCCTAGAGGAGCAATGTACTGATAAAGGATGGTTAGGTTAAGAGGCCGGGGTAAAGCAGTGGTTTTGCTTTTATTCAGAAATTTACATAGAATGAGAAGTAGAAATTGGGTTTTTCAAATGTTATAAACACATATGCAGATTCAAAGGCTTTCTGTTCTTTTGAGGCTTTAAATATTTCAATGGTTCTCTCATTCAGGTAACATAGTGTGGCACCATATGAATGTGTAAAAGGGATTTTCCAGTGATACTCCTTACTTTCCTTTAATGGATGTCATGAAACAGAGAGAAATATTAGATGCAAGCAAGCCCTATGGTTTTGATTGTGGTTAGTCTGACTGTTCTGGTTTGCCTTAAGTGGAAGCTGATGAACAATGGTTTAAAAGGAGAAAGGAAAACGGCCCCAGCACTGAGGTCAGCCAGCCACTTCCTACACCCAGCTGTTTCAGTTTATTTTTTTAATTAAGTTTGGCTTAAATTAATGATGACAGTTTAAAGAGAACTCTTTCACCTATTTAGCTTACTTTACATCTGAAACCGAGTCCCTTCTGTCCAATTGCATTTTGTTACAAGATTTGCAGTTAGGTTCCTAAGAGTCCCTGGTTTCTCCCCACTTTATTTTGTCATCTCTCCTCTCTGCTATTGCCCTTTGCCCTTTCATGCCCTTTCAAGGGATGGCTGAATCTAATGCTGCTGCGATATGGAAACAAAGTGCCTCCTAATTGATCGTTAATACTGCTGGAGTGTGAGGATGTTGGGAATTGCTAGATCAAGTCCATTTACTCTAGCTTCTGGGTCAGCTCTTCAGATGGTATAAATCAGCATTCCTTCCTGCTTTCTTCACTGCTCAGTGTGGGTTTGCACCATGGAGGAGCTTGGTCAGGGACTCTGGTCTGCAGCTCTGCACAAGTACAAGATCTCTGCTTCAGAAGAGTGGTAGTTTATTTCCAGAAGCCTGAGAATTAGCAACTACAGTACTTCTATAATTATTGCAATTTAGGTGATGGGGGAGAGAAGGCTTAATTTTTCAGAAAAAATACAGCTCAAAACTAGAAGTTTTCTAATCCTGTGAGATGCCACACAGTCACAGGTCTGGGTGTGGTCTTAATGACTATTCTAACCCAGTCAAATCCCCGCTTTTTTAACAAAATATCATCTGCTCTAGGGGTTTTGGCTTCATTAACATGGGGATTACTTAAACCCCTCACAACTATCAGTTTAAGCCTTCTCTCCATGCTTGGCTACTTTTCTTTCATGATTAGATCAATTTTTATTTCGATGGGGAAGCCTCGCCTTAGTATTTAAGATGAGAGCTGATGACTCATAACCAAAATAAGAAATGAAGTGCCACTCCTTACACCTCTCCCCATTTGCTAGGAAAGCAGTAAGAATTGCATCACCATTCCTTGCAGATATAAGCATCATCGCTAAGGGTGGTAGTCCTCTGTAAACAGTAAAATCTTAAGGGTTTCTTAAATTAAAATTAATCCCATGGTCTGAGTGGTACAAAGCTTGGTGATTCATACAAGACTACCCAGGGAATGGTCCTTAACTGCAGTCTTGAGATGGCTGGCAAAACCAGACAGACTTGTGGTGGTTCGGTCATTCATCGGTTAGAATTATGTCTCATCCACCTCACCCTTCCCAGAGAAAGTGAGCAGGGGGAGGGGCTGCACCTAGTAATAAGATAATGACAAGCCAGACCCATGCCCGACCCAAATCCCTGGGAGAAACTGGCCTGAGCTAGGAACAACAACAGAGGGTGCTCTTCTGGGTGAGTCTTTCATGTCTTTGCAACACAGTTCCTGAGTTACAACTCAATAATGCTTACAAACGTTTTGTGGTGCCCAATTATAAGAATGTTGGACATTTTTGCCATCACACATATTCTTACTGAAATGACTATAGGGCAGATAAGACATCAAATGCAGTCTGTAGATATCGGGTGGCATCTAAAGAAGTTTCTGGATCAAATTCAGTTAAGATAAATAGCTATATATTAACATATAAAAGTGTTTATAATAAGAAATTGAGGTGAATGGCAAAGGGGCACAACTTGCAGAAATTTGGTACTTTGTAAACATATAACGCATGAATCTAGAAAAAAAAGCAGTTAAAAAAAGGTCCCTATCTCTGTCTGTTCTGCAAAAGTACCTAAACAATCTAGTTTTTGCTTCTTCATTATTAAGATATTTAACTCAAGTTTCAGACAAAAATAGAAGCATTTGAAGAAAGTAATCACATGTTGTTTTCTTCCATGAAAATCTGCAGAACCTACTTCACTGAACTTTGCACAAAATCACAGTTAACTTTAACTGACATTGAACTGTACTTTTTAATGCTCCTTTATGATGAGTCTTCTTCACTTGAAAAAATTCTCTGTCTGTGTTTCTGGTCTTTGTCTAAGGCATTAACAGCCAGACACTAGCACCTTGTTTTCAATTTTTCTTCACTTGGAGACACTACTTACATTTAGGGTTTTCTTTAACTGGCAGTAGCCACAATGGTCTAGGTTTTAATCACCAGCAGCTGTAGAAATGACAATAGGATTGTAAAAGTAAATGTTGTCCACTTGAAGATCAGTTCAATTCACATCTGCATGTGCACTTTTTTCATAGTATTATGCTCCATTTTAGTAAGGTTTTGTATACCTTTGGAACTCTTTCTTGGCTCTCTTCCACCTTTGAGCTAAAATCATGTATAAAATACTTACTGTGCAGGGAATGGTGATGTGAAGTGGGAAGAATATCTTTTGTCTGGCTTATTTCAAAGTAAAATTATACAGAATTTAGCTTATTGTTTCGCAGACCATAAACCTCCACAAAACTCCTTCTGAAATCAACCAGACCAGTTGTGCTAGCCAAGCCAAGTGGATGCAAGAGTCTAACAAAAATACAGCTCAATCTGATATTTAATATCCAGCTTTTCATGCTGTAGCTAGATGGTAAGATACAGAAGGTGATTTGCAGGCTCCAGACCGTGGGAAAATCTATCACTTCCTGATGACCATCCCACCCTTCTGGCAGAAGTTACTGGAGCAGGGGTGGCAGAAGGGATAGTTTCCCTGCTCTTGGGCCATCCCAGTTCAGAGCATGGTGTATTAATTCAAACAGCCATTGATTTCAATTTATGTTACCATGCTGGGCTGTGAGCTGCAGCAGGAGAAATCCCTGGTTCATGACTCCTGTCAGGTTCAGAAGAGCTGAGGTTATCACCTCTTTAGCCACCAAAGTTGAATTCAATTCAATCATGAATCAGAGCCCTTAATTAATTCTCCTTCATAAAAGCCCAAAGCAATCATACTGATGTCAATGAAAAAAGTCCCAGATGAGAGTCTGATTGTTTCCTCAATATAAATAAATAATAATAATAATAAAAAAAAGGTAGTTAAAAAGCTAAAAACCAAATGGCTCCTTGGGGGAACAGATTGGGTCATTCATATATCACACACATATGTCAAAAATATTGTGTTAACAATTTATCCTCACAGCTTCTCAGGACAAAAATAATTACTACTCTGAGAGAATTACTTACCTTCTCAGTATTCCTTTAATCCAAATTGCATTAGCTGAAATATAAGAATGCATTTTGAGGGAGAAAAATTATGTCCCAAACAAGTTCATCTACACTCCCATATTTTTATACATTGAGGTTTCTCTTCTTTAAAATAAGACAAAAACCAACAATTCGCCTCACAAGTTGGCCATAGAAAGCTCATAAACATCACTGCTACCTATCAACTCTCTCCCATATCCATTTAAATAAAGAAATCAGTCTTTTCTGTAGTCTATGTATAGAACAATCTTTCTTAGTATCTGGATAGATCTCTCCACTTGACATAGTCTTATTTATTCTCAATCCTACTTATTGGAGAGCTGTGAAGAGATACACAAGCTATCAAGGACTGTATAAATTTTGATAGAGACTAAATTCTGAAGACTATTCTGGTTAGGTCAACACTGGTTTACTGTTCAATGCAGACATATTAAAAGAGGTTGGTAGGAAATGTGCTGCTCCAGAAAAAATCTTACTTTGGTCCTTGGATGTACTTACAATGCCCTGGCCTCATTAGACTATGTCTGGAAACACTATTTCAGTGTGCGAGGGCTGAGTTCAGGAAAGGGCTTATGGAGATATAAGTTGGAAGAACAGATCACAATGAACAGAAAACTGCTCTCATCCCCCCTCATCCCAAGGCACCACACCAGAGTGGGAAGCCAGGACCATAGGTCAACGGGATTGTGCTGAATCATATCCACAGTGCTCTGGACTTCAGTCCTCTGGACTGGATTGACCATGTCAAAATTCATAGTTGTGGGCCTCACAGGCCTGTCCAGCACCTTCACCACATACACATAAAAGAGACGTTTGGGTTCAAAGTGCCCACAATGATGAGGAGGTGCATTGACAGCCCCCAGCATGGCACAAATGCAGCCTCTTTCCATGGAAGAGTGTTGTGCGGCATGAGAAGCTGTGGAGGCACTTGAGGGCACAAACCCTGCTGAGATACTGTTTGCCCTGCCTCAGGTTAGAGAATAAACTTTGATAGAATCCAGATTCTTTTGTCTCTGGTGTGGTGCTTGGAAGTGAAGCTGTCTGCTCTCTGTGGGCTTCATCTCCAGGAAGGTGTAGTGTGTCATGGTGGGGGTGACTGGAGAAATCAGGTCTAGGAACAAAACAGAGTCAAGCAGGTGCATGGCCCAGATGCTCGCAGTCAGAGAGAGCAGCTTCACCATGGTGGGCTGCCTCCCATAAATGTCTACAGGATCCCTGGCACTTAGCAAGCAAGTAAAAGTAAAGCAAGTTAACTGCTATTTGAAATCTGATTTGTGGCTTTTTTCTTTCTTTTCTCTCATTTGTTAATAACTGAGCTCCTCTATAGCACCCAAGAATATTTGTCTTGGTAATAATTAGGGAATAAAACCTCTGGCAGCAGGAGGGAGGTGGGGGCAGCCCAGTTCTCATGCAGCAGCCTCACAAGCCTAGGTTTTATATAGCATAGATGGATGGTTGAGTGAAAGCAAAATAATTCTTCAAGTTCAAACTAGGGCATATTTAATCTTCTTTGGAAGCAACAACAAAAAATAAGCCAGTGTGCTTTTAAAGAGAACTCTAATAGAAGTAGATGAGCACACACTAGCCAGCCCTGCTGAACCTGGCCACTGCTGTGCTCCACGAATGCATTTTGTCCTGGGAGAGTGGCTGGGAGCACTGTTGTGCCTGTTAGTTGTGAAGAGAGCCCCTGCCGAGCCACAGCTGACAGGCTGTAGCAAAGAGAACTAACATGGAAAAGGCTTTGCAGTACTCAAACTGGGAAGGGAAAAATCTCTCGTAAAAAAGCCTCAGTAATAAAACTGCAGGTTCATCATGAGGTCTGTCCCACAGAGGCTGCACTAGGGTCCCACCACTTTGCAGATGGGGAGCCCAGGCTGTGTGCTGTTTGCCGGGAGATAAGAGCCCCTGGAACCAGCTGCTCCCCAGTGATGTGTGTGGAGGTTCTGGTGGGTGGGTTTGGGCACCTCGGCCTCCAAGTGCTGCCAGTCACATGAGCAAAGTCAGCAGCGGAGTGTGTTTACAATCTATTACAAAATGGGTAGGCACAGGCTGCGTAACGCCTGGGTGAAATGCTTGCCCAAATAAACCTGTTTCTCAAGGGAAGAGCAAAGGCAGGCATTTGCAAAGTGAGGTCTGCTGAGCTCCGTCTAAGAGAAAAATCACAATGCAAGCTGGGCAATAAGACCCAGACAGGATGTCGATTTTCTATTTTTTAATGGGTTAAAATGGAGCCAGTTGCAGCAAACAACACTGTAGATTTATTCAGCTGCAGAAGAGCTGGCACACAGCAGGTGCCTTGGAGGGACAGAGGGAAGGAGCAGAGGAAAAATGAAAAAGGCTGACGAGCGTGAGCAGCCAGGGAGAAACCTCTGGAAGGTTTGGGCATGCAGGCGGCTGTACTCATGCTTTATGTCACTGCAGAACATTAAATGAGCACTTAAAAAGATAATTAGCACCTTTTCATTGGACCAGAAATCAAAGGTGCAATTTACCAGAAGTCAGTGAACAATGTAAGAAATCTAATTTAATCGCATTGCATAGCATAGCCAAGGTGAGAAATCAGAAGCCCATCCTGGCAGAACAGCTGCATGTACAGCAAATGTTCCCCTAACAGGACAGTGTCACAACTCCAAAGTTCAGGAGGATGGGGAGGAAATTGAGGATTTATTTTAGTGCATCATATATGAAAGGTGATCTTTCAATATTCAGATTTCAATTTAGACTTTGGACTGCCCAGTTCTGCCTTAAGGCTTTGGAATAAGTGATTCAGCTTGCTTCTACTTTCTGTATCAAAGGAAGTGTTCTAAAGATCAATAAAAGAAAAAAAAAAAAAACACTATTTAAGTGCCATATAAAGAAACTCAGCTTTAACTCAGTTATTTTTCAAGCCATAGCTACAGCACAAGGCATATTACCTTTATTGGGATTTCTTAAATAAAAATGTTAACTGTATGTGAGCACAGTTGTAAAATCAAGCTGTTAGCTGACTAACAAAGCCACAGTATAGCAAATCATGCTCAACATTACACCACTTAATGAGGATTAAACTTTGTCGCCTGAACACTACTGCCTTTCCAAGATTACTGTCTTTTTTTTTTTCTCCTGCTAAATATTCGTGTTTCCATGGCAGCTTGGAAAATCTGGAAGTCCTAAGCATGGTGGCCAGAACACTGGATTGAAATGACTAATCATACCGGCCGTCTTTTGACAAACGTAGGGAGATCCCTGCCATCATCCCTCCCAAGGGCTCCACAGATGCATCTGAAAAGTAGCCAAAAGGCAGAACGTGACTGTTTGTATCCACGTGCAGTTTCTCTGTTTGTGATCATGGTAAGGCCAGCAGAAGATAACAATCATGGAGGTGAAGTGGCCTTTACTAAACATGTCAAGAGAACATTTTCTGGTGGCTTATATGACATCCCTGACAGGGAGATTTAAATCTCACTTTCTTAGAGCTGTAACCTGAGAACCACCCCACATGTGTAATAACCATAACATAGTGGGACTACCCAAACCAAAATTTCAAACTCTCAACTTCTATTTTATCTATGGTTTAAATCCTGCAGAGGTGTGGGTGACTGAGAATAGTCCAAACAAACAGGAACTATTGGAATTCAAGAAAACTGAAAAAGTAGGTGAGCTGGTAATCTCCAAGAAATCCACAGTTTGCTTAAGGAAAGTTCAGCAAGCAAGAAAAATGTCTGTCCTTACTGCAAGACACTCAACTCAAATAATATATTACATGGCCCCTAATTATTATACCTAATTATAGATTGGCCTAAGCACATTGGCGAGGGAAATATGTTGTAAAATGTATGTTGAAATATTACTGTGCCATTGTTGAGTCAGCTCTTGGAATATGAGGCATTAGATATCAGAATCTCTGGCTGATTTCAGTGGGGTTTTTGTTGCTTAACCACACTGTTAGGCTGGTTTGTTGCAAATTTCTCTTTGCTGTTTACGTTTGGCTTCTCTGTTTTCCAGGTATAAACTGATACCTCCTACGGAACTGTCTTTCCCATTCTTCCACATTTCCTCTACCAGACATTTGGTTCCCCAACTGGCCTTTTTTTTATATTCTATATTATCATTGAACAATATCCTACAAAACACTTTGGTCCACAAACCAAATCTACAAACCACAAGTTCCAGGATTTGGACCTTGAGGACAAGTACACATTAAGTGAATTAGGATATTAAGGCAAAAAGATATTTGGCCGTAAAAAATGGAAGAGAGAACCCTAGAATGGAAGAATTATTTTTCACTATACCTGTCCATGTGCAGGTAACAGGAGAAAGTCTGACATAGGCACTATGTTTCAGCACCCACATAAAGCATATGATCGCCTTTCTTAAAAAAAAAAAAATAAATAAAAATTAAAAGGCGGTGATTAAATATTAAAATTAATTGCCCTAGGTTTTTTTAAATAAAATGGTGAAAAGTTCCCTAAATCAATGCATTTATGAATTTCTAACCACTAATTTTTAAAATACCCTTAAAACACCTCCAAAATGCTTTAATAATCTCCAAGAGAGTTTCAAGTAATTACACAACAAATTGCTTAAAATAACTATTGTACAGTCATATGGTGACTCGCAATGCAACTCCTGTTTCTTTTTCTCTTAATTATGATCACAAACTGTACTTGATGACTGTACTAAAATGCACAGTGGGCTGTACTCCCAGAACAGCCTTATACTGTGAAGAGTGAGATAAGGATGAGCCAGGAGATCACAACTGTGATTGACACAACTAGTTCTTTAATATAAACTTTTTGGAGTAATTAGCAGACTAGATTTTTGATCAAAAACCAAAAGCACAATTGCTTATGGAAAGAACATGGATGGAACAAGCAGATTACAGTACTATTGGTATTCCCAGACTTGGGACATACACAGAATAGGGGTTAAAACTGTTACTAGAAATGTAAGAAAACACCTAGACTTTGCAGCAAAATATCTGCACATCATGATTGCTGGTTTTAGTAAAAAAAAGAAAGAAGTCTCGATTAAATTCAAGTTGTTTAGTCTAAATCCTGTGCATTCTGTCCTTGGAAAGTCTGCTTTTATCTCTTTATAAAAACACTGGATCTTTTCCACTAAAGGACCCTGATGGTGTTCTCTCTTGCCTCAGCTTCATACTGAAATGTATAGAAGTTCAAATACTCCATGATGGACTTTAATTGATTTCCAGTCAAGACTTCTTAAATCATGTTTCTGAAAGACCTACTTATTATTGGCAGGTTATTTTCCCCATTTTGATAGTTTGTGGTTTTCAGCTCTATAGAACAGGGAGCAAAATATATTTACATGCAGAAGTTACCTGAAGCAAAAGAAACCAGAGGACAAAACCAGTTGCAAGAGAGCCAGCACACTACGGGTGTGATCTCTGAAGTGCTGCAGCCAGAGACCAGCAGGTGCCTCTAAATATAGACACGGATATTAAAATGTTAAAAGTACAATACACAGAAAACAAAGAGAGAAAAATTATAAGTTTCAAAAAGTTCCTTTCTCTTTTTCCCTTGTAACTGCTGCAGCCACAGCAGTCTGACCACAGGGCCTGTTTGATAGTTATAAAGTTCAATTCGGTCACACACCACAGAAACACCGAAGACAAAAACCTCACACACAAAACCTGTTCAAATGGTCTGCTCTGTGGTACTTAAGGCTGATGAGTATTGCATGTAATGATGGCTTTGGGTCTTCTCCCAGGGGCCTGGGTCAGACCTCTCCTTATATTAAACAAGAACATTGTCACCAAGTCCATGGTGTGTGAATTGGGCCCTTAGATGTCAGTGCAGGTAAAATTTTCAAAAGACAAGGACTCTGGGGAGAAGAGCATTTATTAAATTCTTCAGTTCTTCATTCTGATAAAGAACAAATCTTCAATGCAATAAAAAATAGTGCAATCTTTTGAAAAGATATACTGACACAGTCTCACTTACTTAGAAGTTCAGCATACTAGCTGTTAAAATGGATTCCAGCAGTCCTCCATACTTTTGTCCAAAATTTCCAAAATTTGCCTGCCCAAGAGCCAAGTTATGTTCCGTACTGAGGAAATGTAAATATGCTGTTATACTTTTCTAAGCTGCAAGCAAAAGTTTGTAAACCTACTTTCCAAAGTACACCACTGAACAGAGAATGCTGTGTCCTGTTAAAAAAAAAAAGCACATATTACCTTCTCTTTAAAAGAGAAAATTTGGAAAGGGACATGACTTACAGAAGATTTCTTAATCTTTTAACCATATTTTTAGGAGGACTTCAAGGTATAGCACATCCATGCCTGACAGACAGGGCTTCTGCAGTAAGGAAACCCCTACCCCAGCTTTCACATGCAGTGTGGTCCAGGCAGGGCTGCTGCCTTAGAGCCAGCACTGGGTGGTCCTCTCTGTGTCCTGTGGGGTAAAGCTGAAATATAGACCTTTTAACATGGCTGTTTGCACTGTTTCTGAAACAGTGAAAAGCTAGCAGGGTTGTGGGGAAAAATTATATGCTTCAGTTGTACAGGCAGTAGGAAGAAAGAAACTGCTACGAGTGATCATAAAGCAGGATAAGAATCAGACTGTGACAGTGGATGATGTTGTCAGAGAGCCTATAGACCTCAGCAACAGGTTTGTGTGGGGCAATTAATTTCTGTGGGTTCTCCCTTGCAACCAGGCAAATCTTTTACTTTTCAAGTATTTTAGAAGTGTTCTAGACTAGCTTAGACCTAGCACTGACACAAGGAGTAAAACTGACATCAATTTCCAAATGATGTCATTAATATTTTATCAGAACATGGCCAAGCATCTCCTCACAGCCGTACTCACTCATTACACTCCTACTCTTAGGGAGACTTGTTTTCCAAAAGCAGAACCCTAAAGAGCAGAGACCACTGCTGCTGTCTGAATAGAGAGGGCAGCACACATATGGTGAGTGCTTCAAGACACATTCAGTAAAGCACAGGGAGGCTCCACTTCATGACACAGACACCCAGGAGACCTCATGCATGACTGAATGCTGAAGAATACATTGAAGAATGCAAACTATCACAGTATGAACTGAGATTTCTTCTGCAATAGTATTTTACAAGGTCATACTGCACTCACCTTTCTTAGAGGAAAACTTTTGATCCCAGAATAAGTACTGACAAAACTGAGGGGCACTGGCATTGCCTGCAGCAGGTAATGCATGTACTGTAGTTTCTTTATTGTAATACACTCTATGGGAGTCTTGGATATGCTAGTCCAAAATAAACAGAAAATATAGAAAATGAGAATGGGACCATCTCTGTTAAAGAGAAGGTAGAGCCTTTTCCCATGCAAGAATCTATGTTCTTACATGAGCCCCAGAAAGAATGAAACCACAGAATTTTGAGGATATTACTTCTTTCTACACCACCCCAAAGATACCAGATCTCCAAGAAGGCAACTTAAAATTTTAAAATATTCTTCTTCACTACCATTTCTCGACATTTTGACTAACCAAAAAAATAAGTCCTTCTGTGAAAGCTGTATCATGTGACTTTTTTTCTTCTCTGATAAAATATTTTTCAATGAAATAGAATTAAACCTGATGAAATGTAGTAGTGAAATGCACATAGTTGAATATTAAGTGTATTTTATTTAGGAATCCTAATTTAATTTAAAATGGGTATTGTTAGTTTTATTATATTAAAAAAATCAGATAAACTGTTTCCTAAACTATATTTGTTTCCTAAAAATGCAGACAAATGCTGTGCAAGAATTCCTTAACACTGACATGAAAGCTGTGAGAGGAGACAAACTATCTTGAAATCACAAAATTACTTATCTTATCAGACACCACCACACAGAGCCTGTTTGAGTTTTATACTGCGGTACTGCTGACAGTTTTCACAACTGTAGGTCTTCGGAGTGACAAGTGCAGAGTTAGGCCAAAGCTACAAAGGTAGCTGGAGACAGACCTGGTTGCCTGGTAGTATTTAAAAAAATAAATGATTTTAGTATCTAACTCCCAGTGAGTTCATTAGTCATTTGAAGTAGTCTGCACCTCCAGAAGAAGGGACATGTTAGAAGTTAGTAATCCTCTAATCCTTCTGCAGTGACAGGACAGAGCAGAGTAAAACACCTTAAAAACATTACAGGTGAAATACAGGATCTTGCATGGCCGAACATCCTGAGCGACAAGGAGAGGGACAACCAGATTTCTTTGTTGTACTGGGAAACTACCAGATCACAGTGAACATGAAGCTTTTGCTGGTTTTGTTGCTTTATTCTGGAGGCTTTTCTTATGCAGCCTCCATGTCATGTAGGCACTAATCTTGGTGTGAAGACAATCTAAAAGTGCACTTTAAAAGATTTAACAGGTTCATCCCAGCACCAACATATCTTTTAGATACTATTAACTCCTGCATCCACAAATGGTCAGGTATAGTGGCATGCTAAAAGAAGGTGAACCTACCCAAAGTCATTTAAAATAAATCATGGGTATAGTGGACTTACAGAGCACAGTAGATTAATTCTCTGATTTCACAGTTCATATATATGCAGCTTATTCAGGTATTATTTTACATTAAGTTACAGTCATTAAGTCAGATCCACACCTATTTGTTTCTTTTCTGAATTTGGCCCAAATACATTTAAATACTAGTAACAAAGGATTCTGATAGTAAATTATTTCAGAAAATTTAACATTGTAACTGTAGGAAGAAGACTGAGAGAGGAAGAAACTGTTCTGAACAGTGCCAGCAATTTATTCCCTCAGCAGCTGAAAGGCAAAGTAATGGCAGTAAAAATATTGGGGGCATAACTAGAGAGGAAAAAATATGCATTTGGTCAAGATTGTAGTAAAGCTGGAAAACTAATGTGGTGTAGTGCCCAGAGACAGTATATATCAGGATGGCTTTGCATATAGTGTAGTATGAAGAGGACTAACCAGAAAGACTATTTATTTATTCATATAACAGGGCCTTCACTACCAGCTGGATAGCTGAAAATGTTTAAACTTCTGGACATTCAAAAGAGCCCTACAGCCCCAAAGCTTTAAAATGAAATATAAAAAATGAACCTGCCTATTAATCATTGCAAGCACCGTGACTGTACAGGTAAAGTAGCATGCTAAATGACTATTTGCCTGCCTACAAGTGCAATCACCATAATTTTAACCCTAGCATTTAAAATGCTAGAAGAGTGCATACCTCTTTCTTTCTTCCCTAGAAAAGAGCTCTTACAGTCTGCATTGGTTGCACTTTCCTACTTCGTAAATAACAGCAGCTCCAAAGGCTTTACAGCAGATATACTTGAAAGGTATTGAGAAAAAACCAGGTATTGCAGTCAGCTTTGGAACAGAAAAAAACTGCCCTCCTTCCTGCCCATAAGAAAGCAGGAGCTCTTTTTCTGCATTTCTACTCCTCTGCGCCCAAAGATGGGAGACTGACCTTTGTCCTCCTTTACAGACCACACTCAGTGACTGACATAGGGAGCTGGTGACTGCTCCTTCCCTCAGGCTCTGGATCATGACAGTGGAAGGAAAAAATTGTTAAGCTATTGATGTTATTGTTCTGTTTATGTGTACTTCGGTCAGTTTAGAAAGCGGAACTAGAAGAACACGATGATTTTGATATATTATCTGCTGTGAAAGACAGAAAGAGTCATAAGAACTGATAGGAACGGTGATACTATAGATGAAAGAGTGTATCAGAAATGGAGACTCTCTAACTTCTTTAATAAGTGAGCTATATAACTCTCTGAGTAAAGACATTGTTTGGGGTGTGGGAGGATTGGGAAACAAAGACTGAGAACTGATACCTTTCTCAAAATACTCTATGAAACTCATTCTGCCTTCAGTTTTATAAAGAAAGAGAGAATTAGAACCGATTAGAAAAGGATAATCTGGGCGGCGGGGAGGAGGGGACCATACACACAATTTCTTAGATTCATTTTCTACTGTAATTTTATCCTTCTACTGCTAAAATCACTAAGGGTTTCACAGGGCATTGAAATCCCTCTATATTTTTAATACCCAGATTAATGAAATATTTTAAATTAATATTTTATGGTAAAAAGCAGATAGCCAAGGTCGGCTAAAAATTACCTGCAAGGCATTATCTGCCTCCATTCCTCCCTTCAGCTCTTCAAGACCGCTCTGCATCTTCCTTGGCAAAAGGCTTATTCCCGCTTTCCTCACAGCCATGACACAGCAAATGTTCCACCAAGAGCAAATAACCGTGCGCAGTGGTGGCTGTTCCGAGGCACAGGGCAAGTGTGATACAAAAACATTTCTGTTATAGCACGAGATTTGTCATGCCGGCGTAAACCTTTGTGTGGAGAACTTTATCTGTGCTTAGTGCAAGCATGTAAAGCAGACATAAGTAAATTAACCGGCACAAGACAAATGTCAGTGAAGTTAGTTTAAGAAATTTAAGCTGATACAAAATGAAACATGCTCCCTTTGGACTTGCCTGCTGTAGGATATTTGTGTAGCAGATTTGCATCTTAATTTTAAAACCAAACTTAAATGTTACTTCCTACTTGATTTTCTCTTTGTTTTGCTGAGGACTTCGGCAGGTGGCAGAGAAACCCCAAGTGGCCGTGACTGTGCCTTGCCCAGGCAGCTGAAGAGTTTGTCTGTGCTGGCAGGACTTTGGCCAGTTCCCTGCCACAGTCACTGCCACTGAACTGCCTCTTACTCTCTCTTGTACATTGGTTGTTTTATCTGCCAGGAAACAGGGGAACCTGGTCACTCTCAGTGTGGTCCATAATGATACTCATAAATCAGATGAGCTTCATTTGAGTTGCAAGGAAGGGGCTACAGTTTTGCTATAAAAGTTCATTCATGCTGAGGCATTTTGAAGATTACTCTGCCATAAGGGGGTTTACTTTGTCTGTGGATCTATATTATGAGACTAGAAATAAAGACTAGTCTGTGGCTTCACTCCAAGGCCTCAGTATGGGTACTCAGCAGCAATAGAGTAGAAATAAAACAGAGCACCTTTGGAAGCTTAGAAAAGTATGTGGAAGAAGCAGTTTTCTATAAGCTTACTTACTGTAAATAAAGTCAGATGCCTCCCTCTCTCTGCTTAATCATCTGACCAGGAAATTTGGGAAATACAATGACATTTCAAATTCTCCCCTCTAGCCAATCCACCCGCCCAAGACTTACTTCATCATCTACTTCTCACAAGCTCAATGTTCTGATAAATACTAGGGCACACACCTGCATGTCAGCTGCCCACGCACAGCATCCAGCACCACAAAACATTAGAAATGGTCCATGGAGCAGTTACCTTACTGCAGTGGATACAGAGGAGGGGTTTTAGCTGCACAAGACAGCATGTTCCAGCTCTCATGTTTTCTCACTATATCCTGTATATTTCTGCTAGAATAAAGTTTCTCTTCATTCCCGGCAGTGGTATGAAATGCCTAGAGGTCAATAAAATCCTTCACAGCCTGTGGGATGGCCACCACTGTTACAAGGTGCCAGACAGACTGATCTGTCCTAGTTTCAGTTAAAAAGGAAAAAACATACCCTTCATGTAATGATATTATAAAGGATCCTCCTTTGATGTACACAGTGTGATGAATTAAGGTTTTTCTTGTCAGAGTTATGCAGTTTAATGAATGTTTTCCTGTTTATCAATAGTAGCAGTGTTAGGTTAAGTGCTGTGAGCTGCCTTTATAGGCTTAGAAGTAAGAGAATGGCATACAACTTGATGCAGTACACTACAGACTTTCTCCTCTCCCAGCATATAAACTACTGAGTTATGAAAGACATGATGGGATTTACTTTTCCTGTTCCATTATAAAATGCAATGTGCTGAAATAGGGCTGACCTTCAGGTCTCTGCCAGTTCCAGATCCAGTTTCTTGTGGTTGTTCTCTGCCAGATAAGTGATAAAAGTTGTCAGTGGTGCCTCAGCAGGCAAGTCTGGTCCTTTCTTTCAGAAAAGACATGTGTTTATGACAGCTGCCTTCTGACTCTGTAGAAAAGCAGTAAGTGAGAGGGTCTTGAAGCCTCTAGAAGCCTTGGCCATGTGCAGACAACTCTGGGTAATGGGAACAGGAGTACTCTCTGTGCTGGCTGGAATTTCCTTTTTCAGGAGTTGTAGCTGGCACTCTGAGCCTCCCAAAGATGACTGCAATGAAGTCCTTTTTCCAGACTAAATAATCATGTTAATATAAGCAGCTCTCTCAGAGGCTTGAATATTTTTAACAAGATTCTTTTGATTTAAATCAAGCAGGTCTCTTACCTCTGGCTCTTCTCTTACCTCTGGCTTTTCCAGAAGCACAAAAAGGCTCGTGAGACTTTCAGGAAAGCATTAAGAGGAGAGACTGCTATTTGTCTCTCTCCCTCGATCTCATTCACAAATGTCTTTACCATTTTCTGTGGGTTTGGATGAACCTTCCTGCAAGCTCATCACTTTCAATAAAAGCTTCACCTGCTGTGTGAAAGAGACTATCTCATGGAATAGAGCAAGTTTTGGATCAAGTCTCATGCATTTTTTAAGTGGCTAGTTCTTTACCAATGAGCTTCAGAAGCTGTATTTGGAGTTTTTCACACTCTATAAAGACTTCCTTGCAAAACATTGGCAAGCACAGGAGCCTCTTGAGGAACTTCAGTTCTACTAAAGGAAAGAAACTTGTGATAAATTACATTAGTGCATGTTAGGTTTTAGTTTTGACCTGAATTACATAATTTTAGGATCTTCCTCAATAGTTATTCATCAAAAAGGGCTTCTCTATCTAGTAAAGGCCCAGAGATGCCCCTTCTGAGCTACTTATAATAGGAGCATTTGTGGATTCAGTTCTTATATTTCAGCAGAGGGACCTTTTTGATTGATCCTGTGCATTATGTGAAGTAGAGACACAGAGCAGCAAGATATGCTCTTCTTCAGGTGAGCTGTGAAGCAGAGCCACTGGCCACTGTGGCAATAAGTAAGCAACTGTCTCTTACTAGCAAAGTATTTTAAAAGTCCTCAAAGTCTGGCAACTGCTATAGTGCCCAGCATCCTAACAGGAATTGAGTATGAACTGCTAGGCTGGCTATAAACGATGTGTATAACCATCTTGGCAGCTGATGACCTAAGCATTGCACTAAAACAGTCATAGGATTAAAGCTTTTATTCTTGAATGTTAAAAGTATAAACTGGGTTCTTACCTTCCCAAATTCCTGAAATATTGCCAAGCACTGGGTTTTTTTCGCACCTCTATTGTAATATGGTTACGTATCTGCTGCACTGCAGTAAAAGGTAAAGCAATTATCATATAGTGTTTATCCTTCTGTTTTGGAGTACTATGAAGCTCAATTGAAGGGTAATCTAAATGCATGAAAGACTACTGACATACAAAATCTTGCTATTACTTTCAGAACAGAAGAAGGACAAAAGGCACAGTAGTACATCATTTGATAAATGCTCTGGCTTCCATGAAACCTCAAAATCTTCTTTTTGTATCTAGAATTTCTGATAAGCCATTGATTAAATCCATTCTGTTTAGCACTTGTGATTGCATCCCTATACGTTTGCTTCTGTAGTATCCTAAAGAGGCCAGTCTGTGCTAACTATGGAAATTTCATCTCATCCCTTATCACCAGTACAAAAAACAAAACAAAACAAAAAAAGATAGCCATTTCGATTCCCTATCCCCAACAGATGTTAAACAGCATTTCTATGTGTTTTGAGTGGTTAGTGCTGATAGTTGGTTTCAGAAGATGAATGCTCACCCATACACAGGATTCAATTAACATTCTTTTATGACTGCATCCATATTATTCTTAACGAGCAGACTCCTTGGTGAGAGGGAATATTTACCTCATGGCATTAAATCCACAGTTTTCTACCACAGTCATTAATGATCATATAGCAAATGATCACCCCAACACCCTGGCTACATTCCAGTTCAAGTAATTATATTCTGCCTCTCTTAATTTCCTTTCGAGAGTAATTGGACCTGATAACAGTCTTCACTTGTTACCCTAAACTGCTCTACAGCCTGACCACATCTCAAAGCTTCAAGGACTTAATCATAGCTCCCAATAGGTGAAATATTGATAGATGATCTCTCTCTCTGCTCACCCCATCTTTCTATCATATACAAATCCATTAATTATTGTAACACCATCTAACAAATTCAGCTCTGCAGGCACTGACTATACTATCTGTGTATTGCCAGCTGCCTAAAGACATAAGTCAGGAGCTTAAATGATCTCAGAAACTTATGAACTCATTGATTTTCAGAAGCTGATGATATAAAACTGCTGTACCTTTTATGTGCCTCTGACTCTGTCTACATTAGTGAGCCATTAGGCACAGTAAGAGCAGAGCAGCAGGACACTGCAGCTGCCTGTGAGGGCTCTACATTTAGACCACATGAGATTCAGCATTTTACTTCGGAGTATATTTAGTTTGATATACTGGACTGGACATGCCAAACCCGTGTGGTTTAAATGTATGCTGTGGATCTCTTTTGTCCCTGACGGGATTAAAGAACAACTGGTGTGCACCTGAAGTAGAACTTCTGGTTTACTTTCCTTCACAAGGAATACAGTTCATGTGCACCAAAACAGCAAATCAAACCAGCACAGGATAAATGGGAATGATGGAGAGATTTGCTGCAAAGCTGCCCTGCTAATGCATGCTAAACATGGTTGGGGATTCACTGCACACTGAAATGGATTGTCATCTATTCAAGGGCTGTTAAAGGGCAACAGGCTTTAACCTGGGACTATTTTCTGACCAACAATGAGACCAGACAATAATAAGGAAACATGTAACTGACTCATAATGTTCGAAAGGAAGCTTTTGGAGAGGAGAGAGGAAGAGACACGCATACTTTAGTAGCATGGTGGGGGGCGGTCTTCAGGAAAACACTCTTGAGCCCTAAGGAAACTGTTCCAGATGGCAAAGAATCTGAGAGACAAAACATGTAGGATTTATCTGATATGTGCTGGTTTATTTTTGAGTGATTCCAGAGAGACCAAGCAAAGAAGCAGTGCCATTGCCCATTTATACCATAAAGCAGTTGGAATATGGAAGGATTCTCAATATAGTAGGAACTGCCACAGCTGGGATAGTAGATGGGGGTCCCAGAGTCACCCTATAGGGTGATTCAACTACCCAAAATACTGCATCTCCATAATACAAAAAATCTTTAGTATCATGAGGAAGCAATGAGAAAAGGTTTCTTTCCTCTTGATTTATTTAAATTCCAGATCTACTTTAAAATTATTTAAGCTTAAATTCTAAAAAGGTTCCGTTTAAGCAAACATCTACCGGAAAGGAAATGAAAAGCAAAGAGAGGGTGTTATCACTCTGTTTTATCCCTCTGTGGGGAAAAACATCCAACAAAATAATTTATAGCTTTTTTTCCTTTTTTTTTCTTTTTTTTTAGTTCTCCCCCAGAAAAAGAAATATATCTATGCAGAGAGATTGACCCAGTCTGGTTTTTTAGTTGAAATGTACCCAGCAGTTCTCCGTATACACCATATATCCCAGCAATTTATTACATGATGTGAAAGTCTCTCAGAAAATGAATAGCTTAGAGACAGCAGTAGCCAAAAGCTGAGGTGTTCTAAAATGAGCATTAATCTGGAAGGAAAAGGGTGACTAGCTGGAGACTTAAAAGCTGTGTTTCAGAGATGTGTGTGTTACTAGGGAAGTGCACGCTCAAATCTTGTGAAATATGCCATTTAGCACTCACTGCTCTCCAGTCACATTCTTTCACTTCACTGTTTATATTTACTCACCTTTTTCTGCCTTCTGATCTTTGCCACAGCTTTATAATTTTCAGTTTGCTTCACTGACACATTAAGTGCAAATATTGTGCGATCAAGTAAGATGTGGTCAGGAAAAGCACAAGGAACGTGGTGTCCTAGGCCAGGAGTTACCCTGAGGAGCCAGGGGAGAGCTGAACTATTTCAGTCACCTTCTCCATATCCCTGTGGTCCCCCACACTGAAGATCATGAAAATGAGGTGAGGCCTTTCTCTGTTAACATATTACCAGGTAGAAAACATCTTCCTTACCCCAGGATGTGGGACTGGAAGGGGACACTCAAGTCATCCAAAGTGATCCCTGCAATGATATCAGAGATATCCAATGACAGAAGGTGCCTCAGAACAATGAGTTCACATCCTCAGCCAAGGAAATGCTTCCTCATCTTCCCCAGGATAAGTAAGAGCTATCATCAAAAAAAAAAAAATGTATCACAGACAGACAAGAAGGGAGTCAGAGGTACCATGAATACCATGTGTCACTGCAGTAACAGACAACTTACTGAATTAAACTTCCCAACCATTATAGAGAGCAACTGTGTTCCATGCTATAGAAAAAGCAAAGGAAAAGTCAGCTTTAAATGGAAGAAAAATTTCTTATTGCCTAGAAAACCAGTGCTCAGTTTAATTCTGAGGATGTGAGTAGGACACATTGATCAGACAGCTTAAGAAATGTAATGTCAGCCATATCTTGGACCAAGCAACTTCTCTGATCCAAATAAATCTGCTACAAGAGAAGAGCAAAGGCAAGTTACCCCACATGGTATGAAATAACCTGTCCCTTGCCTCAAGGAAGGGAAGGTCAAATAGGATAACTATATAATGAAACATGCTCCGACTGTCTTTTGTCCTGCAGTGCAAAGTCTATTGTCATTACTCCATCAAAATTAGAAAACAAAGGTCTAGGTGCCAGTAGCATTAAAAATATGTTTCTCTCAAAAATTATAGGTTGCAGATAACCATGGAAAGTGGCTGCACTGCTTAGTAAGGGTCTTTAGCTCTGGCAAAAATACCTATGCTTAACCAACTGTAGCTGCCCATTATCGTTTAAGAGCCGTTGAAGTCCTGTCTGTATTTACAGGCTTTCAGTAACAGAACTGTGCCTGGTGGATGGGGATCAGCTGCTCATTCAGGGTACTAACCCTCTGCAGGGTGGTGGGGTTTGTGACTGGTCCTCTCTGTCACCCTTCTGAGCAGGGGTCAAGCTGTTGCCAAATTGCCGCATTTCTTCCAAAAGATATGGATGAACAGACACGGGTGAACATGCTGTTTGGTAAATCCCACACTGATTATTTTAATGACCATGGGCCCTTCTGGAAACCTTGTGGGGGGTACAGAACAACACAGATGCGACAGGAGCCCAGCAGCTGACTAAAAGCAGTCCTGGGGGACCCACTTACTCGTGGACAGATGTATATGCTAACAACAGACAACCCATCATCCTTACTGCCATCACAAGTCATAACTATGAGGACTCAAGGTAAACCCCAGCGGTATTCAACCGTAATTCCCAGTCAATGGGAATTGTCCTGATTAAACTGAGAGTGCAGCTGATCAAGTATTTGAAACTTCACTTAAAAGTAAATATTGACATGGCTTAAAGGAATTAACTAAAATGACTGGATTCTTGTTAAAAACTTGGAGATTAAAAAGAGCCTTTTACAAAATCTTTGCAGTGTTTTGAGATGTTATTTCCTGTGATAAAATGGAAAAAGGGGAAAATTTGCTCTAAAAGTATGTGAAAAATCTCATGTTACTAAACACTTACCTTTAAATGACCAACTCTTAAAATAATAGCTCTCATAAAACCACACATCAAGTAGCTCTGTGTGTGACTTATTTATGGATGGTAGATGATGTCACACTGGCAGCACAGAGGTAAATAGATTAAATTTCCCACACCCATATTCTTTAGTGTTTGTTGGGAACATGCAGTTTTTGGTCCTAAATTTTAATTGCTTGGCTACTTTTATTTTTCCTAAGTACAGATCATGTTGCTTTTCTGCATCAGTCATGCTGCATGTACAATGGAAATAATACCTGTAACATCAGCTATAGAAGAGATTTATAGGGAGGGAGGGAGGGAGGGATGCATGGATGGATCAAAGCCTTGTGACACATTCCTGATCTCCAGCAGGACGACCAAGTGGCCATCCCAGAGCTCACAACAGCCAAAACCACAGGGCCAGGCTTTCCCCCTGCTTTGTGGTGGGGTAACCCCAACAGCAGCACTGTGTCTGACCCTGCACTTGTCTCCTGATAGAGCTGGAGCCTGCTGTTTCCCCACTGCTGGTATCAGCTCCATCCAGGCAATGTGATAGCCATAGCAGCGGAGAAAGAGCGTCCCTTGCTCTGCCTCCCATCAGCAGCAGCCCAGCACAGCCAGGATGATGCCGGCCCCACCAGCTCCAGATGCATATGCAATAAACCACAGCAAGGGCTGATTGCTGGGGCTGGGGCAGGAACCTGGGCTATTAAAGAGAGAAAGTACAGATAATAGTAGATAGATAGATAGATAGATAGATAGATAGATAGATAGATAGATAGATAGATAGATAGATAGATAGATAGATAGATAGCAATATTTCAAAAGTCTTTGAATTTGAAACAAAACCTCAGAACGTGCTCCCAGTTTTCTCTCAGCAAAAATCCTAAAATTAAATCTTTGACTTAGTAAACTCTTTCTTTTAGCAAAGCAAATTTAAAAATGCCACAGTGATGAACAATGTAACATAGATATAAAAAAAAAAAAGCCATCACATTATTCTTGAATGAGGTTTAATAAAAAGCAAATAAAAGCAATTATCTGAATTTTCAAGAGGATCACTTCTTCCTTCCCTGAGGTACAAAAGAGAATGAATTCAGGAAATCATTAGAATCAGAAACTGGCGCTGCACAACAGAGCCAGTGTTTGCTGTACAAAGACAAACAGAAATCTCCTCCCAGGCTGACTGACTCCTTACTAAAGCTGTTGGAGTGGAAATTCCACCTATAGGTGAAGAAGGGTAATTAAAGAGGCACAAGAATTGCTTTGTAGTAGGGCTGGCTTTTCTACTCCAGAGCAGGCTTCGTCTTTTCAAGTATTCATATTCTTCTTTACTCCTACAGAAAGAAATTGGACACATCACAATGTCTGGGGCTGCCTACGGATCTCTCTGAGCAGGTACATGTGAATTAACACCTATTAGCACATACCATGTAGCATTTGCTGCTCTCTTTTACTCCTGTGTAAATCCAGAGGGCCTGATTTGCCCTTTTCTTCCACTTCTTTCAGCCATCTCACCTGATGGACAGCATTCACCCTACACTTCTCAGTTGGAAAGCGAAATCCAAATTTTTTGTGAGAATGTGTTGATTTCAATTTTCAAAGGCAAAGAGCAGAAATGCATTATTTCAATACTTAAATTTATTTTGTTAAGAGGAAACATTTCATGCTGACTCATTTCAATTTCTTTTGATTCCAATGTTATGATACACTAAGTATTGCAATATTGATATTACTGTTGCATATTTTGATGACAAACATAATTTTTCAAATATTCATGAGAAATCTTCAATGTGCCAACTGTTGTTTTCTTTCCACTCTCAATGAGAACAAATTCTGAAGAAGAACTCTTACCATCAAATCAAAATGTATAGCTAGATTAGATACATGCCACTTGGCAGCTGGACTGAAAGCAGTTCCACTAACTTCAGAGGAGCAGCTTTAACATGCAGCATTGTTCCAAGAGAGGAAAAGTATTTCCTCTGTGTTATCAAGCATCACTTGTGGATGGCCAAACATTTAAAAGGGCAGATCATACCCTGCTTGATTGATATTCATAAATGCTCTGACTTCTGCGGAAGGAGGACAGCTGAAGTTGGATGCCACGTTTTCACTGTAAATGTCTCATGGGTTTGCTGTATTCTTAGCTCATTTAGGGCTTGATTCAGTCTTGCAGAAATGGGTCCTTACATATCTCATAAAATATTGTCACTTTTTCCTATGAGCCTGAATCTCGCTCTGAAGTCAAACTCTCCATGGCTGATCTTTGGCAACCCAACAATTAATAGAGTAGACATGGCTTTAAAATGTACCAAGAAAAACATGAAAACAAGACAGAAGGAAAGAGACAGACAAGGAGAAAAGAGCCTCGGATCCTAATCTTGCAACAAATTGTATGTAAACGGTGCCTTAGAGAAGACACTGGGCTGCATGAGTTTCCCTGTTAAGTGTTTTGTATATCTTGGGCCTTAACTTCATGTCACAAAAGCAGAATAAAAACACTGAAATGGAGGGAAGTTTGATTCTGCTCCGATTGATGCCCTGTGGGATTCATTGTTCAGCTTCCCTGAAAAGAAAGCAACAGCCTTCTCGTTACATATGTTTCATAATACTTGGAATTTAAGTACTGTTGGGCCAGACTGCCAGGTTTTTTGGCATACATTTTCCCCAGAGATATAGCTACATTCTTCAGTAGTCTTAACAGCAAAGAAGATTGAGAAGTGCAGGCTCTTCAAATTAAAACAGGAAAAATAATCTCACTACATGTGTCTAAACATTACATGAATTACATGAATTCAGCTCAGGCAAGATGTGACTTCCATATACCTATAAAATAGTGAAAAGATTGTTCATATACTTGAAAAAATCAGTCACTTCTCTCTACCCTTTCCTCCAAATCAATTTAAAACAAGAGAGGATGGATGTTTAATATCAGACTAAGGGATTGTTTTATCACTTTTTTGCTTTTTTCCATCTCCATCATTTTTGACAGAGATGGATGGTTGTTCTGCTTCTCTCTCCCCTGCTCTGTGGGGACAAAGTCTCCCTTCAGTCCCCAAGGACTGATTCTAAAATATCATACAAGGAGGCAATACTGAGGAGAGGATGGGCTGTATTAGCAAGGATTGCCCACAAATGGGATTTCTCTCACCTACGGAAATGATGGAGCAGTATAAGAATTCATATTTTCTTCTCACTAAGATTTCTTTTAGCAAAGGTGCCTTGTAATTTCAGGACTTTTATGAGACTACCTTGTACTCCACTGATTTAATGTTCAAGTCCTACTAAGCCATTGCAGAACATAATGTTTGTTGATAGTGTCACTGGTAACCTCTGCACATGAGATTATGGAGTCTGAATCCAAGTAACTTTAGTTCCTAGCTTCCACCCACAAGTATCATTCAGTATTTAAACAAAACCCAATAGTAGCAGCCATACAACGTGTACTGTATGTCCTTCCAGATGGGTTTTGGAACTTTTCAGATTTTTAAAGGTGAGCTCTATGTAGTAAGAAGTGGTCTTGAAGTCACTTCTGCATCTTGAGACTATTTTGGCCCTTACACAGCAGATGGAGTCTAACTGCTGCATGCCAGTTCCCAAAAGAAAAGAAAAAAGAATCCAGAAAATAAATATAGAAAAGTAGTATTTGGAAAAAGAATTTCATCAAAAGTCAGAAAGTCATTAATTCAAGTCAAACTGGCTGCATGAGCTATTGTCTAAAAAAAAGACACTCACAAAAACCATAGAATCATTAGCAGTAACAGGAAATCAACAGCTGCTTTTTCAGTATGTATACTGGAAAAATGTGTATGTATAGAGATTAAATAAAATAAAACCCCACAGCTAAAGAAATGGCTTAAATTATTACTTTTCTGCTTTCAAATTTTCAAGGGCAAGAAAAAGTGGAACAAGTGTAATTTCACTTGGAATGATAGTGTTATTATTCTTCTTTAAAGGAACAAGCACAGCAAACAAACTACCCCTAGTATACTTCCCTTTCTAGTCATATATTGTGTTACAGCAACTAGGACATAACTGCCCAGCTTTGGCTCACACCAGGGATGAATTTATGAGGCTGTCCCTGCCCTGTAAAGGGAAAACTCCAGAGAGTTTGTAGGAGGTTCGTAAGGATGACATGCTCAGGTGGTTTAAGTTCCATTTAAATGATGATGACTCAACACACGGATTTAAACTATGCAGACACTGTTGCCGACTTGTTGGAACAAGGCACTTGGCAATGCAGTTTCCCTGTCAGGAACAGGTTCAGGTACAGGTTCTGGTCAAGTAAATAATGATACCCAGATTTGGAAGAATATCTTCTGTTGCTGGATGTTTGGGTTGCAAATATCCAGTAAAGGACACCTTCACTGTGGACAGGTTCAAAATAGCCATGGTTTGTATATTCCAACAGTCCCTGCTAAATAACCTACTGTGTCAGCATTTCTTATGTGAGGATCTCAGTTCAACCAGTTCATTTCACAGCCATCACTTATGATGCACATTGATATGAATGTATTTGTATTTACTAGGTCTACTTGTATTTAACAACATTTATTCATATTTTTCATGCAGGCCAAAAGAATCGCACAGATGTACAATTTCTAATTTCTAATTTTACAATTTCTGTTTTCTACCCACAGATATTTTTGTGTCCAAGCTATCAAGTCTTCTTCCTAAGGAATGTGAATGTCAGCTGTATCATCAAACTGCTTTTGCTAATTTGATTAACCAAAACTGATTTCATAAATTTGGCACTGACCAGAGAGATGCTTCACAAAAGAAGGTGCTTGCACTGAAGCAGTAAAGAGTGAGCAGGACTAGCACTGAAACATCTACACAGCCTTCTTCTATTAGTCTTCTAAGTGACTGTGACTATGCCAACTTTTGAGTAATTTCAATTTTTGTTTATATGGCTTCCCCACCAGTGAAATGGAGATGCTGGTACTGACCTCACTGGCAAAAAGATACTGGAAACATACTGGGAAAACAACAGTAATATTTAGGCAATATGAAAGAAGAGCTCTGTGGTTGCACCAAGCTTGGCATCACTAGTGCTCCAGCTCACAGCTGGGATATAAGATATATAAAAGGATATATATGGATAATATTAGCAGATACCATAAATGCCTTCAATTCACTAGGTCTTTAAAAAATCCCTAGAGCCCAGGCAAATTAATTTTTCTCCTTGTGACATATAAATCTTCCTCAAACAGAGGTATTAGGTTTTTCCTGTCTATGCAAATGTATTTGGGCAGCATCAGGTCCAGGGGACCTTGCTGGATTGCAGACTCACTCAGCTTGGGTAGTGCTTTTGCTGGAAGCAAGTGTTTATCATATAAGTTGCCACTAGATATAAACATCCAAAAGACCTTTGGTCCTGCACTAGTACAAGTTAAAGCTCTAACTTAGCCTCTCAATGCTGCTGTACAACAAAGACAAGCTGAAATAAATTCCCTACAGATACACAGAAAATGTGCTCAAGCTGTAACCCACCCCATCTGCTTTCCATTCATGCCCTCAAACCCCATATTACATGGGTTTAGACATCCACCATCCATTATCTGAAGAAGAGATTAATTTACTGAAAAATTAAAGGAAATTAATGCAACAGATCACAGTTTTAGCAATGTTTCTCTTTTCTCAGAAAGACTGTTTTTGTGTTCAGTCCTCAGTACTCCTACAATATTCTCAATTAATAGAAAAAATTAATTGCAAATTGAAAATTTTAAAATTACACCTTACCTTCTTTAATCCCTGACAGGCATAAGTATAGGAATTTTTATTCACATAGGAAATAAAAACCTTGGAAATATGTTTATTGTTAGAAACAAAGTAGAAAATACTCTGTCCCCATCTCTTGGGGGATTAAATCTCGCCAATTAAAAGCTGCATTTAAAATAATTTTTACTATATTTGATCAAATTTTATCACATAGCTACTTTTTTCTTTAATTTTAGCTTTACAACTGAAATAGCACCTTCAAAGCCACATTTCAAAAAAAAAGGACCTGAATCATATGAAACTTTAGTGTATTGTGAAAAATATGGGCTTTGGTTCAACTGTAGTTCTAGTACTTTCTTTCTCTTATGTTTTAACTAAGTACTGAAACATGTATTAGTCCTATCCTCAGAAGCAAGGATTTGGACATTTTTAGCAAGAAGATACTGTTTGGCTTAAGTTGTCCTTTGTTTTGTTTTTAAGACAGAGAACAATTGGCAGATTGCACATTCAAAATCAAGATTTTGAAAAAAAAAAAAAAAAAAAAAAAACACAACTAAGTTCCTGACAACTACTCCAGCTCAGGAAGTATTAAAGAGAGAACTCATTATTGCCCCAGCTGTGGCTGAGGAGCCAATTTGAAACAGCTGTACTAAAACCCCACCTTAAATTATCAGCTGGGTATACCCTAGGGAGCCTTAGAGGAAGGTTTGGAGTGTACTTCTAGAAGAATCTCAAGGTTGTAGGAGATGGGTTTGAATTCTCTGTTATCCCAGCGGTTTGTTCTCAGTACTACAGGTAAGGAGTGTAGCTTGTATTGGGGGCGGAGGGTACAGCAGAGCTATGAACATAGAGGATTTTGGCCCGTGTATATGGGATTAGATTTAAACAAGTAGCAATGTGTGGTTGTGAGTCCTATAAATCTCAAAGTTTTGCTGCAAATCCTGAGGAAGTTCTACTTTGTGTCTTGGTTTAAGTTATTAGGTCTTTGTAGCTTAAAACTTGTGTCCATTTTCTGCTGAAGTGTTTGCAAGTGAGTATGGGCAATGTGTATGACTCAGTGAGACTGCTGCTGTGCCAAAATCAAAGCAGGGGTGATGGTGTAAATTAATATTTCTGCACTAAGTGCAGTCAGGCTGATGCATTCTAAGTGGTCTAAGTTTTACGGCTGCAGACATCTTTCAGTGGCTAGAAAAACCAAGCACTTGACTTAAGTGATTAAGATCTCAAACACTGTGATTTGAAAGGGAAGGCTTTTTTGTGTGAAATGCTTAGGAATGCTCTGAATTCATAGAACTTTAAGTTACCTTGCTGTGCTTCTTGAACAGCCCCTTGTGGTCCTGGCATAAGGATGATGGGATTATTCTAGGGGGCTGCTCATGTTTGCTGTCAGAGGTGATTAAAAACAGCTGGACAGTGCATGTCCCTGTTTGTTAGATGTATACTGTGTGTTTCCAAAGCTGCATTCCCTTCATATGCCTCAAGCTGTTAATGGTGTAGTTAATTCTCCCGGAGTCTAGAGGTTCGCAGGGCACGGTAGTAAGCTCTGGTGAGCAGCTGGACTGTGGCAGGCTCGGCCAGGGGCTGCAGTATAGGGTGGCGGGCAGGGATGGGCATCTTCTTCCTGTTGCGCCAGGGAAGTCTTGCAGGAGGGTCGGGGTGCTCCCCAGAGGAAACCTGTAAGTTTGTAACTGAAGACACGAGGGTGAGTGGAATGGCTGAAGTCTGAGGGGAGGGTAGAAAAGTGGGAAAACCTCAAAACAAAAGCAACTTGAATGTCCAGTGTATGACTCCTGTGCGAAGGCAGCACACGGTGCTGGGAGATCGATCCAAATCCAAGCAGTGTCAGGATATTTTCACTGACATGTTCAGTGGAGTGTGATAAGGCCTCTGGGAGATGAAGCAAACTGGTAACACTAGCAAGTGATTACAATCGTAAAAAGAGAGCAAAAATTCACTTCTGCCTTTCGCTGACTAAATGGGAAAAGCTGGAACATTAGGTGTAGAAAGTGGGGGAGTACTTGATCTTTAGTTTTAACCTACTATGAAAAACACTATGTGGTTTGGGTCTTTCTAGTTTTTTGTGTTTGTTTTGTTTGTTGTTTGTTTTTTTTTTTTTTTTGCCCCAAGTCTGATAAAATACTCTGAAAGAAACTGTACCTGGGCATGACAGCTGTATTTGATGATGTAGTGTCCTCTATCCACTTATTTATATATAAATATTTGTATTTTACTTAAGAAGCGTCTCCTCCTGGGCTTCTTCCACCCCTCCTTTTCCACTGGGTTACATGACTGACACTTTTGCCATGACAAATCCATGAGTGTCTTAAAAATTTACCATGAAAACCCTGGAGCTTTAATTATTGTGCATTTACATAATTAGTGCAAATACATGCAATTACCATGTGTACCTACACAATTACCAGCTACAATGATGTACTAACAATCCTTATTAAACTTTAGTGGGGAAGGGATGCATTGATTGTGTGCACAAACAACATCTGCACTATCCTTTCTTTTTCTTGCACTTATTTGAAATAGCCGTGAGTGTTTGGGGAGGGGGGTGGTTAACATGCTGAAAGCAGTGACATACAGAAAGTAGGTCAATAAGCTGTCCAAATTAGAGTTCTAGTGAAATGAAAACACAAGATGTACTTTCAGCAATGGTTTCAGGATGCCATAGCTCCTGCAGTCAGTATAAGGCTGACAATTCTTGATTACCTATGGGTTAATTATCCAAATTATGAGGTAGCTGTGCTGCATCAGTAGCTACATCCTCTATTACATCTGTAATTCACCTGAATAGAACTTCTGAATTTCTATCATATCTGCCTTCTTTCTCCAGTTTCAAGTGTCAGCATGACTGGAGTCCTCATGACATGCCTCTTGGCTGCCATGTCAAGTTGAATGTCTACTACTGGGGGGGAAAAGAAGTGTTTCCAAATTACTTAATTGCATTGTTTATCTTAATTAATCTTTGAATTAAGTTAAGAGGAGTTTCAGCTCATCTTTAAATTAAGATTAGGGGAGTTTCAGCTTTTTCTTGCAAAATGTGTGCTTCCTTTGTTTTACAAAGTGTTTAACACAAATATCCCAAGCATTAGGAAGCCTGCTATCTCCATAGTTCTCCAGGCTCTCCTGTTCTCTAGGAATTTCAGTGGCCTTCTACTTCTCTTGGCTCACATACAATAAAATACAGCACATGATGCATTAGGGGCCACGCCTCTTTCTGTTGTCTTCAGTTTTGCACTTATTCTCCTATTCAGCTGTAAGGAATTTGTTGCCTGTGGTACTTTTGCAAGAGAGCCTTATTATGAAATTCTTCACTCCTCCTCCTGCCCTATGTTGTCCCCTGGAATAGGAAGGAAGATCATCTGTGGCTTTTTATTTTGTTTCCTATACTTCACAGCTCACAGATCATGCCTTGATGGTCTTTTGTGCCACTTGCACATATGCCTCTGGAGAGTACAGCCATACAGAAGAGACTGGGTTTTAATTTGCTGGGTTTTTTTACCTCTTCATGGAGGGTAGAACACCATACTGTTAGAACAGTGAAAAATGGAGGGGTTAATTGTTCCTGCTAAATGCAATCAAGTAATACTTTGGGCTCTCAGGCATGTTTTATGACCAATATGGCAATTACTGAATAAAATCCCATGCCCCAGAATGTTTATTTCTGTAAACAACTTATGGTTATTTATTCATATTTTATGAATTTATTTTTCCTTTTTCCAAAATTGTATTAACCATCCCTTGTGATACTAAATACAGTTAGTTAGGAAAAAAACAGATTATGCTGCATGCTAAATGGGAGGACCCATTGAGAATCTAGTCCTAAGTATGTTTAAGGCTACATTTTATTTAGCATGATTAGTTTTTTTGCAAGTATTATAGTATCCTGCCAAGTTCAGTCTCATATGAGGCAGCTCTCACTGCTCTTGAGTCTTATTTTGCTGCTGTTTGCTCTCCTTTCACATTACCAGGCTGGCTAGTTTGGACCAAAATCTCTCATAGATACTTAGACCAGAGTTTAATCCAAGAGCTCTTCACTTGGTCTTGGTGTCATTTGTCATCTCAGTCTCCTGACTGTCTCAGTTAAAAAGCAAAAACAAGGGGAGAAATAGAAGCAGGACTTGGGCTGCAACACTAATGTTTTTGCCCATGGTTACATTTGTTCTTTAAATCTCACTACCTTTCTACCTTTAAAATTTAGTGTGGCTAAAGCTAGAGCTGCTCACTGACAAAATCTAGCATTAGGTAGTCAAATGCTAGAAAGACAGTAGTATTTGCTCTGCCACCTATGAAGTGGGAATCCACACCATGGACATCTGTTAACGTATCAAGTGAAGCACTCTCAAGGTAGCTATAAGCCTGTCTAGGCAAGGGGCCTTACTTTACGTAAGGTTATGCGATTGCATTATTTGGACTGGATTAAAAATAAGGTCCTGATGTTCATGGTCATTCAAAATCCTTGGGTATTTTTCATAAGAGATGAGTGCTGCACATTTTCCTCTGGCCACCTTCCAGCTTTGCTAATTATGTTCTGCCTGAATATATTCCCCTGAGTTTAAACTTGGATAAAGTTTGGTTTTCTTTTTCACTTTTCCTCCTGAAACCGTAACAGTGTATCTTGAAAAGCATTTAATAACAACAGAAGTGATAGCAGTCCCTATTTACAAATCTCAATTGCAATGCCTAGAAATTATTTGCTTTATGGGCAAGGTTCGCATGAGTCAAGTGAATTCACACCAGACCAAATTTTGATTTGAGGTTTCTTAAAGTTGAGATGTGCTTGGTTCTCAAATTTGGACTTGGATTTGGCTCTGGTACGGCAGTGTCTTTACACTCTTGGGAAGACAGGTCTCCATGCTCTGGGGTACGTAGTATCTATGTCCCTGTAAAAGTATCTGTTTGGTGCCACATAAGTAGCATGTTCACAATGTTGCATTTCCTCAGCTAGCGTGATTTAAGTTTCTTTTCAGTATGCTACATGTGGCATGCCTTATCTTCCTATCCTTTCAGCCCCTTTTTGTTTTTAAGCTGTATCACTGACTTTTGAAGGCATACATCCTGGATTTCAGTGCTATCTTCATACATAAATTTTAAAGGCTTTATTCTCTTTGTCAAACTAACCATATCACCTTGTTTAATCCAGCATAGTGTTCATGTGAAGGTTGAGGACAATGCTGTAAACTATAGCTCTGATACTTCTCAGAGCATACCCCATGCATAACTGAGGCATGGGTGCAGAGTTACTCAAGTCAGAGTTACTTGGGTCTTGTGTTTGCAAGACTAGAGATTTATTGAATGTCTGTGTTGCCTTACTTTGGCACCCCAAATCGGCCCTAGAAGCATTTTGAACTTTTGAGTACACAGAACAGTTTGCAGAAGACTGGTGTAAGCAGCAGCTTATTTCAGAAAGAAAAACTATGAAGAGGATATGTCACTGGAAATTCCCATAAAAGATGTGCATCCGTAGTCACTGAAAGATATCTTGATGATGCCCCTTGTCTTGCCTGTCACATGGAAGCTCCTTTGGAGGAATCCAGTCCCTCATTTTAGTCACAAATGACTATGTGACTTCGGCAGTATAGGCTGAGGAGGACCAAAGAGGCATGAAGTTTTTAAACAATTTAAAACAATATACAAATATTTTCAGGCCTCAAAAGGAAAAGGGAAGAAGAAAAAGAACAAGTCCAAACCTCCAGCTACTTCCCTCTTCACATCTTGTAATTGTTCTAAATTTGTTTTTCTCAGTAAAACTGTTTACTTTTTCCTCTAGGATTCCAGTTGCATAACTGCAAATTTCCTTAATATCATTGCATAGCAATTTCATCTCTAATTTAACAATCCAAATAAACCCTGTTTTCTTTCCTATACTACTAAGGAAAAGACAAAAACAGACATAGTCCTCAATAAACTGTATCAGTTTCTCAGTGTGTGCAATATCATGTATACAGCCTGACTGCAGCCTCACTGAAACTTAATCTCACTTTCATACAGGTGTAATTTAACTGCATCCAGTAATACTGTTCCTGGCATCCTTTCCTGTTGCTACATCAGAAAAAGACCTGCTCTTCCCCATTTTGAGGCAGTATTAGCTAAACTTCAGCACAACTATTGATCTGAGTAAGCATTTGCTTGAGCTAAGCCTGTGGGTTATGACAGAAGAGTATATCAGAGATTTGTGTTGATGCATGAATAGTACCATGAGGGCATCAGGTGGTGTGGTGCTGTGTGTGTGACTGTAGCAAACCACTGCCAGAAAGCAATGCTGATGTCAGTCCCTGTTGTGAAGTTGATAGTGGTCACAGGCAGTCTTTGATGCATATTGCACACCTGCAGTCCATGTTGGGCTTACTTGAGTTAGCTCTTAGCCTAGGCAGTTTAGTTAGTAATGGCTGAAGAAGCCAATAGCTTGGTGCAGACTTCCAATCTAAGCACTTGTTCCCTCCCTTTGGCCTCTGTGATCTGAACTAAATCTTATGCTGCAAAAAACTGCAGAGATAGAATTTACCTGATAAAACTAGTATACAAGTAACCTGGGTATGTCTAGACACAATGTCTACATGCCATTTCAATTCCATTTTCATTATGGTACAGTACAAATTATGATAGCAGCAAAACCTAATTTGAACTACAGCTGAAGAGGGTTAGGGGGAGGTGATATTCTGGTTTTAGCATACAATCCTCTAGAGAAAGGAGTTCAGATCTGTCTTAGGTTATATAACAGAAATGAGGTTAGCAGATTTGGTCTAATCCCTTGTGGACAGGCCCACCACAGAGCATGGAATAATGTGGATAACGGTCTGTCTGCCTGCTCACTGACAGCTTTGCTACTGCAGCAGCAGAATGCTGTTAAGCCAGGATCTGAGATCAGGCACTGAAGCTTGTGCAACCTCTGTTTTAAAGCTGTTCCAAGAATGCTCAGTCTCAGAATTGTCAAGAGCACAAAGAGCAGCCTGGTCTCCTAGAACAAACAGAAAGGGCCCAATCCTTCATCATTTTGTGAATACTGTTTTTGCTTTGCTCTGACATTGTGACGGAGTTGGAAAATTAGGGTGATTGGCCTAATTGAGGGCTTTGTTTGGAGTGTTGTTCTTGGGACAACACTGAATACCCAAAGCCAGCACTGCCATACATGTAAACTCCTAACTGTTTTTTTCAGTCCAAGTGGCTAGTCTACCCTTTATGCCACAGCAGGCAATTGGCAGTGAATTAGAGCAGTTATAAAAGTTCTTTGTTCTTTATAGTGGATTAGCCCGGTCCCTGGCTGAAAAAAAGCACATCAACATGCATTAGTGACACCTTTCTAAATTCATGAATCATATCAGTACAGGTCAGAGAAAACTAAGGTCTTCCTAATCTTCAGGGAATTTAATTTACAAACTGGTAAATACACTAGATAAACTGACTGCTGTAACCATTTTGGGGCCAAATCCTTGTGGGTGACCAATCCAGGAAATGGGGAATGTCTCCTGTGACTGAGAAAGTGAAGTGCTCTATGTGGGCAGGTGTAGCAGTTGGGCTCTGGCTGTGACACCAAGTTAACATGTGCTGTCACTGCAATCCTGTCTGAGCTCCAATGGCTGCAAGTGTCAAAAGCTGTGGTTGCACATCGCCGTGGACTGGGATCGCCTCCAGCCCCTTGGGTGCCTCAGAACAGTGTGTAGCAAACCTTGATTTGGTAGAGGCAGATTCAGAGGGCACAATAGCATCTGCTAAATCACTAGGCTTATTTCCTGCAAGACCTTTATTTTTCTTAGCCACATACTGTACTGATCAGGGGACTTGGCTTCTGAAAGAAAGCAGGGTGATACATCTGGTAAATCCTGCATGATTTGCTGATGTTGAATGTAGTCTGGGGGGAAAAAAAACTACGGAAAGCTTGAAAAAGTGAATGTGTTTTTACCAATCTGTTTTCTGCCTGGATAGTATCAGTGGAAGTTATGCTTAAATACAGTGGACAGGCTATGACCTTGTAACTGGTGTTCTGTGAAGATAGGTTTAATTTTTTATTCTTCTGTTTGTGTAGGATGGTTTCAAACAATGAAGCATCAAACTTGCTGTTTGACTTTGCCTATATTCAAGAAAAAAGTTTTGACACCTTACCAAGCTGATGTCCTAAAAATGTATTAATTGCAAAGTAATTTACTATTAATGTTTTGATGCCTTGACACCTGTGTGATTATCAGGAGATCACTATATTGCTACAGTGCTGTTGCTGGTTACCTAAAAGGCTGAGTTTATTCTGTGCCTGTTTAAGTAATGGGTATCAAACGCTGTGCAGGAGTGAAATGGCCTTCATCGGCTGGACAGTATCCGCCGTTTAAGTCTGTGAACTGCGGGCTGCAGTCACGGGGTCTGTGAGGCTGTGGGAGAAGGGCACAAGAGGGAGGCGAAGGGTCGCCGCTGGAGCAGCGGCCCGACCCGCTGGAAGCGCTCAGGCCCAGGCCCTTGCGGGCCCTTTGGCGAGCACACTGCCCGGCCGGGTGGCGGGGCGGGCCGAGCGGGCCTGCAGGCCGCGCCGCCGCCGCTGCCGCCCGCAGGCCCCGCGGGGCCGGGGGCCCTGCCCGCGGGGCCCGGGCGGCC
>JAWWEE010000159.1:11236009-11284709 GCA_035221455.1 Xenops minutus | reverse complement strand
CGTCGGGGCGGGCGGGAGCCCCGCGGCCGGGCCGGGGCCGGGGCTGGGGCTGCGGCTCGGGGCGTGCGTGCCCGGCCGCCCGTGTGGGGCTGCGGAGACGCGTCGGGAGCCTTGCGCCTGTTCTCCGGGCTCCGGGAAGCTTGCCTGGGTGTAAATTCCTTGTGTCTGGGTTTTGAGAGCCAGTTGGGACCGGGGCCTCTGTCTCCAGGCAGGAGGAAGGAGCAGCCTCCTCTCCCTCCCTCCCGCTCCCCCCGGTGCATCTGTCCAGGAAGCCGCCGGGCGCGGGGGCAGCGGGCTGGGGGGGCACGGCACGGCACGGCCGCCTTTGTGCGAGGGGAGCGGGGCAGCCGCTTCCAGGGGCGGCCGGCGGAGCTGCTCGCGGGGAGAGGGGGAATGGCAGCCAGTTAAAAGACACTTCAGGAATGTAAACATAAAAATAGGAGCCATCCAGCCACGCTCTTGCACCCCCCCCTCCCCGCACCGCTCGGGATAGCACTCTGGGCTGGCGCGGTAGCGGGGAAGGAGTAGGGCAGCCTGAGACAGGGGGAGGAAGTTGTTACTATAATCGGGGTTTTAGACTGTAAACTTTGTTTTGCACGTGTAAAGTTTAATTTCGATGCCGCCTGGGAGGCTGCGGTGAGGGACGCGGGGCGGCGCCTCGGGGGTGCAGCCCCGCCGGTGTGCGCTCCGGAGGTGGGACCTGCGCGGCGGGGCAGCCCGACCCGCACCGCGGCACCGCCGCTTTGTCTGCCGCCACCGCCGGGGTCCCGCTGCCGGCCCCGCGGCCGCACGGCCCGCTGCGCACTGCGGCCGCATCGCCAGCTTGTCGAGACCGGAGCGAACTTAAGGCGCAGCTCTGCGCTGTCGTCCGGTTGTGCGCTGTGTGTATTTTTGTGCTTCAGTTAATAATCTGCAAACGGCTTAATGGCACTGTAGTGCCAGAGGAATTGGTTTTCTCCATTTACTTCAGCAGGCCTGAGTGAAGCTGGTGTTCTGGCTGCTTTTTTCAATGCTTTGACATGAGAGAAGAGGATTTAACTTGGCAGCCTGAACAAATGCTCTATCAAAGGTTTCCTAAGAGACAGTAGGAGTGCTGGGGAGATGAATGACCTGGGATAGTTCTAGGGTGCTACCTATGCAAGCTTTCTTTTAAATATGAAATGGCCATTTAGGGCTCTGAATAAAACTGTGCACATCAGAAATGCGACAGGCTTATAAAATTTAAAAGGCCAAAAGCCCATTAATGCTGTGGCAAAGCTTTGGCTCCCAGGTCTGGTTGAGTAGTTCCAACTGCCTTGAAGTGCCAAAGCTTTTAAGGAATCTTTAGCAACAGCTTCTCTCTAGCTGTTGTACGGACCTTGGCCTCACACACTGGAAGGTTAATAGTGCAGCCTCTCCTCCCCAAACAGGGGAGCGAGGACAGCAGGCAGGTGGGAGGGCACTGGAGGTAACCAAGAGGTGAAGCAGAACCAAGAGGGTAAGAAAAAAAAAAAAAAGCTCTAAGCTGGAATACATAGGTAAAACATCTTGCTGTTGGGAACTTGTTCAGGTTGTGCTACTGAAGCAGTGACATGGCACAGGGGTAACTCAAAAGTATTATCAGCACCAGTAGAAAAGTTTCACTGAGGAATGCATCACAGCTAAATACCTTTGGGAGAAGAATGCCTCTGACAAATAGAGTTGGTCCCTGATTTGGAGCTCCACTTCCTTTTCTTGACTGGGGGAAATGTACTTTTGCATCAATCTTCTCTTGGCGGGGCCTGGTGCAGGTCTGTGAATGCCAGAAGACTTGCTCTGACCTTTTTCTGTTCCAAGTTGAGGATGTTGAAACACCAGCCTTCAAACAAAAGAGACATTGAAAGCAAGATCTGCAATGGAGCACGTGTGACTTTGAGGCTAACTGAGAGCATTTGGTGACTGTTTTCCTCGTAGTTTGGGGTGGGGAGGAGGAGAAAGAAAAGATCGTTTATTTTTACGATGAGGCTATGGAAAACATGACTTGAAGTCCCCTAAGTATCCCATAGTCAAGGACCTTTTTTTCTTTTTATCTTTCTAAATGTCTTAGAATATCTTGATTTTTACTCTTTTTACATCTGTATCTAAAACTGTTACATTGTAAGAGGAGGGTTATTTTTCTCCATGGGTACAAGCAGAACCAGGAATTTTACAGAATCTATTGCATTAAAAAAAGAAGCTTGAAAAAAGAAGTGTCTTTAGGATTATGTTTTAAAACAATGAAGAATTTCCTGGGATTGAATTGACAGATTGTGATTTTTATCTACTCAACATAACACTACCTCAAAAGGTGGCTGATGTAAAGATTATTCTGTAAATTGTAATTTAAATTTACTTTGGGCTTTCTGAATTGAAAAAGAATCCCTTGGGACCAGATCATATAGGTATCTAACCTGCCAATGACATTCACGTCAACATAGACAGATGCATTTCTTGTTTACGTTGTTTACAGTCCACAATACCTTAAATAAATGTTGATCATGATTAGAAACAATAATTGAGTCTGTGGCAAAGGATCAATGAAAACTTTGTTTCAGGAAAGAAGCGAGTTGCTGTGTTTATGTACAGAGAGTGTTTTGTGCCGTCTGAGACGAAATAAAACTGCAATCTTAGCATGGCGTTCAATTCTGGTTTTAGAATATTTTAAGAAACCCCCAGAAGATAATGGATCAATTTCTGCAATATCTGAAAGATTTTTTCCTGATCACCAGCAGTTACAAGGAGTGGAAAGTAAAGGAGGCTTTGTAGCACAGTTCCATTCATAACTTTTCTTGGGAGTTGCTTGGCCTTTGCCCCAAATCTCTTCAACTTTTATGGGCTCCAAAGGTTTTCTGTTGGGGGGGAAAAAAAAAAAAAACCCACAACAAAACAACGTCCCAAACCATCATGGATGGCAGTTACATCAGTGATACCATAGTTGGAGACAATGTTGGCTGGTTTTTAGCAACTTTATGTTTGTACTAGCAGCCTGAAAAGGAAGAAAAATAGATCTGAAAAAGGAGAAGGAGATGGAATTCCTTTTGCCTTCCACGATGTTGTTGTTGATAAGTTTCAGAATAACAGGGGTCCAGCCTTTCTTCAGTCACACAGAAGATAATGTGACTGTGAGAAATGGAGGTAGTGACTGGCCAGGAACTCGTGGTGCCTTGCTGCTCTAGCAATGTGTGTGATTGAATGCTGCGGGAGGAGTGAGCTTGGATTGTTATGGCTTTACCTGAGAAGCCTGTTTCTCATAAATAAGCAGAACTGCAGTTAATGCCTGTGGTAACAAATTTGACCACTATGCAATTGGCTGATTTGTTCGCTCCTAGTTAGACCAATTTTTGTGAAATCCTATCCTGTATTACAACAAAGTGGCAAGAATATTTCTGAAGAGTTTAGAGTTGGGTTATTCTTGTTCTTGTCAACTGCTTGTTATGGGACAAGAAACACAAGCCCTCTTTATCCATTTAGGTCTGTTTTATGGGCAAGCACAATAAACAACACATCAATACGGACCACCACAGATACACCTCCTGCTCAGATATTGTACAGTTTCTTTCCCTCAAAGTGTATGTAAGCTTTGCTGCTGATGACAAGTTGAGGTTGTCAGTGGTATTAGAAATCATTTCAGCTTTAAAATGGTGTCTGGCTTAAAAACAAAAGGTTGTTTTGCCATATTGATTTTCCCCCCTTCGTACTGTACAAGCAGAAAATTCTTGTGTAGCAATTTTCATTTTCTTTATTTCCATTGGGTTTCACATTATCATTAGAATTCAGTTTAGCTAATGTTAGAATATTTTAAGGAGAATATAGGCTGCAAGTGAAATACCTGGGTGATGAGTTGTAATGGATCTCCACAGCTAGACTGTTGGAGGCAGTAGTGTATTATGAGAGTAGGAGATGGTCTTACACATGTTACATGTTATTTTTGGTTCTAATAGTTCAAGATAGACTGAAGTCTATGTTGCCTGCAATGATGAGGGTTTTTCCAGCTTCAATACAGTGCCTCTGTCCTTCCCTTTGTGGAGCAGGGCAGATTTCTGTGGGTACTAGGTATGTAGTAGGAAACACAAAGTTGTTCTTAGACAAAATCACTTCCAATCTAATTTCTCCTGTAAGTGTCAATAGAAATTAAGTTACTCTACAACGGATGACTCATTCTGAGCCTTTCTGAGGGCTCACATAGGTTATCGCTTGTTCTGGACTACCTGTAGTTTCCTACAGTTGCATGTACTTTTTAGACCTGTAGCAGAGGACAGAAAGTAATTTGTACTCCTATATTGTTTGGCTGGAACAGCCAAACAATACTTTCCTGTGGATGATGGTTGATGCTTTTTAAAATAATGTTTAGGATCTAGTGAAATATCTAAGCTTGAAAAGTCTTCTGTCCTTTCCACAGATAATTCAATAGATCAAGCTGGTTTGGATTCTTTCTAGTGTATTAATGTTGAGGTAGTAACATACAAGCTATCACATTAACATTCCATTAAGATAAATGTGGGAAGCATATCCCTTGGTTGGTAATCCAGTTTGTTTTGACTCTACAGACGAGCTTTGACTTGATTCCCAAAGTGAAGTGGGAAGGCTCCTGGTTCAACACTGGGCAGGGCAAAGAGGAAATTTCTCAAAATCCATTAATATGCACAGTGCTACAAACCTGTGGAAATTTCATACAAGTGTAGATTTGTATTACCTCTACTGTTCATTGTTTGTGTATATAAGGGGTTTCTTTTTGTTTATTTTTTGTTTGTTTTTCCTGGCTTAATATTTAAAAGTCAGTGGGTGATGGAGACTTGATTTATAAAACTCATGTTCTCATGGTAAGATATCCTTTTTCAGTCCTGTGAAACCTACCTAGGAGATCCTCTGGCTGCCTGATCCATAGCCAGTTGTGTCATCCTCTCCCTGTAGAGACATATTCCAGTTGCCTGGTAGTATTGGCTGTGAGCACAGAGGGGACTGTGGTTGCTCGAAGCCTTTTGTAAGCCTTTTTATTTTTTTTTTTCCTGGGGAAAAACAGCACCACTGTGGGTCTGACTTCGGAAAGGGGAACAACTATAACATAAATAATACATATGTGTTGTCAAAGATAGCATGAGAATGAAAGCCACAGAATTGGTGCATCTGATAACATCATGCAAAACCAGTATGGAAATTGTTTGTTCTCTTTAGTTGGTTTTCTTTGAATCTTACTTTTTCTTATGTCTCAACTCTTTGTCTGGTAACTGGTAAACTCCTCTGGTGACTTAGTTTAGTAGTCAGTTTGGTCTGGATAGCATTAACTAGAGAATACTGACTGGGTGATTTAATGCATAAATGTAGGGAAGTTCTGCCTTGTTCATATTGCAGCTCTTTGCGCTGTGAAATGCCATTTGCCATATTGCTGATTAGGTAGAAACATATGTTTGAGGAGTAAGAGAAAAAGCAATACCTTGGCAACAAGTTTGTGTTGTCTTTTGGATTTATTTAGTTTTTTATTCCTTCAAGACTTGAGGGCTCCATTGACTGACTGGCTGACAAAGTGAATGTATCTTGTCTCTTGGAGATTTCTAGATATTCTCATAACTAATCAGAAAGCTTTATTTATTGAGACTGCAGTGACATAGATATATGACAGAATAGTAGGGGCTTCAATTGGCTATTTAAGTAGCAAAAACAGTTCCCTTGATGAGTATCTGCTTGTTTCTTGGCTACATTCCTGATTTTCACTGAGAACAGTGGAGTCTTTTAGACTGCTCTGAAATACACACCTCTCTATCTCCATCAGTAAATTCTGCAGTGTGGTTTTCTCTTCCCCTCTTGTTTTTGAACACCCATTCAAAAAACAGATGAACTGATCAAGTACAGGCTTATTGTGTAAATAAGGGCACCGTGGGATAGGGGAGAAATGCAGGGCAGTGCTGAGGCTGGCACTGCTGGGTAGTTGGTGCTTGAAAAGGTTTGAAATTGGGCTTCCTTGGAAATTGTTCTCACACTGACAAGGGGGGTTGCTAACCGAAGGCAGAAATCATCATAAGCTTGTAAGGTATTTACATTACTTTGCTTTTGTATGTCACCGAAACTCGGACCCTTCTCCTGTGCTGTCCTCTCCGGCATGACTGTCCAACAGCCACTTGGTAGATGGGCATCCTCCAGCTCAAAGCTTAGCAGCTGCTTTTGGTTATTGTAGAGGCGTGAGAGTGACACGTGGGAGGGAAAAATCCCACCACAAGAGAGTTGCGTGATAGGGAGTAGGGGTTTGAGCTTTCAGTTGCAAGGAGCCCACCCTTCCAGCTACAGTAACTTTCTTGAGGAAATGAGAAAAAGTTGCCAGCCTGCTGTCCTGCTGCCTCTGTACCCACTTTGAGCAGAACTGCTGGTCATGGAGCCAGAAGGTGGGATGCCCCCATAGATGGTTTGAAAATAAAAAATAACTTCTGTGTCATTACTTTCACATAAACCTTAGTTTTCCTTACCATGGCATGTATCTCTAAGATTTGGCTGTTGTAAATGACAAAAAACACCTTACAAACATGAAAATTTTCTTGTAGAATGCTTTTGCCTAAAATACATTGCAAAATACAAGTTCCTGCAGCTAGAGTATTTTGACAACAAGCACTGTCACTTTTTAATTTTAAAACTGTGGTATATTCATAGGTGAATGGAAAATCCATTTGGTTATTTGCCCCTGTCCTGCCACCCCACCCAAAAAAAAAAAAAAACGAAAAAACCTTTAAAAAGCACTTTTAGACACTTCGTTGACACTGTATTCTTGGAAGAGCAGTTTGTTTATATATCTGTCCATACACAAAAGAGAGAGTGGTTTATTATGCTGCAGGTTTGCAGAGGGGAAGGAGAATGTTATGGTTGTCAGGCAGTCTACCCAGTCTCTTGGTGTCCTTGTAAATTCTCTGTTTGTTTAATGCTTATAACCCTTTTCCCAGCAGTAGGATCACAGAAGTTAACTTCTTTTGAGCTGGTATAGAGCTTATGTTGCTCTCCCTTACAGCAACCCAACACTTTCCCTAAGCCTTTTTAAATAAAGCTTTTCTTCTCCACTTAGCACAGGTTGATGCACTTTACATTTGATTAAACATTTTTATTTTTTTTTAAACTGGATTGCTTGTTCTGAAAAGACTCCAGGCCAGTGAACTGTTGTCCTGTACATGCTCTTGGAAATCCTGGCTATCTGCATGCTCAGTTTGCTGTCTTTTAGGTGTTTTACAAAGCCACAAAACCTTACTTTTCTGTTTCACAGAAAATCAAGATGCTGAGTTGCAGTGGGCACATATGTGTGAATGTGGGTAGCAGTTCTGTGACTGAAAAGGTGAACTCAATGTGTGTTGCGTTATCAAGGCTGTTTTTCTACAAACTATTATTCAACTTCATCCTGTTCACAAGTCCCTTCTTTCTTGCTCCTGAGATATCCACTCTGATATGTCTGACCTGGTGAGATTTCAAGCACCTATCAGTCCTTCTTTTAGAAGTTTGTCCCTGGAACTGTATTTGAGTCTTTCCTTGTCCTCTCAAGTGTGAGATTTCTCCAAAAATTTACATCACTGTTTTAAAAAATATTCAGTTGCAGTCCAGCTGGAGTTTGATACCATTAGAGATGAGAGCCTACTAGCTTTCCAAATGGATGCATAGCTTTGGCTTTTGGCACTGTAAAGCTCTGCCATCTCGCACATTAAAATCATAATGGTATTATGTAAGGAGAAGTTATTTTAGGTCAGTAGCGGAGCCCTCTCAGAATTGGTTAAATCAGCCTTGCGAGCTGAAAACTCACATCCTCTTCTTGCAGCTTTCTGGCCATATAAGCGTGTGGGTGGTGAGTCCTTTCCCAGTCATCTCCCCGTGACTTTGCTCAGGCTGCGACACTAGCTCTGGACCTGCTTCTGCCACAGCAATTCATGTGGCTGTGGGAGCCCTTGGAAAGGAAGGGCTTGCTCAGCACTGGCTTTCACTCCCCAACTGCTTTGAGGTGGGACTGGAAGGAGGGAGAAACTGAGGCAGTTCTGTGATCCTGGTCCTCTGGACACTGCGGCAACAGGGTGACAGGAGTTGCCTGGGAAGGTGGGCACCCAGAAGGGCTTCAAACTCTGCTAAACAAAGTCCCACCTCTGCACCAGGCACCTGTTTGTTTGTGTAACTCGGGAGTCACTGTTTCAGTTGGCCTTGTTATTCTTTACCAAAGGACAAGTGAAACAGCAGCTGTTGGTGTCCAGCAAGAGACAGAGTGTAGAATGAATCCAAGTGAACTTTTGAAATGTTTGTTAATAGCAAATACTTAATCCTAGTTTTTAGCAAAGCTACAGCTTAGACATGAAAGATGCCATACTTGGACTTGTCCGAGCATTGTATACACTTGCTTTGGAGACCAGTCCTTGCATTCCTAGTCGTCCTCAGGTACAAATTGCACATAAAGGGATGGCCATTCAGAGCTTATTTATACTTCAAAAGGAAACAGCAACAGGACAGAAGATAAACATTTTAAAACATTCTTGTGAAATTGCCTTGTCCTCGAGGTCTGTGCGGCAGGGAGTGTGGAGCTGCTGGACTCCACTGCCGGTGGCACTGACTGGAGCGGTGCAGGTTGGAAGAATGGAAGGGCCCCCTGAGGCACAGACCAGATGGTGCTCAGTGCTGCACAGGCTTTGGTGAAGCAGTGGTTCTTTCTGCTAAGGCTTTACAAAGGGCAGTGCTGTGGACAGGTAGCAGTTCAGAGCCTTTTTGATTAAGATGGGTTCTGAAAATATTTGCAATCATGTTTATTCTACCTGTGTTCGTGGCAGATTGTTCTTTGTAAAGTAATCAGTTGAAAAGCGCCTGAGAGAGGTGCAGGGTCTACAGGGAAGAGGAGGGAGGAGGTGGTGGAGACTGCTGTTAGAGGGTTCAGTGCCTGTCTTTGAAGAACCAGTTGAGGGGACACAGATGGGCACCTTAAATTCAGGACTGTGCTACTTGTCTTATCCTTATGAAACGTTGTTTTATGGCCAAATAAAAACAAAAAAATCAGTGACATTTAGAATTCATCTGTTGAAGCTTCTTTCATTAACTAGTTGGTGCTCTTAACATCTATTTTTGAGTTTGACATGTTTTCTCTTAGCTAACCTAGAGCATAGCTGCTCCCACAGTGTGGTGGTTGGTATGCTGCATTTAGGGCAGTATTTAGTAACCTTTGGTTATCTGCCTTCAGCCCTACTCTTGACTGTGATGGCTCCTTGCAAGCCCCATGGGACACTGGACTGGTACACCAAATACAGCTCTTGTCTGTTTGCCTGTAGCTGGGAGCAGTAGGCATATGCAGGTAAACATATTAACGATCTGAAACAAGGAGTAAAGTAGATGATAGTTAGACTGCTATTGTGCGGCACCCAGGCTCTGCCATGGTGACTAAGATGGCATGATAGTTTCCTTATTGGCCACCATCTGTCTGCTCCTGGCTGGAGCTTCTTGGCTGGCACTCTGCCTTTGGAGCAGGGACCAGCACTGCCTCTGTGCAGCACCCAGTGCAGGGAGTCTTGGGTAAGGAAGGAGCAAAGGACTGATGCCCAGTAGGTTTCTGGTCACAGGTGCATGATAGATTTATTTAATCACTTTAAAAAACCCCAAAACTTCTGAGTCAGCATTTTCAGTGTATTCTAAAAGGTTTTGCATCCTAAATGAGTGTATAAATTATTTATTCAGTGCATGAACTTTTTGCAAAACCTATTGTGAAAGGAAGTCTTGTACCAGTGCCCAATTTGAGAATATTAGTGTTTTGAAAATTTCAATAAAACTTCAAATGTTTGTAGCAGTTTTATGGTGTCATGATTTGAAATTCAGATTTAAAACTTTGAATTTGGTCACCCAAAAAGAAACAGCATGTCAGTGTGGAGTCTTAGCCCTTTTTCTGAAATTGCAGTTATGGCTACAGTGCCTCTTTCTCAGTAAAGGGAAATGTAAATCAAAAATTCTTGTAATGTTGCCAGCATCTTGTCCTAGTAATATCTCAGCGTATTAAATCATAAAATGGAGAAACAGTACATATCTCCTATCATATGAAAAATAAAAATGTATTTTCAAGTATATATTTGCTCTAGTTGTGCCTCTCAGTATTCATGTATTTATACTTTATTTTGCTGTAGAAACTGGCAGCCAACTTTACCTGGAAAACTGTTTATAAAAGAAACAAAAGACTGGGGAGTCCAGCTCTCATTTTCACTGTTCCACCCAACTTCAGAGTAGTTTGTGGGAAATGAATACACATAGGCCAGCCTCTCCTAGCCTGTCTTCATTGTTTAATAAGGCTAAAACCCCCAAAAGAAACACTGAAGGGACAGGAATTCTCTGGCAGTTGATCTATTTGTGTTTTTAACATAGGATATTTTTAGCCCGAGATGCAAAAATACGTACTTTGGTATCCAAAGAGACTGTTGTTTCCATTTATTTTAAAACCCTGGATGAGAAACAAGATGTCAGACCTATTATAATGCAACCCAGTAATTAACATATGTTGGTCTGCCTCTGCCAAGGACTTCTTGTGAGTAATGCAAGTTGCACAAGTAGAAGAGGTAGGTGGTTTGTCGGTGAAGAGCCATACATATGCGCTTGAGTGATCAGATCCTAAAGACATCATCTGAGGAGAGGATGTGTATCTGTTTTTGAATCCAAGAACAATTATTGTTTAAATTACTTGTCAGATGTGTTAAGTTTGGGGGGAAAAAAGAAAACAAGTTCGTTTCCCTTTCCAGTTGCCACTAAATCATTCTCTTGTCCAGTATTAAGAAAATGTGAATAACGATTCATGGAGGAAGTTTAAATTTAGCTTTTGGTTGTATGGGGATTTTGTGTGTGGTGATTGTGAGGGGTGATTTGTTGTGATTTGGTTTTGTTTGGGTTTTTTTGTTGTTTGTTTTTGTTTGCCCAGTTTCTGAGTGACTGGAATGAGGAATCTCAGGGATGCTTTTAACAGTGAGCATTCTTTGCGTCTGAGTTTGGGAGAGAGCTGCATGTTGCAGTTACATCAGGTGAGTGGCAGGTAGTTGGATGCAACTTTTCCACTTAGGTGGATCTTTCACAGCAGAGGACTAGAGTGAGTTAGTTAAACTGAAGATATTTTTCGCAGTGATCAGCATTAACATATGTAATGCATATACTGCATGTACTCTATACATAGGTCACGTCCACCCAAGTATACACATTCTGCAGTTAAAGACAGGAAGGGGGTCAAGGAGTAGAGTAAAAGCTGAAATTAAAAAAAAATAAAAAAAATATAAAAGTTTAAAAATATAGGTGAGGTCTGCTTTTGCCCTGTGGTTGCAAGTATATATGACCAGTTCAGGCCCATTTTTCTACTAAATGTAATGACAAATGGTATATTGTAGATTTAAATAATTAAAATGAATCTTCAGAATAATTTCAAGGTCATATGTTCCTAAACTCTGAGATGTGCTCCAATTAGTATTCTATTTAAAAGGAGATTTTGTTTCTTAGCCTGAAAGCAGAGTGCTGCACACCAACTAATGGTTTGATGTGCACTCACAGTTAGTGATGGCACACTTCTGCACACTTCTCTCAATGTGACCCCGTCACCTCTGCTGAAGGGACTGGAACAGGGAGAGCTAATAGGATCAATCAGTATCTCTATTGCAAGTATTAATAACTTACACCAGAGGTTCTTTGGTGCTTTATCACAACAGAGTAAAACCATCATTTTTTCCACTTGGAGAGTTTTGTGTTTAATTTGTAGTTTGTTTGACACTATCTGTTCAGCTATAAATCAAGCTTGACTGTGACAGTGATGGCCTTCAGGCTACCTTGTGGTTGTAAATTCTTAATTGTTGTTTTTGCCTTGAGTGCCGTTTTCAAGCTGTGCAGTGTGGATAGTCTTGAATAAAAGAGCTTCCAATACAGAAAGTGAATTTCAGCGCTTAGAGTACTGTTTAAACTAATTTAAGATGGCCATCCTTAAAATATTCAGCCACCAGAATCCAGGCCTATAGAATAACTATAGTAAACTTGAAGTCTTTTGCAAAATCTGTCTTTTGGACCTTGTTTAGGGCTCATCCTGGAATCTCAAGGACTGGAAATGCACTAAATGAACAGAGATGCTGTTGTAATTGGTTCACTTACAGAACTGGATCTTTAGATATACATGAAAGTACTATTAGGCTTAGCTCCAGGACTAATTTTTTACTTTCTGTTGTGCTTTCATGCCATGTTAGGTGGTGGTAGGTCCGATTCACCCATGGAGGCTGCTTGCCACACTTTCTCAAAGCAGGGTGGTGCAATTGTTAGTCACGCTTACTAACCCTCCTCGCCTGTTGTTCAAATTATGGAGCAACTTGTGGCTCCCCAAAAAAGTTAAGTAAGGACCGTATTGGGTTGGAACTTCTGTTGTGCAAAATTTTAATGTCTAGAAAACACAATGAGATCTTTAGAAGTGAAATTTTTGGATGTAAAATAAGCTTCCCCTTCTGCTGCTGTTCTTCTAAGCTAGGCAGATTGAGCAGCTTTTGAGGAAATGCTGGGAAACCTGACTAGTCTAAGGAGAAAATAGCTGGCTGTGAAAAATATGTGGTGAGAAAAATGTAACTGCATTTACTGCCTTATTGATATTTTGACCATAGAAAGTGAAATTGCTGAATTTGTGTTAATATTTATTGGGCATTCAAATACCTGTCAGATCTATGGGTACTATTTTTATCTTCATTTACAAGTCAGCAGGTGTTCACAGACCTGTTGGACATCCATCCTTTTGAGGCATTTATGAGTAAATGTTTCTGGCTGTCATAATTTTGGTTGGTCAAGTTCACATTAATTGCTGCTGCACTCTGTGCAGTTGTTCTAACATTTAAATACTGCCTGTGAGTAGGTTTGATTAAAATCACGTCTCTAGGTGCACACTAAATACCTTTGATACCTCACCTACAAACAACTGTAGAATTGTTGGTGAGAATGACAGCTGCAGGCAATAAACGAGGACAGTAATAGAAGTCTCAGTGCTGGAGAGAGCATCATAAATCATGAGGCGAGAGCAGCGTGTGTGCTGACAAATCGGTGAGCAGCTGCAAACAGCATTTTCCAGGTAAGAATTATTGCACTCGCCCCTGATAACTGCTCAGAAACCACCTCTTCTGTGTATGTGGGCGACTTCACCCGTGCGCGGGTACTCACAGCAGTGTAAGCTGTCAAGCTCTGGTATTTTGCCTGGGAATGGTATTTTGTGTGGTGTAAGCTACATATTGTACACTGGACCTTGGTTTTTGTCCAAGGTGTTTCAAGTGTGAGTTTTGTCTGTCAGGGAGGAAAATTCCCCATGCTTTTTGCAGCTTATGAGTGATTTGATTTAGTTTATCAGAGAATTTGGAAAAGTGTTTTTGACAGGTGTAGAGAAGGGGATATATTTGGCTGGTTTTAACTAGCTTGCTTTGTTAGTCCTTACTGGGTGGAGTTGGAGGGGAGGTGCATATGCCTCTTTAAAAGATAAATGGAAAAAAAAAAAAGGCTGGAATGATGCTGTTTAGGTAAGGGAGGTGATAATCTAGTCATCCAGATAGCAATCTCGCTCTTCTACTGTACAAGAGATGAAAACTATTTTAATGAAATAATGATGAGAAACAGATGGCAAAGAGTTAGCAACTGAAATATTTTTTGAACACTAAAAAATAAGTGTCAAACACATGTCCTATAATGTAATTATTGCTAAAAGCATAACATGTCAGAATATGTTTTAAAATGTTGAAGTCTCTTTTTATATATATAATTCAGCCTTAATCTCTTGGGTTTTGGTTAATAGACTTTAATCTTGATAAATTAAGAACTTGGAAATGTTGATGACCAGAACTAACTGCCACTTTCCTTTGACAAGTGAATGTGACACGAATGCCCCTCCAGAAAGGAGCTGCAATTGGAAGACATTCATAGCTTTAATGTGCAGTCTTGGAAGACTACCTGTTTGAATTCGTATACTGTTTGTTGTCAGTGAAGGGAGAAAGGTTGCCAGCGCATGCAGGGTTGTTGGGGCTGCAGCGGGGCCGGACAGCTCTGGCCATGGTGTGTGGCTGAGGTGCAAGGCTACACCTGGCCCTCTACACCTTGGGGAGCACCCAGCTTCAGAATGCAGCAGACTTTTATCTACCAGGAGCCAGAACAAGTACTGCCACTTGTGCTGCTGCAGATGTCATTGCAGTGAAGTGTGTGCCTGGCAGCGGTGTCCTTTCCCCACTGCGAAAGCCATACTTGAGTATCTGCAAGGACTTGAGATGGTGCTTAGTTTTACTATGTTATGCTTATGGTTAAAATGCAGTTGTCTTTTTCTGGTACTGTAAACTGTTTACATAAATAATACAAATAAAAAATTCATAAGAAATGGTCCTTTAAATAGAACCATTTAAACATGAAGTAATAGAATCCCAGTTTATACCCTGCTCCCTCCCCACCCCGCACTGGGCAGCAGGATTTGATCAGTGCATTGAGAGAAGGCTTTGGGGTTTTTGAGATATTATTAGTTTTCTTTTGTGTGGCTAGTTTTGTTGTTAAGGTTCATTTTTATCTCATTTAGCTACAATTGATACCACTGTCCATGACTGCCTGGTCTCCAAATCAATGAAAGGAACATTGGGAACACTGCAGCTAGGCTGGTGGGAGGGCCAGGACCTTCCTTTGGGCTCAGCTCAACAGGCTTTAGGCTGTGACACTTTTCTCAGGGCCTCCAGGCACCTTGCAGTTTCCCCAAAGAGCATTTTCATACACCTCAGAACAGTGCACCAACCTGGTTTTTCAGGAACACATTTTTTCCTCTGTAGAATATTCTTCTGATGTTGACAAGTGTACAAGAGAAGTTAGTTTTCTGAGTTTTTATGTTTATGTAACATAGATAATGTGTTCAAACACATTCCTGTGAATTTATTTTGTCCAAGTCCCGTTGAACTGAATACCTCCTACAGCCTCACTGGATTTAATACTGACCATTGGCCATCATGCTATTGGCTGGTAGCATGATTTTTAGAAAATAAGCTGGAGTATGTGCAACTGTGCAAGCTTTGGTACTAGGAGTACAAGGCTCTGACTCTGGTGTCCTTGGCAAGGCTGCAGTCTTGCCCTTTTCCCCATCCCCTCTGCCAACAGGAACGACAAGAGGGGAAGTTTTGTAGGTGCACTGGGTCCCATATTTGCCACTTCTCACTGTCTTTCAAAGGAAGAGATAACATATGTATCCGGGAGACGGTGCTGACCGTGCCACTAACACAGGGTTGATGGGCATCAGGAAAGGTAGGGTGGCATAGAAGCAAGAGGCCATCACTACATCATGTGGGTGGATTTAGTATGGGTCAGCATCTTTTATGGTTTTCCTCATTCCCTTCTCCTGGCCAGGAATAGACGATCCCATTAATACTGAGGGAGCTGTACCATGATGCCCAGTATGAACATTGTGATCTGTGAGAAAGATGGACAATCCCTGTTTCCATCCTGTGGTTTTGTGCTGTCAGGACTACTTAAGCCTCTCTGTTCCCTCCTGCATGTTATTCCCACCCTTATGCTGCGTTAGCATAAATATTTGTGCAGGTGCACAATGAATCAGACTAGTGAACTGGTGAAGATGAAAAAGAAAAACCATCCTTTTCTGTGTAGATTCCTCCTTCTTCTCCGCTGCCCCAGACTCTTGGATCAGTTCCCTAGGCTGCTTTCCTATGTGGCTGCACCAGTCTCCGTGTGAGTACCACATGGGCAGCAGCAGAGGACTCAGAGCTGCATGGCAGGCAGGTGGAGGCAGGAAAGAGTGCTTTAACTGGCACTTCTGCCTTGGAAAGTCAGATGGATCCACAGCCTCACAATTAGCAGAAAATAATAAGCCCAGCTTTTAAATAGATTGGATCAAGTGATTAAAACCACAATATTTTGATTTGTATAAACTTGTTTTCCTATTAGTACCAGAGCATCTGTTGCTGGGGGCAGGTAGATTCTCACTAGATTTAAAGCTAAATTGCACATAACCTTCCCTATGCTGGGCACTACTTGTACAGCCCCTGGAACTGGTCAGAAGTCCTGAAAACAAGAACCAAACAAAGGGAGCTTAGTTCTGCAGGGCTTTGCACTTGCACTGCTCCAGCTGGTTCCTGCCTGAAGCCAATTGTGTTGTCTTGGGAAGCTGGAGGCCTCTGCCATCTCCAGCAATGTGACCTGGAGAAGTGATGTTGAAGGGCTCAGTCTCCAGCTGTATCACTGGTCTGTGGTTGAGGCCACTGGGAAAGCATGGCAGAGCCAGGGCTACTCACTGCAGAAAGTAGCCACCCCTAGCAGCCTTGTTCTGCCCCATACTGTCCCAGGGTTGGGATGGGTAGTTTGGGATTGCCCGAGAACCTGAGCCTTTTAAAGCTCCCTGGTGCATCCTGCAAAATGGAAGGTAGTGTGTGAACTGGCACTGAAACCAGCTGTGCTAAATCTTGCTGGTTGTTTCCTCCATTTTGGACAAAGTTCCCCTTGCTTTGAGGCTCTTGGAAGTGTTTGCAGAAGGTGACTCTGGTTTTCACATGCTAGAAACCCCAATGTGGATCGTAGACATGTTTTTTTGCTTTTGGACAAACCGTGTTTCAATTGAAATGGGTTATTTCCTTTTCTGTCAAACCAGGTCAGGGGAACTTTATGCTGGACAGTCAGGCAGGAGGTAGCCCTGAGCTTGAAGCCTATCCTACCCTGTGGTTAATGTGGCTAGAGGAGATACCTCTGGCACACCTATCTGGAGGGGAAAGCCATAGTGTACTGTCACAAAGTGTGCAGTAAGATTGATAGCTGAAACCTGGAAGAGAGAGCCAGGCTCCTTCAGTTTGCAGTGCTAAAGTATTCCTGCTAGCATCTGCTCTTCCCACCCTTCCTGCAGGAGCCAGTGGCTGGTGGGCGACCTCCTGTTGGTGCCCGCACAGGGCAGGCAGTCCAGCGCAGGCGGATCCTTTCCGGGAGCCATGGTCTCCACCATGGCCAGCTGGCAGCAGTGCTTGGCTCTGTGCCTCTCCTGCTCCCTGCTCAATTTTTACAGCTTTAGAGACTCGTTTGGGGGCTGAAGCACCACAGAAGAAGCTGTGCCAAAAGGGTGCCCTTTGCATGTTGTGCTGTCCTGGTGCGATGGGAGCCCTGGTTGGTGGCTGAAGCTCCCAGGCATCATGATAATAAATATAACCTTTATTATTAAACTAAGCTTGTTGTCTAAATGCTAGTTGTGATTTTAAAGTATTTTTCATTATGTTTCTTAAGGACCATGGCATGCTGTGTTTCTTGGATCTGTATTTTTAGTGGTGTTCTGTTACTCTTGAGTGCGGGGGCTGGAATGAACAGATCAGCCTGCAAGTGGCCGTATCCCCTTGGGAGGGTAGAATAAGTCACTCTGACTGGCTCGTGGGTGTAGATGAGTTACATCTGTGGGGTGCCTCATGGTTCCATGGGATTAAATGTTCGCCCTGTTTGTTTTGCACGTTAGTTAATAAAGGGTGTTACCTCTCTTCATGCCTTACATGAACGAGGTACCACAGCCCCATTGAACAGAAATACATAAACCAGTCATCTTCAGGTTTTGGAAAAAATTTCCCCAAATAAAAGCAAGCGAGAACCTTAAACTGGAGGGTATTTGTGTGCATTTGTGTGGACACTCTTAAGCCATCTCAGTGAAGTATTCTATTGAAACATTCATAATACAGGAAGGTAACGAGTACATACAAACACAGGTGTCCTGGGTCTAGACTTTGCCCTGATGTTGTGAACAGATTTTGAGTGGATTGCTGTTTGTGTGCCACACAGCATAAAGATTTTGATGAAGAAAGTCATGTTCAAATCGGAATACAGCTGATAGCTTGGTACACAGGTGTTATGTACTACTTTATTGTAAAATAGCTTTTAATAGCTCCAAAGAATATTTTTCAAATTAAAATTATTCTCAGACCTTAGTGAAAATAAAATAGTATTTGGCTGAAAACAGAAATTGTCAAGACCCTCATGTCTTGCCTTAATTTTCTCTCCAAATTTTGTTTTTATTAAAAATTGAGTTCTTGAAAAATGCTTTTTTCGTAAAGCAACTGATTTCATGAAAATGCCTGAAACAGGCCCCTATGCCAGTGCATACTATTTCTGAAAATTTGATATTTTCAAATAATATGAAGTGAGACATCCAAACATCTCCAAATTCTCTGAAATTTTTCAAGTTTATAGACTAAAACTCAAGGGCACAGATTCATTTTTGCAGGTGCTTTGCTTTTTTGTTTTGTGGTAGGTTCTTTTAATTATATTCCAAACAAATTACCATACTGAAATCTTTCTGTGTGTCAAGATATTAAGAGTAACACAGCGTAAGCCTCTTCTATTAATATTCATTGTGATATTTCATAATGGTATCTGTTGAGCAGCACTGATTGAATTTAGAGAAATTGTATTGTTTAAAATCCCTTTCATTAATATATTAAACTCTTATAGCATAATATTGAAATCAGTTTGTATACAGATGTTTGATTTTGCTTCTCTAGCCTTATCCAAGTCAAGAGACTGTTTGCATCTGTTAATGTCATGTTAGGGAATCATGCTAGGGAAATTTGGACTCATTTGATGGGATGCTGTATTCTGGTAGCTGCAAGAACTGTACATATTTCAGAAATCATTGGCGAGACTTCAGTGTATTACAAATTAATAAAAAGTTATAGAAGATGGTATTTATATTGAAGTACAAAATAAACACTGGGGTTTCTTTTAAAGAGAAAATTGTTTAGGGGATTTTGACTGTTAGTGAATCATTCTGCCAGGCTTTGTGGTTTTAAAATGAGAATGCATGCACTGTAAAGCACTTAAATTTTTTTCTGTCCTATTGCACTATCAAAGGCTCTACATAAAGAGAGGAAACAGGCAGATGAACTGGTCTATGGAAGGAAATAGTTAAAAGAAGTGAAGCACAAGTTACTTCTAAAAGTAACGTTCATTTTAACATCATCAACTTACTGTTTTTAAGTGTTTCTTGTGACTGCTGCCAGAGAAGAAAGAGCCAAGCATGCAGTTTAAACTGATTGAGCCTTGTTGCAATACTGGAAGTTGACCTGCATGCAGCAATTTAAATTTTTTTCCTGTCTGTATTGATGGGGAAGCTGAAGGGCAGGCTAAGCCCTGCTTCCTGGGAGCCAAGTGCTGTGCCCTACTCTGGGGATTCAAGAAGGGAATGCTGCTGCTCAGTCATAAAATTTTTTGTATCTTTCCAGATTTTAATAATTCTTAATCAAACCTGGATTAGACTAGTAAAAGGTTTCAGTGTTTTGTTTTTGGGGTTTTTTTTGTTTGTTTGTTTTTAATCCTGAAACTTTTTAAATGCCCCTGCCTGTAGAGGTTAAGGGTTTATCTGTGTGCACACCACTGAAATAACGTGAGCTGCCTCATTACTAACTCCCACTTGAGTAACTCCTGTATAAGTTTTTGTAGCAAGAGAGCAAAATGGGTTTACAGCATCCATTTAGTACCCTGTTCAAATTCATCTGCATGAGGTTTCAAAATATGTATAGTTGAATATTCAAGTTGAAGTCTAGTTCTTTGACAGTGTTTTTGCAGAATGCTAACCACTTAAAAGCAGCTTTGGGGTTTAGGTTTTGGATTTCTGTGTTGCTCTTGCTTTGTTAGCAAGCCAGGCAATGCAGGATGGGGGTAATGCATGAAACTGAGAAAGCAGCTTGCTTCACTGACCCCAGCCACTCAAGAATTAGGTGATGTACTTAGCCAAAAGGAGGAAAATCAGTGTCACAGTCTTGTAAATATTTATATATGTAGTTAAGGTTAGACATAAAGATGGTTTTTTAAACTTAGTTGAACTCCTTGCACATCACATTAAGAATGTGTGTAAATATTTGCAATCTGGAACCTACTTCAGGTTTTTAAAATATTTTAAGTCCTTTCTAAAATACTTTTTTTTATAATGCTTTAAGGCCTCATGCCACAACAAGATGTTTTCAGAGAATGCAAACCCAGCCCCACAGTAACTCCTTCCTGCAGCAGCAGAGAAGGTAACAGCTGGCTCATCGACCTGCAGAAGGCTTTTGTCTATATGTTCGGGCTCTCTCTGGCAAGAGTTAAGTGTTCAGTTAGAGGGCAGGCTTGGCTTTGGGTCACTGAACTCCAGGCTGCGGTTGTCTGATTCAGCTAATTCTTCCCTTCCAGACTTCTCAAATAACTTCGAACAGATTGCTTAGACTCCGAGTGCCTGCGCGTCCCAGTAATAAAACAGGGTTAATTATGCAATCTTCTCTCTCTTGCATGGGCTTCCCTAGCCGGTGAGCAGAAGGCAGTTTTACAGTGAGGTCCCTGGAAGTACAGGTGTTCAGCTACCTGGATGGAATTGGGAAGGATTTTGGTTTTGTAGGCTTTCAAAAGCTCAGCATGTTTCAGTCTTTGTCTTGAGATCTGTGGTTTTTACTCATTTTATTAGCTCCTAGTGTGAAGGAAGTGATGTTATCCTAGCAACCTGCTGTCTTCATTTGGGCTTTCAGCATGTTTTTTGTATGTGTATACGTATATATTTTCTTAGTAGTGAGTGACTGAAAACATGTGCAAGCCAGCCATGTGCTGATGTTGCACTGACTCCAGCTCTCATCTACCCGCCCACTTTCCTTCCTTCCTTCCTTGGAGAGCTGGCAAACAAATTACAGCCTCAATGTGTGTGCTGCTCAGGCAACGGCCCGCTGGGGAAATGGATGGGGGAGAACATTTGGATGCCAGATCAGTGTCTCATTAGGCATTTCTTAGTGTATTTTACAAGTCTGCAGACAAACAGTAGTTAAGACTCAGATGGAGAAAAATTTATATGCTCCCTGCAGGAAAGGAGGGGGGCTGGGGAGTCTGCTGGGGATTGCAGGGGTGTTGCTGCTGCACCCAGGCAAGTCCCACATGGCCATTCAAAGATTCAGTAATTTGTCCTAAAAGCTGATGGGCAGGAGGGGGTCGGTGGCCCTCCTAATGACATTGCAAAATGCCAGATTAATTCACTGCTTTCTGCGTAGAGATAAGGCCCTACACAAAACGTTGGGGTACGTATGTGGTTGGGATATGTATGTGGTACGTATGTGTGAAATTGGGCTAAATCTACCCCAGATTTGCTCAATGGATGGTAATTTGCAGTCATGTGGCTGAATCAGATGACTTCAAATGTGTTTTTAAGTGAGGGTTAAAGGAAACATTAAGCTTATGTTTTCTTGTTGCTGTCATTGCTGTTTTACCGTATTAGAGTCTTAATGGTAATGTTTTCCTTTCTTTTTCACAAACAAGATGACCTTGGCAGTTAATGACCTGCTTACAGTCTTTGGCATGGCTCTGTCGGGGAGGGGGCATTCATCATATTTATTCAGTAATTTCACATTACAGAAGGAGGTGCTCAGCACTGTCTGTGAGGAGGCAGCAAGTGAGGCAGCATAAAGGGACCTCACATCTGGGAGAAGGAAGAGTGTCCCCATTTCAGAGGGAGTTCCCCCCGCAGTATGGATGCAAAAGGATCCAGAATGCAGAAAATAGGATGCAGAAGCTGGGGATGGGGAGAAGGCCATGGTGTGGGCTGTTTTTGTGTGAGTCTGTGCTGCGGTGGTGGTGGCAGCAAAAGCCCAGCTTCCTGGGGCTGTGGCAGCAGGGAAGAGCAGCTGGTCCCTCAGCAGCACGCATGGGTGCTTTTTGTCCGGCACCTGGGAGCTGAATGGCTTCACTTCAGCAGAGGAAAACTTGCCCCTCAGCACCTGTGTAACCACGCTGTGCAGACCACCACACAGCAACAGGAGACTGAGGTGGTGGGGAGGGCACATGAGCTAGCAGCCCTGCTACTGCCTCGTCTGCCCTTCAGCAGAGAAATGGTTAAGCATTGCTGTACACCTTCTGTGTATCAAAAAAGCCATAAATAAATGGTACCAGGCCTTCCTGACCCACATTGCACTTGCTGGCCGGAGAAATGTTGATCGTGCTTGGTCTCCATATACTTGGCACCGTGCTCTGCCCTTGCATATTGCAGCTGCAGTCAGAAACTTAATGAATAAAACCAAAGCTCAAAACTCTTAGATCTAAGTTTTGTGGTGGTTTTTTGGAGGGGGGATTGGGATAATAGTTGTCCTTTTTTTAATCTGGAGTAACCATTCAAAGGGGGTGTTACATGTGGACTGCTTTTCTGGTAATTGTCAAATTGTGCTTTGGAAAGAATTTCTAATTTTGGAGTGGCTAATTTGCTTTTTAAGTGCCCTGTTGGTTTTTTTCATTGGTGTTGGCTGTGAGGGAGGTGCAGGTAGTGGAGGGCTCCTGTTATGGGTGCTGCGGCCACTGAGGGGACAGCAGGGAGGCTGCCACCACGTGAACAGTAATTTTATTTATGCTGGTCTCCTTTCAAACTGTCACAATAAATCTATTTTCCTTGGCTCTTTTAAATCATTATATAGGATTAGGCCTTTTACCAGCATTTAAGAATTCTGCAGTCATTTTAAGGACTGTCTCCCTCCCTGGCTCAGCCAAGCGATTCCTATTCTTGCTGGTATTCCTCGCTATTTAAATAACGCCGGGCCTGATTAGGAGGAAATGGTCTTTGGAAGGCAACCGACATTTTCAAAAGCACTGTTCCACAAAAGAGACTTTGAACTCTGCTAAGGCTTTAAAAGTTAAATAATATTTTGAATGTTAGAGTTCTAATGTTTTCCTATTGTCATGGGAGACTTGGATCGAGTCCCAGGATTGTGGTTAACTTTGCCTCCACACTTAGGCCTTATTTATTACCACTGAGGAGATGAACTTTAGCTACTTCACCTCTCTTTTTTTTTTCTTTCTATATTTTTTCTTTCTTTTTTATTAACTCTTAAAATTGAGACATAGGTTTGGTTTTGGTTTGGTTTTTTTGTTGTTTTTTTTTTTAATTTTGTCTTTTAAAAAGAGCTTAAATGAAGCGATGAGGAGGATGAGCCATCTCTTGGAGGAGCCAGGGGCTGTGGCAAGGCTGCTGGTGCCTCAGGGCACCTCATGTCCCTCTGAGCCTTGTGGTGAGGGTGTGAGGCTCCCTGCAGCACCTCTGGGATGAAAGTAGTGGAAGTAATTAAAAGAAGTCATGTGGAAGGATGAGTAGGGGAGCCATGCACTGCAGAGGCGCGGGCGGCTGAGCCGCGCTCGCTCCCCGTGTGCCAGCGGCAGGGTCTTGGTGCTGTCCTGGCCAGGGCTGGCACAGCGGCTGCGGGGAGCTGGGCGGGGGGGAGCAGCCCCGGGTCCCCCTTGTGAAGTGGAACAGGGAAAGATCCCTTCCGACCCAAACCATTCTGTTCCTCCATGAAGCCCGTGAGCTTTGGCAAGGGGTGGCCGAGGGGGGCCTCCAGCAGGGGATGCAGCTCAGGCTTGTGGCTCTCACAAATGAGTCCATTTTCATATAGGGGCCTTCTTCAGCCACAATAAAAGAGTGGGGTTTGATAGGAGATTGTTTTAGGAAATAAAGTTAATACTTTAAGGGCATTTATGCACTTACTAAGCTCTCAGAAAGCTGCATGATAATAAAATTTGCCGTGCTGTTACATGCTGGTCAAATCATGGCCTTCATTGTTAGGCATGGGTTTTTCCTGTCGTCATTCTCCCCTGGGGATTTATTTGGCTTGAGGTATGATTTATTTGGCATCACGTAATCTGTGTGCAGTAGTCATGAACCCTTGCTTTGAGGATGTGGGGTCTAGGGCTGCCACTGGTCGGTGCAGTCTCCCAGGGCCCATCTTCCATTACTGTGTACTTCCTGCCTGTTCCCAGGAGCCTAATTATTAATATAATAATATGTAATAATGGCTTATCAGAACGGATTACGTTAGTGTAACTTGCTTTTACCATAAGTCAGTGTGTGTTAAAAGCATTTGTTGGTTTAAGTTGAAAGCTGAGTATGTTTCTCTGCTGAGTAAACATTCCTTTCCAGCTTCCAAAAGGACAGAAACCGCTTTATATTTAACAATGTTCAGCGTCTGCTAAAAGCAAAAGAAAGGTGGTTTTGTAGTTGCATATTTTGGCCCAGGTAAAATATGTAACAAATGAAGCGCAAGGCAGGGGAAAGGGAAGAACCTAATCAGATGCTAAGGAGACTTCATGAATATTAAGTACTTTCCACTTAAACAGTCTTTTTAATAATCTGAAATGTTAATAGCAGTATGACTGCCCACATCTACACCAGCTGTATAAGAGAGATAAAAGTCCCAGTTTAACATGATTTTTATCAGCTTGCTCATGCTAGTGTTTAACCTACAGAAGAAGTCAATTTGTTTGGTGAAAAAGAGCTTCCTAACAAATGGGAATGGCTGTATGCACAAATAAACAGTGTAAGTGTTGCTTGGTTCTTGATCTAGAAAATAGTAGAGTAAGAGATGGTAGTTTAAATATTTCAGGTGTTTTGTTCCCTTCCCTCCAAGGGTATTCAACCTCAGTGACTAGAGTTGTACTTAAGTGATTCAAGAATAAACCTGTAAATGCATGTTAAATATTTTCTGGTAACTAATTATAGGAACTGTTTGTTCCCAAGTTAATGAATTCCCTATTAGTTTCCTGCGTTCAGTTTGTTACACGTATTGCAAAATGATGATTGTGATTACTTTTTTTTAATGTGTGTTTTTAAATGTAAGCTATGCCAGTAAGTAAAAAGGTTTGGTTGTGACTGTCCTCTAAACTGTTTGTGGGTATTTAAATTTGTGCCCATTGCCATCAGGAAGATACTTGTAAAGTTCTGCTTCCTCAAACAAATTGTATTTTCCTGAGTGGTTTTCTCATTCTTTTGGATACTCTAAAAGGTAATTCTAATGAAGTATCTGCTATATTTGATGCCATATACAAGTATGGGTGAAATCATTATACTTAATTAAGTAGATTATTAGATAGCCCTCAAAAAAGCCTATAGAACATAACAACAACAAACCCAACCCACACTAAACCTGCCGCTTTGGGCTTGTCTGTTTGATTTCCTGCTCAGAAGGGCTGGTCTGCTCTGCCCCTTCCTCCGACATTTCTGCTCCTGTTTGGGAGCTGCGGAACTGTTTGCTGAACCGAAGAGAACCAGGACCCATTTTGTTTGCCCTTCACGTTTGTAAGGTGTTCATTGCAGGTGGACTGTCCTTCTGGCATATGTCTGGTGGGCAGTGTGGAGCACCCCTCTACCTCTAAACTTGTGAAACTGAGCACGATTAAGACTGGGATCCGTTTTAGGTGATAGCATAATTAATAGAGGTAATGCTTCTGCCCAGATGTGTTTGCTCTCTGCTTGGGGAGCAGAGCCTTGGAGTAGGATGCAGGCTGACTTTGTGCATGTTCCTCAACAGTGAGTATGTTGTATGCCTCTAAAAGAGTGGACTGCGAAAAAACAAGAAAAATGGAGCAGCATTTCCTACCACTTATTTGTGTAAGCTCTGGGCTGCATTACACATCTGGAGGCAGCTTGCTACTCTCTGTGCATTTGCTAGTGATTAGCTTTTTTTTTCCTGTGGTGCCTGTAATTTGAGATCTTACTATGGAGTCGGGGGCGGGGGGGGGGGGAGTTTCTGTAGAAGCAGATACAGTACTTTCTTCTGTAGCAGGTTTTTCAAAGCACTCATATTGATCGGTTTGAAAATCTACCACCTCTAATAACTCAAATTCATTTCTTACAAAACTCACAATCACTAAATTGCTGTTGTCAAGTTAAAAAAAGTAAATGGGAAAGGATCTCCTTTTGCAGCAGTTCTTGTTTGTTCCATTTGATATATTTCTCTTGTCACTATGCTGCAGACCGTGTGTATCCAAGTGAGTAAACCACTGCTAATACAAGTGCTTGAAAATATTTTGTTCATGACCTTTGGAAAAGTTGAAGTTAAGAGATTAAAAATAGAGAAGGAAAATGCTCTTGCTTTTTTTTTTTTTTTTCCTGGAACCCTGAAACCATGACAGCATTTATGTGTTCCTTTTCAAACCTAATAATTGACTAAAAGCGTTCTCTGTTAGGTATCATTACCAGGCTTGCTAAAAGGAAAAAAAAACCCATATAGTAACTTAGGGAACTTCTGGGAATGGATGCTGGATATTTCATGGATCTCCTTTCTCAACTGACATTGGAAATTTCAAATTACATATGTATTTAAATATTTAGTTATCATTCAAAAATGCCCCTACAAGCTTGATTGGTTTTGTCGCATCCTTTTAGTATCTGTGATGGTTGTTTGTTTAAGTGAAGAAAGCTTTCTAGGATGAAAAGGACAGACCTAAAATGGGCTATTTGCTGCAAAGAAAATATGTACTTTTTATCGTACCTGTGGAAACAATTTCTGTCTATATGGAAATATATTGTAAGCTCTCTCTGCTCCCCACCATCTGCCACTGCCCTGGGGTGATTTTTATCTAGTGTCAATAGCAGGGATTTAGAAGACTATGAGAAAACTGCCTTCTTATATTTTTTATTTTTTTTTTGGCAGGGGGAGCTGATGACATCGTGTGTCTGTCTATAGCTTTCTTGGCCCAAACAGTGAATATTAGTGCTGTGCTGTTTATTGCTTCGTAATGTGTAAGCCCTTTTAGTTATGGACCAATAACTCATGGGTTACACAGTGGTGTCTGAGTGATTTGGAGCTCTCCTGGAGGGAGAATGGAGTGGCATGAAGCTGTGGTAACCATCTTTTGCCCTAGCATTTTGTGCATCAGCTGTGTAGCATTTTTAGTTATTGCTAAAATTTGTGGTAGGAAGCTGCCTGAAATGAAATGTGAGGAACTCTGTATAATAATAAAATCAATTGGACTGTTTCCCCAGTAATTCGGGAGACTGATGCATCATTAATGTTGGTAATACAGTGGCTGTCAGATCACAAACTTCTCAATAAATGTGCAGCTGGCAGGCTTTGATGGAAATTGGAGGCAAGCAGAGAATGAGATTTAGGGCTTTGATATATGGGGTGTCAGCCATGTGATGAAGTTTTTATCAATTTCTGTCACTTCTGTCTCTTATGTTCACTACATATGTGGTCTTCCTTGCAGTTTCTGGTTGTGACTGAAATGATAGCTGCACCTTTTTATTGTTTAGTAATAGAGGTAGAGGTTAAAAGACGAGCCAAGTTCACTTTTAAATACATTGTTCTGTATATGGTGGTATCACATCAGAAATGTAATGCAGTGATCATCTGTTATACAGTTAGTGATTTATTAGTCATAATACTTGTGATGGACACTGCAAGCAGAATTGGTCATCAAGGAACTTGCACAAATACAATAGCAAGTCACTTGTTCAGTATCCTGATTAACTACCTGTATTGGGGAGGCAGCAAGAGAACCAGTTGAGTGGCTTTTCCAGCCCTTCTGACTCGTTTTGTTTTTTTTTTTCATGTTCTTGTTTTAAACTGCTTAGTAAATTAGGATTTCTCCACATCTTTAGATTAACCCATTTGAAAGACTTTCTAGAGCAGCGACTTGAAAAACTCAAATAGGGATGTTACAAATACCTGTCAACTCTGATCTAGGTCAGAATTATATAAACAGCTGGAAAGTGACACAAATATTTGCAACATAAAGGAAAAATAAACCAACTAATTTGCTAAGAGTAAATACTGATAAGGACGTTTGAATTTGAATACTCTATGCTTCTGTGTTGTGTGCAATACAAGTTTTCACTATGGGCTATGCTGATTTACATGTTCACAAAGCTGGCATGTGATTTTTTTTTTTTCTCTCTTTGCCCTCTTAAAACAAAGTGAGGTTTCTTAAAACATGAAACAAACCCTTACCCATTACAAGGGTAAGTTTGTGACTTTGCATCGCATTAGCAGTAGCTTTGGGTGGCTCTGGGCCAAAGGTGGCAGAGATAGTTTCCCAGTTGTAGCTTCCAGCAAGCAGTGTAGGGCCAGAGTGTGCACTTTGAGCTGTGCTGTTGCAGGGGAGGGCATGCCCCCTTGTACAGAGTTGTTTGTTTCTCATCTGAGCAAATTTTTGGGGAAAATGGTTTTCTTCTTTGGATTTTTGACATGAAAAAGTGAGTATGCAGATGCTTTATACATAAACCTTGAAAGCATAGTGATTTCTTTTTTGTGCTAACTCTACAGATTCTTCTAGTGAGGATGAAACTGCCGCTTCTCCTGCATGAAATCCCATGGAAATTTTTAGTAATGTAATCCAGCCTGAAATATATTACAGGAGTTTACTTAAAAGAAGCACCCTTCAAAAAATTGATAGGCTGATTCCCTTTGGGTAGATAGCAGAATTAGAGGAATTTTTTCCAGCATAACCCTACACTTTTTCAGTAGTCTGTATTTGGCTAATGCCTTATCCGTACTCCTGTATTTGCTGCCATTTCAGCTACAATGTTTCTTTGAGTTGTGGTCAACTGGCAAAAGTTCGAGCAAAAGTTCTTGGCCTGTTTTGCCACCTTGGGATTTCTTGAATCCGTACAAAGCATTTTAGCATTTTTTTTTTTTTGTTTTTTTTACTTGAACGGCTGCAGAGAAGTGCCATGTGCACAAAAACAGGAGCAAAATATTTTGATTTTATCCCTTCTTCAGTTTATATGAGTAAAGTGAGTAATATGTAAAGTTGCCAGGGAAGATTTTAAGTCCCATTGTAAATACTTCACTCAATGTGTCTCTCACTTCTCCTGTGGTCCTAAACTTGTCTGTTCCCACTTTCCTTGGAGCCTTACAACTGGAAGCTGTGTTTAGAAAGAAAGCTACAATGCAAGCCCAAGCTTTTCTTGCAGATACATATATGTGGCTGATTTGCTGCTATGTTTTTTAAACATCATTGCTGTTTACATGTAAGTGCCTCTCCTTGTTCTACTTGTTGATAACTCTCTTAATTTGTGCTAACTGTATGCATCTACAGAGGAGTGTGTGTGTGCATATAGTACTTCTATATATTTGTATTCTGTATACTATATATTATTCTATATATTATGTATTTGAATTTCTTAAAATGATGCTGTCAGAGGCTTTTTGGTGTGGTATGATTTAAAATACTTTTTTTCCTCTTTTTTCTCTAACCTTTCGGTCTTTCTCTACACTTTATCCTCTGCAGAGGGTCAGCATTTAAGGCTTTGGTTCTGTGATTTTGATTAGAGATCTGTAAGTACATGTTACATATCTTAATGTGTAAAATTGCCTGAATAGATCTTATTCTACATTAGCTCTGTAAAAGAGCTGTTCTGAACTTGTACATATAAGTTTCCAGTACTCAGAGTTGAAGGGGTTTTTTTTGGTGCTGAAAGGCAAGCTTGCCTTTTATGGGTTAAACAGTGTTATTTGTTTATGGAAAGACAATATTCATTTTAGCAAAAAAGCTCTGTGTCTGGCACGTAACTCTCATAGGCAGATGAAATCATGAGGAATAGCTGGTAATGTCAAGTAGAATAGATGATAAAATTATTAAATTATGTAGCATTGTCTAATCTGCTCACACAGCTTTGCCTGTTAAAAGTGACAAACTAATATGCCATCAGACTTGACAGCCCTCTTAGTTTATTGTAGAAACTTGACACAAACTGTCATTCATGTGCTCTAGAAGTGATGTGTTTCAGATAACAGAAAATGCATTCCTCCACCCCCTTATAAAACCATATAGTTGGCTGAGTGTTACATGAAAGAAAGCATGAAGTCCAGTTCATGGTAGCAAATTCAGCTTAGACTGAATGTATGTACTTGTTCTCTTACTTTCCTTTTGTAGGAGCTTGTAGAACCATTCTTTTAAAATTAGTGATTTGGTTAGAAGACAGCCAGAAGGTCGTTGTATGCAGTCTGTTGCAGAGGTGTACACCCAGAGCATGTGAAGTTATGCCTCAGCATGGCATGATAATTTCAGTTAAAATATGTCAGCTAAAATCTCTGGCCTGTGCAATACTTGAAGTGGATGTTTAAGGCAGTTTAAGGCATGCCAGAGCAACAAACAGGAGCTCAGTTTGTAATAGTTACAGGTTTCAGTTTCTCAGTGTGTGATATGAAGTTCGGGTTCATCCTTCATATCATCCCTTTTAGGTAGGTCTAATGAGGGGTGATGCAGAGCATGCATCTCTAAAGCTTTGACCTGTTTATTTGGCCTGTGTTTCTTTGTTTGGTTACTTCTATCCATGCGTCTGGCTTCCTTTCTGAAAGCACTGCATGTGGTGCCAGGCCTTGTAGTGGTTTTGGACTGAGAACACGCAGCTTTTCAGCTGGCTTCCACCAGTCACACCTTGGAAACAAGCTTCTCTTCAGAGGCGAAGGGTTTTGCCACTGCACTGACCCATTGCTACACTGAGATAGCACCAATCAGTTGAGAACATCCTTACATCTTGAAATGTACACGAGTGTAATTGCTCAGAGTAGTGTAAATTTGAAGCTGCTTTTCATGTAGTTGCTGTTGACAGAAGATGAGAGTATATAATGTGAGAATAAAATTTTGCATTTCCTTGCATTGAGTGCATTCTCTTCCAGTGAGGCAGCCCCGACAAATAGACTTATCATGTCAAGAAAATCAAACTTGTTCCAATAGAACATTTATTTCACTCTCTTTTAATCTGGCTGTGCTATTCTGTAAACTGCAATTAATTAGAAACCAGGTATAAAAATAAAGAGGATCTCTGTTCTATTTTACTTTGTATAGTTGTCAAGTGCAGCATCTAAGAAAACCAGTTAGAATGAACAGTTTAGAATTAAAATGTGTTTCTCTCTCTTTCTAAACTCAAAGGCCAACCTGTATGTAGAATTCTGAAAGGACTGGAGATTGTCTTCCCAAATTCTCTTTTGGAAAGAAATTTTCATCACTTGAATAAGCTGAGCTGCTTTATTTCCATCTCTTTGCTCTCTGGTGCATTGTCACAAGATGATCTGATATTTGAAATTTCTCCATACTATTCTACTCATAATAAAATTTTGCCAAAAGTGCTGATCCAGATTAGCAAGAACATGCCACATCTGTGAAGTATCAGACATGATTAAAATTAGTTTTAACACATAGGACCAGGGCCATTAAGATTCCAAACTGATTAGAGACTGAATTAGCCTTGAATTACAACTGATTTTCATATCTTTTTTTGAGATGGAAAGACAAAATGGTAACAAGCAAAGAGATGGAGCTTTTAAAAGTTCAGATTTATCCAAGAAAGAGAATGACTGGAATAAGATGAAATTGCTTTTGTCTTGTTTCTCTTTTGAAAGTGCTTCATGCAATTATTGTACTTGGAATTTAGCTTTAGTTTTCTTTCGGTGTTTCAGGAATGAGCAACACTGTTACATTATCAGTGTTGATGAGCATAAGATAACACTTATTTGTCTAAATTGTTTCACTGAGCTGACTGTCACTGAGCAATGATACTGTTGCCCTCCAGCCACTGTGTGCTCCCATACCCTATATTTTTTAAGAAAAGGTGTGTTTTCGTAAGTCATTGGGGAGTGCATTCAGGGTGGTTTAGTTACAGGCTTCAGAAGATGTAATGGGCAAAAGTTTATGATTTCTGTCTTTAATAAGGCCTATTGTGGTACTAAACCAGTAAAGCTTACCTAACTTACCCTGAAACTGCTTAGAACAATTTAGTTGGTTGCTTGGATTTATTTCTTCTTCTCATAGATTCCAGTTTTTGTGTTAGGTGGGAAGAACAATGTAAGTGTTGTCTTAGAGCATTTGTTTTGAGATAAATCCTCAATATCAAATCTTCATGGATGTGTGTTTTCTTCAAAAACATTTTTGCATTAAACCAGTTGGAGCAATTGGTGAATGTCAGTGGTATCCTCTAGAAAGAGAGGACAGAGCATTTTGCTTGCTCTAAAAACTAACTATGTAGAAAAAGCCAATGTATATTCAGCTTTGTTTTATGTAACTATTAATTCAGCTAGTTGTGAGTCAAATTTTAAGTCCGTTTGTGCTCAAGTTCAGTCAAGCACATGTTAATTTTGTCCTTATTCAGGAAAGTGCTTACATTGACCATATGCTTAAATATCATCAGCTGCTGAATTAAACTCTGAAAACCCTCAGGTGTTCTGCTGGCTTGCTTTTATTGCAGCCTCTGTAGCTCCTAACAGGAGGTGAGTATGAGAACATCTTTGGAGGTATAAGAATTTTAGGAGCAGAAGTTTGTAAGTATATCATGGTGTCTCATTTTGGGCTTTATGGAAGCCAGTGAACTTGGTCTGCAGTTCTACATTCTTCGTGTAGTAACTTAATTGCTGGTAAAAATATCAGAGCACTGTAGAATTCAATATGGAAGTTTTAAATAGCCCTATAAAAGTCTTTCTTAAATGTACCACTTGCTGTAGTTTTTCTGAAATATTTGCCCAGCTGTTTTTTTGGATGAGCCAAAGGTTTAAATTGTAATTGAAAGTCTTTTCTGGCTTTGTTGCATTTTTTTAAAATGTCCGGTGGATTTTTTGCTCCAGATGCTTTGTTTTCCTCTGATCTATGCAAGTTCTGCATGTTAGTAATAAATTATTATTTAGATTTTTGACTTGACAGTTTTACCTTGGAGCTCAAGTGTGAGAAGAGAAAGGAAGCTAGAATATAAATTGCACTAGTTTAGCCAAATATAAAATTAAGGTGCAGAAAGCTAAGTACAAACAGCTGCTGACTGTGACAAGGGGTACTTACAGTATGTTGCTTTAATGATGTTAAAGTTAGAAAATATGTTGATGAGTATCTTGAGCAAGATTAATTTATATAACTTGTTTTAACTTGCAAGAGGGCTTGAGATTTATACCTAATAAATATTGATGGTTTGTAACTGAGTTTGTTGTGCAGACAAATGCCATCTGACTATTATTGTTAAGCTTGTTTTAACCTTCAGAGAACATTTTAGGAAACAAAGATACTGCAAAAGCTATCTTGCAGAAAGTCAAGAATTGAAGTCCGGTGGTCTACTTACAGTGAAAAAGATTGGTAGTATGGGGTGGGTTGTGTTTTGGTTTCTTTCTTTTTATGTTGTTGCTTTTGGGGTGGTTTTTTTGTTTGTTTCTTTTTATGTAATATATATTCTTTAGCTATTGTTCCACCCAGCAAAGCACTTCAGTGAATGCTTAATTGTGCAGCTGTCCCTTCATTTCAGGGTATACCATTGTAGCAAAACGTTTTTCTGGATTCTCTATCCAGAGTCATCTGAAATCATCTAAAATAATTTTATTTAAATAAGCTAACCTTGTTTTGGGGCCCACAGCCTGCTTACCGGTGCTTAGGTGCTGGACCATGACATTTGTAGAAGTATTTGTGAGGGCTTAAAATGTGTTTTGAAAAGTATATTCTTTAATATATTGCAATGCTGTCTTTAATGTAGGCTGGGGACAAATACCCATATTAAAGAGAGTGCAAGGAACACACAGGTTATGGATAAGAAAGTGTATTGTGGAGCACCCTTCTTTGTTCTGCAAGATGTGCTGCAATGTTTCTCTGCCCTTCTCCTTAGCCCTCAGTTATGTTTTTTTGAGAATCTGCTTTCAGGAAAAGTCCGCAAAGCAGTGGAGGTTACCTAAGTCATTGGGTTATGTGCATCAAAATGCAGTATTTACATTCTAGAGATTATTGTATTGTTCCTGGGACAGTATAAAGTGTAGCATTGGATTCTAGCAGAGCCATTAATATGTATTATGCCATTAACATTGCACAGCTGAGTGCAATGTGAAGGGAAGCAATGTAAGCAGGACAGTAAGGTATATGCTTGGTTCTGTCATTGACTTCTGGGGCAGCTTGCAAGTTGTCGTGATTATGTCTCTGCTTCTCTCCTGTGCCTCTCTTTCAAAAGGCTGACATCTCTTTAAAAAATATGTGGTTGCTTGATAGGCTATGGAATACTATGAATGAAGGCTTTTATAAAATTATGATGTAACCTGCTTTCATCAAGGGTAACTCACCTGTAACCATGATTAGACTTTTCAGCAAGTGTTTTCTAATGTGACCGTTAGGTTAAAATTTAAGTGTCTGTTTATTCAACATCACCAGAATTTCCTTAGAAGGAAAATAAAGCTCATTTGCATCACCAGGTATTAAACTGTGTTTTTAAGAAAAGTTTTTCTCAGGAACATAAGGTTTTTATCATTGGAAAGCAAAATGCTTTCCATTAATGGGGGGGATATTAGAATTGAGAAAACATGATAAAGGTACTGAATACTGTTTTCAAAATTATAAATTCAGAAAGCAGTGTCTTAGGGCTGGTAGTTCACTTACCTTCTGACATACTTTGCTCACCCTTTTGGATGTGTAGCAGTGGAGAAACTGAGCCTTGTTTTTAGCATTCTTGCAGTAAGATGCTGATGAGTTGTGAGCCTGGCTTTTCTTAGTAATATTTCTTAGCCATATGTGAGATTTTCAGATTGGAAACATCTTCGGGTAAACAACTGATACACTTGTCAAATATTTGTTTTCTTTTAATGGAAGGGAAGGACCTAGGAGTTGTAAGAAAGAATCTAGTTCCTTAAATCTTCTCTATTCTAACTGACCTAATGTTCACAAAACCTGGTTAGGAACTCTTCATTGCTATAATTACATACAATAACAAAACTGAAGTCTTCTGGAGAAACCCAAGGCAATTTCCAGTGGTGTTTGTGGATGAATTAATTATTTTAATACATTTGGAGTAATGCCTCAGCTCTTCCACCCCTCCTCCCTCTTCAGCAGTACTGTAAACAAAAACTTTCCTTGCAAAAGACTTAATTGGTTGTAATTTGTTGGATAGATAGAAGCTGTCAGGAAATGGACAACAGAGCTCTGTTGGAAACAAGTTCTGTGTGGTTTTGATTTATTTAGGCATTTTGGGTTTTCTCCCAGGGTGTTGCTGTAGTTTCAGCTTCTGAAAACTTGATCAAGGAAATAGTCCAGCATGTGTCTGACTTGAAAATAATATTAGTAATAAAAAGGGTGGAGCAAGACCACTGCTCCTAGGGGATTGAAAACAGTTTTAACAGTGATCCTTTAGAGAGATGCTGTGCTTCCTCTCTACACAGCTGGAGGCCCAGGGAGTAAAGGTAGCTTATGAGGCCTTAAGACTGATGGATTCATGAACAGCTGTTAGCATTTGGGGTGCTGGGAGCTGGCATAAATTAAAAATGCTGTTGACTTTCTATTACCAGGTTATTACCTCTAGTAACTTCCATTGTAAGATCCCTTTCTCTTATTTCTCTGTTCCAGAACAAAAACTTCAATCACTGATAACTCTTTTACTTGATACAGGGATTTTGCAGGCTGACATTGGTGCTGTTAGAATGAGTGAAAAGACTTTTTTTTTTTTTCATTTCAACCATTGGAGTCAACATACTGGAACATGCATACAATCAGGATCTATGTTTTATAATATAATTACATCTGTTGCATCTTATTAAATGATTACATTTCTGTGCTTTTCATCACTGGTTGGGCTCTTTGGCCTATAGTCTTTGAACCTTGGATTTTGTGCTTGAAGTTCGTAAGAAATGGTCAAGTACAAAGCTAAAACATGACAAAAATAACAGCATTCTGATAACAAAAATTCAGTGATGGCTGTAGGAGGCAGGATGCCAGCTTGAAGTAATGTCTTGTCAGCAATTTGAATACTTTTCTAAATAAAGTCACCTCAGGTAAAAGTAAAATGTTCTGCTAGAACTGGAGGCTGAGGACCTGTTGGAGATTGAAAGAAAAAAAAAAGAAAAAAAGAAGTTTAGGAATCAGCAAAATTTTTCTTGGCTGTGTTCATGTAGAAAGAAAACTTGTCACTTCATTAATTGTAGAATTAGTGTACCACCATAGACCAGATTGGCAATGTCATGTCAGTTTTGGACAAAAATTTGTCTGACTTTGGTAGTCCACAATTTCAATTCCTACTCCTTTTCATTATCTGCAAGTGTACTTGTTTGAACCCCCCAAACAAAACTATGCCCACATTTGCCTTAAGGTTCTTGTGCCATTCAGGCAAGTTCCTACAAGTGTTTTTTTGGCAGAGTTTTGGTTGAAGTTCAGGTATTTGCACAGTAAGCTCAAAAGGAAACTTGAATGTGTGAACCTTTATGTACCTTCAAAAAAAAAATTGTTGTAACCCCAGTTTGACACAGATCTAGTCATTACCTGCTGCTCATCAGCTCTCATCTATGTGTAGGAGCTTGTTTGCTCTCTTCTTGAGGTTAAACTTGAATCAGCAGGGGAATTTAATATTTGAGATCAGAAGGCTTCCAGAGACTTGGTTGGCCAAGCTGCTGGTGTGAGAAGGCTCACAGTCTGGGTCTAGAGGGCAGCCAGTTTAAATGTGGGTACGGGGATTAAAACTGCCTTGTTTACATTCTTTTTCCATCTTCACTGATCTAGAAGTTATTTTATGTGGTGATTTGGGAAGATAAAAGCAGATGGAAAAATGGACTCTGTGCCGACATGGGTCAGGAAAGTGCCGAGGAAGTGCGTGGATGGCTTTGATGAAAGGTCCAAAGTGATATTGTGAGACAGCAGCAGTTGCACATGTGGAAGCAAGCAGTCTTCCCAGCACTTGTAAGCAGTGAATATAGCTGAAGAGCTGGAAAGTGAGTCTGCCTTCTGAGAAATGATTGGCAGGGCTGGAAGATAACTCATTACAGAATCAGCAGAAGACTGGGAAACATTCGTTTATGCCAATTCAAATTGCTCTGGTCCCTAGAGACTTGGCAGTGTGATTCACCACTATGAAATATTCAGGTTTTAATCATTGCCAAGTGCAAAAACTGTAACTTGGTCATTTCTAAAACGTTGGGCTTTTATTTTGTATAAACAAGTGTGAATGTATATGGTAAGTGCATGTAAATAGGTACAAAGTATAGCTATATATTAAACTTTTAAGAACATGAATATATCGATAATGTATACACATTTATATTTACTAGTCTGCAGTCCTCAAAGGGCTGTGGAAGAAATCTGTCTATTCAGAATGATTTCAGTATGTTTTAGTGGATGAAGTGTAGGCCACAGAACTGAGCATTGGGTGTGCCAGCAGATTAGCCATGGCTCAACACAGATCATTTAACATCTGGTCGTATATTTTCACAGTAACGTAAATATACCTCTGAATTTTTCTTAAAGCTTTACTAAAACACAAAAATCCTGGGTTTATCAATGTGTCAAACTTTGCTGGATCTGAAGGTGAATTTCTGTGAAAGCTGGTATTTTTGTTTCAGATTTGCCCCACTCTTCTTCATTTTCAGATTTACTGCTGCAGAACAGTCCAAAGCTACAGATCACCCTCTTTCTTCATCTATTTTCTAGGAATCCAAAACCCCCTAGTACTTTTCCTTCTGAATCTGGCTATTCATACAGCCTGAAGTCATTATGCTTCCTGTTATCCAAGCAAGCTGTCCCCTGATAAACACAGACAAGCCATTCTGTTCTACTGGATCATTGCATCGTCCCATTTCTGCCTTATCGTCAAAGTGTGTGGCACTCCTGGAAACACTGTGTTCTGAGCTCTCCCCCTCCACCTAGTCAACACGGCTTGCCTGCCAATTTATTCTCTTTGAATGTGGGTTTGGTCATTCTTGTACAGCTATGCCAAGAATTACTTAGTAATTGCAACGGGATTTAGAGCAACCGTATAATGGAGGGGGAAACAGCTTTGTGTACTTTCTGCTTCTTAAAGACAGATGAGTGAGGGCTCACAGGTTTGTTAAAATACAGCTCGAGTGCTGGGTCTCAACAGATGCCAAAGGCCCTCTGGTCTGCTTGATGATCCAAAGGTTTCTGTTCTAATATGATACCAAAGGAAACAGAAGTGCATGAAACATGGGCTTTAATGGAACAGAAGGGGCATTTGAAAATCTAACATAAATCCTCTTTGTTTGGTTTTTTTGTTTGCGTAGGGCTTTTTTTGTTTGGTTTTTGTTTAATTTGTTTTGTTTTCCTAGAGACCCCAAAGGTGCTGGCTTTTTCCCGAAGTTTTTATTCAAATTTTGATGCTCCACTTTCCTCATGTATACTGTCATAGCTATGTCATTCATATCTCTTATGAATTCCTCATGAAGGATAAGAATAATAGGAAAAGGTAAGATTCCTGATGTAATTAGTGCAGACATTGTGTGTGTGAGGAGGATGGCCTGTGTTTTTCCTCTAAAATGTATTTCTCTTATTCTTTCTCTCCTGTGCTTATTTGAAGTTCTTTTCTGCACAGTTGAAGTGCAAAGTAATAAACAGATATTAGACCTAAGTTGTATGTATGTATTTTTCTTACCAGAATTTCATTGAAAGGATGAGCTTTGTGTTTTGGCGTTTGGAAAGAAGCATGGGGTGTATTTTAAATCCCAGATAAAATTCGTGTTCCAAAATTGCAGCATCTGAGGTGTCCGTGTTGGACCATAAGGCCTCAGAGGAAGGATTCAAATTCTGTCTGATTTTTCTTACAAGGCTTTAGCTTGTTGATTAGTATTGATTGCTGAAGGAATTGGCCACTTGACTAGATGCTGAATCAAATAATCCCCTCAGTTCTTGCTTTGCAAATCCATTGTCGTGGAACAAGCTGCTGAGAAGCTTTGCATACGTGCCACAGCGTGATGGGAAATTCTCTCACAGTCACACTGGTAAAAATTGCACCTCTTTGCTTCTTCTTAACATACTATTGACAAGTGATATTTGTACATAACTTTTAGGGTAATAGTTTCTAGTTATATCTAATGGAATAACAATAAAAGGCCAGGAGTGTTGAAAAATTTCCCCACATCTTTCTTTCTAAAAGCTCTGCCACTGACTCAGCTCCCGACACACAGCATAGACAGGGCACCTCTAGCTAGTGCAGCTTTTAAATTTTGTGCTACGGGGGGATGCTGGCTGGGGGAGCAGGATGCAGGTGATACGATAGAAAATAACCAGGGATTTTGTATGCAAGTTTCAGGGAAATGCAGTGGTTCTGTCTGTGTTAATTGGAATTCTTGGATTATAAAATACATCTGATATTTTTAAGACATTCCTGCCAACATGTGAAAGTAAGGATGGACCGAATGGGAGATGCAGGATCAGCCATGTAAGCCTTGCTTTTGCTGTCTGGCTTATAAAAAAACCACGGAAGTCAAGTGATTCCTGCCATGGTGCAGTTTGCAGACTTGCAGCCTCTGGCTGAAAGACAGTTGGTTCCTGTTAGGCATTTTGGGATCTGACTTCTTAGTTACCTATTTCTCTCCTTGATCCTGAATTTCCTCTCTTGACTACTGCATTTTTGTTTGTTCACAGAAGAAGCTCAGCTGAAGCCATCTTGCTGGAATTCTAGTTCTGCATTTCACATTAACTATAGCTGCAATTTTTGTGGAACTTATGATAACTTCAGATAACCAGTTACTGAATATTTTTTGCTCAACTCACTCCTATTTGAAAGTATTTTAAATTATTTGATTAGAGGTAGAACTAATTCACATGGAAGATAGGAGCTGTGGAAAAGCCTCTGATCTTGGAGCACAAAGAGTATATATATACTCCAAGTTCTGAATTGTATCATATTGTATGATGCTATACTGCAGCTATACTTTAGTTTTAGGAATATCAGAATTGTTAGTAATAAGAATTTCATTCAGGAGATAAGTCTTGTAAAGGGGTCCTTTGGAGACAGTTGGCTTGCCCTCTGCTTTGGTTGCTGATTAAATTCCTGAGGCTGAACTACTTGTAACGAGAAATTAGCTCTTGGATAAATTTCTGGAGGAAAAGTATTGATTAAGAGCTATTGGGACCATCTGAGTTTCAGGACAAGGAAATGTGCTAGAATTGAAAAATACAGCCAACTATATATGCATACCTGGGTTGTGGTTCACTGATTTTTTTTTTCTGTTCTCCCCTGGGAGACTAATATTCAGTCTCAGCCATTGACCAATGATAGCAGAAGCTATTGCAGAGGAAAGAAACATTGGAGCTGGTGAAAAGAACAAGAGAATTCATTTTAAGATGCAAAGAAAATATCAGAAATAGTTAAAATATATGTTATTATTGCAAAATAATATGAAGCATTAATGTAAAAAAAAACCTGAAAGCATGTGTGTAGTGTACAAATTAATAATGATGTTCCTAACACTGTCTTTGAACAGGAGACATGAACAAGTTTCAACTAATAGAGTAATGTCTTCCATTTTCGAGGTCTCTGAACCCTTGGGATCATTTGCAAATCTTCTGAAAATTATTGAAATAACTTTCCTAGCGAAGATGGCAAAGCAAAGTTGGTACTGACTGCTAATGCTCTGTTGTCTTCCTTATGCCTGCTATGTGGTGGTTCAGGGAGGAGAGGACCAAACACCTGAAGCAGAACTGGTTGTCTTCAGATGATTTTGCAAACCTAGAACTAATCCATTGGGTTTAAACAGCTTTTCTGTCCTGCGTATGCAATGCATTGAAATCATGGTGCCACTGTACAGGTCTTTACTAGTAGTGGTGGTGTTGCCAAATGATCTCTGCATATTGATAGTGAATTTTCTCTGTTATGCATGTAACTTTCCCTGGGGTGGTGTGAAACTAGATCACCAAAGTGATTTATGAAATGGAAACCTGTTTTAAAGCTCATATTAGTGGTAGTTTGACAGTTATTTGGCTTTGTTATTTTAAATTACTTTTATCATGGAATCAGTTTATAAAAATAAAGTGGTGTATATGCACAGATACTGGTGTATAAGACTCAAATATCTAATACAGAAAGGTCCTGTCTCTAAAACTAATGGAAGTCAAATAGTTAAGTCTTAAGTGTGGATCTGTGATGGTTCAGTTAAACATGCCATTCTCTACTAGAAGATGCAGCTCTCTTCTCTGATGACATATACCTTGCAAACACTAAGGAGAATTTGTCAGGCTTTAACTGTTAGTTCAGAGTTGCTTTTCATTAGACTAGCTGCATGAAACTTGTGTTTGGGGATCTGAGTTTATTTTGTAGCCTTTACTTATGTTGTGTACAAGCCTTGCATTGGTTGGGAAGGAGAAATGCTAGGAACTTGTATACTCCCACTGTACTTAGCTAGAGATCCAGATTGTGGTGTCAAAATAAAAATTCCAGATGCTTTCTTGGAAGGCTAATGTGCTTTACAGGCCAGGCAAAATTTAATAGCAATTGTAGCTGCTTGCAATGAACATTCTAGGTGGAGTGTGCAGAAAAGATGGCAACCTGAGTGATCTAAAAACAAGAAAAAAAAAAAAGAAGAATTAAGTACTTTTGGGGGAAAAAGAAAAGGGTTTGCCAAGAAGGATGTGTTACAAGTAATGAATACTTTTGTACACACACACACACAGAGCCCCGCCCATACTCCCAGCCAAAGCAGACCCTTTGCCTTGTCTTGCCTCAGAGGCCTGGAGGGAGGGGATGGCAGCCCTAGCAAAGCTGGCTGCTCGGCCTGTGGTTCATTGAGCTGCAGCAGTGGCTTTGTGCAGGCAGCTGTGGAGCTGGCCCGAGCACCTCAGGTTGATGCCCTGATTTCCATTCTCCTCATCTCGGCAGGCAGCGTGATGGTGCCCTGCTTGTGGCCTGAAGGACAGGCGAGCATCTTCTCTCTGAGCTGGCTGCTGGTTCCTGGACTTGTGTGAAAGCTGTTGGTTGTGTGTTACGTTAATATTATGGGCTATTACTCTTACAGTTCTTTATATAGGTAAGGATTAATAGTACACTGAAATTGATTGTGAATTACTTAGTTTGTTGACATATCATGAAGTTGATTCAGTGGTTTAATAGTTTGTATTATTACTTGAAATTTTTTGATACCTTCTTTGGGACTCAGTGTAAGGAGACATAAGTGTGTCTTAAATAATATGATGTAGACTTGCACTAATGATTGTTAGAAATAAATATTTTTGTATTTTATAACATAGTTGCCTGTAAACAATCAGGCTAAAAAATGTTTTCCAGTGACAGCAGCTTTTCCTGGCTTCTTTCATATCAACATTTGGCATTGTCTAGCTGCTCGACTCAGTGCATTCTTGAATTGTTTTCAGGAAAAAATACTAACCTCTGTAGGACTTAGATTTTGGGAGCAGACAATGATTCTCTTTGTACTTTTTGCTAATCTTTAATTTCCATATTTTTCTGGATGAACAGAAATGTTCTTCTGAGGGAATTGATGCCAATGTTGGGAATGAAACACTTTGGTTATGACAAGTTTTTCCTGTTAATATTTTCTAAGTGGGCTCTGGGTGTGAGCACGTGTCTCTCGTGGAGTCCTCAGCATCGTGTTTAGTTTTTGGATGTGTCTGCACTGTGCTCCAGAGGTATTATTACAGCTCATTTAAACAGACACAGGGTAGTTTAAAACAAATTAATTTGGGTTTCAGTAGCGGGGCTGCTGCAGGGCTAAGGTTTCACACTCTGACTATCTAGCGAGAGCTGGTGTTTGTCTGTTTTACATTGATATTTTTATGGCTATGTCTTGCCTACAGTTGCTACTGTTGTAGAGGTAGGTCAGGTAGGTCCTTGCATACTGCAGTCATACCTGGCTGGTTGCTGTGTATTGTGTTCTTTGTAGCATTTTAAACTTGTGCATTTCAATAAAATTGTTGGGCATGAAAGTTGAGAGAGCAGCTTTCCAAGACAGGCCTTGATCTGTGCATACAATGGACAAAAAATGGGATGTTACTTCCCTTCCCTGTAAGCTGGTGTATTGCAGTCAGGCAAGGTGCCACCAATTGGCATCTATCTCCAGATTCCCCATATTGACATGAGTCATTCAGGCCTCATAAAAACATTAGCTAGTCATGACTTGCCCCACTAAAGGTTCATAGTAGCTTCAAGAGACTATCCCAGGCTTCGTCATTTTTCTGAGTTGAGGTTGCCAGTTTGACACTTGGGGTTTTCAGCACATGATTGGTTTCGCTGGCTCACTGGCTGGTGAGCAGCTTGAGGTGAAATCTTCATCTTGCTCAAGTTGCTGAGTGCTTTACTATTCACCTCAATGTTTCTTGTTTTCCCCATATGCCATTGAATCAACATATATTTCAAATAGGGATCAAATTTGTAAACACTGTTGGGCTGGCCTTAACTGCTGCTGGGTGTTGGAGGTGATTGATGATGTTGTTACTGGCCTTAAAGGAGATGAGAAGTGGATGGGGTTTGGTGCCTAAAATTGCTGCTCCTTCAAATTGCTGCCTGTTTACTGGAAAAGACAGAAGCCTCCCTTCAACCATTCTGCTTCATGTTTTAGCCTCTCTCCTGCTGCCAAGAATATTTTTATTTTGCGTCAAGAGAAAATGAATTCATGCCTTCAGGATTTGTACTCTTTGCTCTGTGCTATATGATAGCAGCCCAGTGAGATGTGCAAGTGGAAACTGCATTAATGATTGATAAAAGCTGAGAGCTGTTTAAATTTTTTTCCTGTTTAATGACTATTAATAATTTAATGCCTTTACTGTATGTTTTTAAGAAATAACACCCATACTACAGCTTGGGTTTAATAGGCTAAATGATTCAAGCTTCAAAAAATACAGATTTCCAACATGAAGTGTAGCCTCTTTTTAATTAAGAATAAGATAGAAAAATATGAAATCAGGCTTGTAAGACAGAGGTAGTTGTTGAGTAACAAATGTTTCTGCATGTGTGCTTTGGGTTGTTGTCCATTCAGCACGTAGCCCACTGACAGCGGCTCCCAGGAGCCCACACTGGCACCCCGTCAGGGAGCCCAGGGAAGATGCTGCTTTCCTGGATGTGGTTGTGCACCTGACTTTCCTGTCCCTTAGGTCCTAGGTCCTGAGTCCCACTCCATCACTGTTATTTTAGCTAGTATATCAGCATCCTGTATCCTGAGTCACTTGGGAAAAGCTGAGGAGCAAGGCTTTCTTTTAGAGAAAGGATTGTTTCCTTCTCGAGGTAGCTTAAAAGGGAGAAGTAAATGTTTGGAAAAATTATCCCCCCCCATTTCTTTGGAAGGGACCAAATTTTTCAAGTAATGAGTATCTCTTCTTGTGATTGAGTGCACTGGGTTTGGTCCTCAAGGGTTTGCATATCAAATGTAGGGTATATAGGTATGTACCTTTTTGGGTGGTTAAGAGAAAATGAAATCTTTTTTTCATTGCTGGTGGGTTCATTGCTCATAGGTAAATGTTGTTCTGAGGTTCGTATGCTTTAATAAGCATGTTAGCTAAATGCATTCGTATGAATGGTGCTTTTGTAAACTTAGATTTTTCACATGGACAAATATTGTTTTGGGAAGAGTTTCTTTACTTTCTTTAGGATCCAAGAAAAGCAGATGAGGAAGTACTAATGGGTATAACATTAAAGAAGTAGAAAACAATAGTATAAATACCTCTGCATAAGGATATAGAAATACAGTACATTTGGCGTTTGAATTAAAGGTGGTTCAAATTGATAAAAATTATGCTGCTTGTTTAGGAAATATACTTCATGTAAGTAAAGCCTAGTCTTTTATTTACACATCTGCTGATGGTGGATCCTGTGAGTTCACTAAGACCTGGGCAAATCAAAGTAGAATTTAGGAGATCTATGTTTTCACTGACTCTTACCATGTTTGTATGCTTTGTCTGCACTTCTGCAACAATATTTTGGTTACTTTTTCTTGGCTGTTTGTAATAGATACTTGAGAAGAGCTTCCTGTCTTTGTGCAGATACAATGCTGGGAAAACAGTCTTTATGTTTGAAGAAGCTTTTTTCTTCACAAATATCTCCAGTACAGGTGTTTGTAGTGGGAAGGCTTACCCTGTTCTGTGTATAAGACACATAGGTATACATGTGTACACACATATGTATGGATAATATGAATGTGTTTTTATTTCATACTAAATTAAATGAGAATTTGCTAAGTTCTAGCTTGTTCTCTTTATCTTTTTGTAAATACCATATTGTGTTTATGTGAAATGTTACATGAAATGAAGCATGCAAGTTCTATTTCATACTGAATCTGTAGATACTAGAAAATAGATTGGAGAAAGAACTTAATGCAGGAGCAGATGAGGTTCCTGGCTTCAAAAGCCAAGGTTGAGTCCTGCCCTGAGAATTCAGGAAGGATGCCCAGAGTAACTTGAGAGGTACCACTGACATTAGTGGCAGAGACTACAGATGAATATATTTTATTAGTGTGAGAGAGAGTTTTGGTACTGTTCTGAGAAACATTTTAACAACTGATTGTATAGGAATGAATATGGAAAAAGGTAACCCTTCCTCCTCCACAGTTTCATCATGATTTTTAAGTATTTCAGTACTCTGTTCTTAGCTTGCTTGTTTGTTTTTTACAATCAGAAATGGAAATTTCTACTTTCCTCAATAGATATTAATGAAATAGTTCTTTTATTGTCTCTCCTAGATCAAGAGATTGAAAAATAAACAGGAAAAAAAGGAAAATAATTTTTTACTATTATATAAATGTGACCTATTTGTATTAGTGCACACTGAGTGTACATATAATTCCCCTGAAGAAAAGCATCTGTTATATGTAGATTGAGGAATGTTGAAAACACTTTTTGGTTTTATCTGTAAATTGTGTGAGGTGGTGATGATGGTCTGTAGCTCCTTTTAAACCCTGTGTTGCCCTATGTTATGGACACGGTTTGGAGAGGGTTCTGTAACATACAGCAGTGCTCTGATCTAATTCCCTGGTGTAATGGAATTAATAGACATCATAGAGCTAGAAAATCTTCCAGGTTGGTTGTATGTAATGGGGACTCCCATTGACACAGTAGTTCCCCAAAGAGTTGATGGGGGCTCCTTGGATGGGTCAGAAAAGATAAGGGAAGGGAGCTCTTCACCAGTTGTGTGGTGCAGACTTGGAAGTGAGGGGCATTACTTTCCCAAAAATTCACTTTCTCGACGTAGAAAGCTTCTGGATCAGTTAAGACCTAGATCCTAGCAAATGTCCTGCAGGATCTTCATGTTTAACTGTAGCAAGCAGGCTAGATTTGGGTAATGTTTGGGAAAAAACACTGTATTTTCACTGTGCAGCAGGAGAGAGAAATTTGGCATCATCATTCAGAAAGAAAGGTTAGTTCTCAGTCAAGATCACATTCCAGACTCCCTGGTACAGGATTTAATGTTCAGTTCAGCTGCTGTCCGGAATTGCATGCATCATGTAATATTCAGTGAAAGCCCAGATCTAGCTGCTGAAATCGAGGATTATTTTTATTAAACTTGATATAGGAAAGCAGCTCTGCTAAATTCATTGCAGAAGTTGACTCACACACCATCTGAGGGTGTTTGTCTCAACATATGCCTCTTCATTTATCTAATGTTAATGTCAACAATTTGTTGGGTTTTGATACAGTGTTTCCCAGTTTTCTGTTTGTTTCCTTACTGTAGTGGCTGTATACCCAAAACATTTTGACATTTTTTTCATACGAATTATCTCTGGCCCTGCCAGAAATTTAGTCAAGTCTTTTGCTTATTGTAAGTAATTTCACTGGGTTTCTCTGCTTAGAATTTGACTTTTGGGTAATGCATTATTTCACTTCATTTTCTTTTTTTTCTTGTCTGAGGATTTGAGAACAGAGCAATCTTACCTTCTTTGGGGCAAGTGATGTTGAGTCAAACCTACATCCCTAAGTGGTACTTAAGACAGATTTCCGTCTCTCTGAGAATGTTGTTAAAAAACTTGGTTTTTGCACTCGGCCTTCTTTTTTGCCACCTCTTGTTTTTATGTTTGATTTAAAAATATGCTTCCTTCAAATCTTGTATGTCTATTTTAAATTATTTCTCCTACTAGTAAGAGGATGAAAGCATAAAAATTTTATCCATGTGAAATGTAACAGTATTTCAATTCTTAACAGACTTCACCTGACGTATGTGAGGGGTCTCTTTAAGCAGGGAGAAAAAATGCTCTCAAAAGCATCTTCTTGATTTGGTAATAGAAAAAAAAAGCAAATGATGCATTTGATTTAGGGATACAAAACTAGTATATGGTTGAGGGGGTGATACCACTTTTTTTTTTTTTCCTTGCATTTTGTGACCTGATCTGTGCTGAGCTGCTCAGTAAGTATTGATTTGCACATAGCCTCGGGATGTACACATGTCAGGACCAATTCACTAAGGGTCATTTCTTCTCCTTCCCCACAAGGAGGGTTGTAGCACTATTTCCCTTTTTTAAAAAAAGTATAATGATTTGAGTTCTCCAGGTTTTGGTTTAGGTTGCTTTGCATCAGTTAGTACAAGAAGGCTGGAAACCAGGAGAAAGCAGAAACACGACTGAGGGAGGTGTAAGACATCGAGAAAGTGGAATTAAACACTATGGGAACGTTTGCTTGTTGGGAGGAGGTTGAGGAGGCAGGTTTTTGAGTGCATACATTTTTGTGTCAGGATCCATTCCTTTGCATTGTCTGATTATTGCTTGGCCTATTTACGGGTGCACGTAACAAGGCAGAAGAGGTTTTGAATCACTGATCTTGTTCTTTCTCTCCTTAGTGCACATTTTCTCTGTGTTGTCTTCTGTGATCTTTATTTAGTTTTTCATTGTTTATTTACACTGCCACTGTTACTTCATGAATTCTTTAAATCGTTGCCTATCTAGAGGGGAATCTGGACAGAATTACTCTTGCAGCTTTAAGTCTTACTGACAGGAGGAGAGAAAAAGAGAGCTTTTGTCCCCTAGAGAAATGAAGGAACTGTGGCCATTTAAAATTGGACAGACATGGTGGGTTTGAGGGAGATGCTGTGATGGGAGTGCTGCTTTTTATGTTTCCTATGTTTTGGGGCCCCTTATTTAAAATCTCTTCTGGGAGGCTAGAACCCATATGCTGTTTGCAGATGGGTTAATTATATTTTTGAGGGATGTAGAAGTGTGTGGAGATTTGTAAGGTAGCATAGACTTTTTTCTTACTTTGAGAACCTGTGTTCAGATTTTCCAGGGGACAGAAAAGGGTAGAGTTTTCTGTATGAATATAAGCCAACAAAACATGATGGAGAACAGACTGGACGTGTTTCCCTTTGCTCATTCCCTGTGGAAAACCTTGATTGCCATTTCCTCAAATATGTTGATGTCTTGCATGCACCCTTTAAAATAATTTTCCACTTGATTTTCCTGCTTTTCATCAGAGGCAGGTAGTGGAGGTAGGGAGGGGCCCATTAAATCTGGGTGTCTGTAAGTCTCTTTAAAGTTGTGTCTAACACAGGGCAGAGAGTGAGAGATGGTTTGAGGTGAGGAATTACGGTTTTATGGGAGTTAAGCTGGATTTCTGAATGATATCTTTAGTCATAAGAAGGTTTTTTTCTTCCCTTTTCCTTCATTCTCATAGAAAATATTATTTTTGTCTTGCTGTTACTGAAAGATTCAATGTAGCTGGATAGGTTGTTTTAAGAAAACAGATTGTCTTAAGAAGAAGAGTAGTTACCATATAAAGAAATAGAACTTATGATTGATTGCAAATACCTCATAGTTGTAGGTGTGATCCTTTCAGAGAAGAGTACATAAGCACTTGAATGTCAGTATATACTTGTATGTTCAGTATGCCTGTTGGAATTTGCCTTTTGCCAACTATTTTGATAGTAAATGTGGCTCATTTGAATTTTTACAGCAGTGGGTGTGAGCTTGGCTGAAGTGTATTTACTTAATAGAATAAGTGCTCAAGAATATTTTTGAGTAGGACTTTAACCCATTCTAGTATGGAACTTCATCCCATTTTGACAGGAATCTAATGTTCCTTTTCTTAGTGGTAGATGATTTGACCTTCATATTCCATATTTCAATAAGAAGATGATGGAGAAAATACAGGACACCCTAAATTGGGATTTTGGAATTGCAGAAGGAGAAGCACAGTAACTCTGCCAAACAAGAGTTGTAATCTGTAGCCTCTTTGAAAAGCATAAAAGCTAATACTTAGTTCCGTTTTCCTTCTTTTTTTTCCCCAGCCCTTAGGAAGTAGTGTTGTGCTGAAAAAGAAAAGCAAAGCCGCTCCCTCTTTTTTCCTTTTTCCCGCGCCCCCCTCC
>JAWWEE010000159.1:11199060-11235909 GCA_035221455.1 Xenops minutus | reverse complement strand
TTACTTTTTCTGTTTTGTTTTCTCCTTTAGGAAATACTGTTGTGCTGAGGAAGAAAACAACTCCAACCCCCACCTCCCCCTTTCCTTGCCTGATTTAGAAGCTCCAGGAATGTGCTAATTGGCGGCGGCCTCTTCAGAAAGGTAAGAGGTAATTGCTATCTGCTTTTCGAGGTGTCTTGCCTGCTCTGCTCCTTCTGGCAGGGAAGGTGATGGTAGAAGTTTGTCTACGTGGAGTTTACTCAGGCTTCTGGTTCATGTGGATTCCCTTTCTAAATGCAATGCAAACAGAAACTTTGTGGACTTCCCACTCGACTTTTAAGTGTAGGATACAGTCCCTTGAGAAAAACTAGAAGATGAGGTATGTTTTAAATGCTTGCAATGGAAAAAAAAGTTTAACCGTTGTATTGCAGGCTGATTAATTCTTTGCCTAAGTATCAGCTGAGATGGAAAGACAATGACTTAGATGTGGAGAAGACAAGTTGAAGAATAAAGTCTCAAAGTGTGTCTTTTAATATTATCATACATGTACATCTAGTCAGATAGATATAGATTTTTTTGGTTGTTGAGTTGTTTTGGCTAGTTTTTTAAACCTGACAGTTTTTCTGGGGTCTTTCATGGTTTCATGGCTGATTGTACCACAGACAGATAAGATAGGAACTGGCTGTGACCCCCAACTCCAGCTCCTTTTAGTTCTGAGAAAAAATGCAAAATGTGGTGTGTGAGAGGAGTTTAATTTTATAGTTATCTGGTGATGTGAACCACGTGTGATCAGTGTCCGTCCTTACACTTCAAGCCATTCAGTTGATGTGTTAGGGATATGTAAAGCACAAAAAAATAATGCTGATTCAAAAAGCATCCTGAGCTGCATGAGTAGACTCAAGTCTGCTGCTAGACAAATTGCATATGTATTTTAGTATCAAAACTCAATATTTAGGTTTGTATTTGCTTAGGAGCTGCAGTGCCTTGAGATGTCATTTCTTATTCCATCTTTGTGACAGATGTTAATGCTCCTTGTGGTGGAGGCAATATCTTCTCTCCAGACCTCAGCCATTCTGATTCACAGTTGATGTCTTAGCTTGAACCAGTGCTGAGGTTTATGCTAACGTACTAGCTTCTGAATTGGAGAGGCCAGTGTGTGATATAAATTTTTCTGCCAGATTGCTCAGTGGTGCTAACATTTGTGAAGGGTTTGGAAAGACAGTACAATGCAATAATATCTAAAAGTGCCCCAGCGAGATTTGTCAGGGTTCATCTGTCAGACCCCTCAGATTGACTTAAGTACATGAACTGATCAAGGATAAGCTCCAGACAGGTAATGTGCCTTAGGATGTTCACTTTCTCATTCTCCCCCTCATTCTTGACAGTGCAGAGGCAAGCAAAGTCTTCGTTGAACAGCCATTACCAGCTGTCTGACTACCTTTTGCAATAAAGCTAATGATCTAATGGGCAAATGTTTCTTGGAGACCTTCAGTCAAAGCAGAGACAAGAAGAAACATACAGACCAGCTAAAGGGTTCTCAAGGAGTTTGCAATTTCCCCAGAGCTCCTTCTATGTAATTACCTGTCTCTCTTTGTCTCCTATCTTTTAATGCAGGAGGAGTGTCAGACTCAAGGCCGCTAATCTTCGTTACTATGGAAAGGCTGGTTACACTCCTCATGCTGCACTTCAAAAATGGCAATCGCAGGTCCCCAGCTGGTTCCCTGAATCTAACTTAAAAATGGATGATAGCTTTCCTCCTTGGTGCCAGACTAAAGAATGCAGCTGCCTGTGCTACTGCAGACAGGCATTGCCTGTGCCACTGATGCTGTGGCATGCTGAGAGGAGCCCACAGAAGCTGCCTTGTGGCCTCTGAACCTGTTTTCTCCCAAACAAGAGAAGGCTCTGTAAAATTCTTTTGAAACGCGAAATTTTGGGGCACAGTGAGACGTGGGAGGCTTGGCTGAGCCGCAGGTGTGGAGGAAAGCTGCTATTAAGATTCGTAGCTCCAGCCGAGTTTTTGTACTGTTTCTGAATGACTTCAAACTCCCTGGGTTGGGGGCTGAGGGAAGCACAGGCTTTGAAAGCTGTTTTGCAGGATTGTGGGCATCACTTCTTGTTATTGTCTCCCTCGCAGCACATGTCTTAGGCAGTGATGTGCAGTGGAGACAAGGGCCATTGCTCAATTCATAGGGTCAGCTGAGAGGCTGTGCACAGCCCACTGCTCTTTCTCTCTGGCTGGATACATCTGTTTGTGTCTCTTGCATGGCACTGGAAATTTGGAGGGAAAGCCCTGCCTGCTGTGCCCCTCCTCCTTTTCCTGCATATGCTTCCTGAGTTACAATATGTCAGATGAATTGTCCCTCTGAAGCCATGGCTCGGGAACAGCTCCAGCACAAATGCCTTGCCTCTGAGTGCTTCTTTTTGTTCTAGTGAGGAGAGGGAAAGTGTCCCATGTTGGACAGGGTCCCTTTCCAGCTGCTGCACTACTGTGCGTGCTCAGGAAGCTGATGTTGCTAGACCCCTTTATGGTACCTATGTAAAACATGCTTTAACTGTCTGCAAATGTACGGTATTTAAGCAGCGGAGTCTGTATTATCAAATGCAATCATGCAGACTGTAGTCCTCGGGGTGAAAAGCTTTGGGAGGAGAGACTGGATGTAACAGTGAAATTTGAGTACCAAAGCAAGAGGAAATTCTTGCCCATGTGTTGGACTAGAGAAGGTTCGGGAGAGGTGGAGGGAGAGGAAGCATATACACCTTCCCAGTTTGGAAATGTTGAAAGGGGTTCAGAAGAGGGAGGGAGAGACAGGGCAGGGACAAGGCAATGAAAGATAAGGCTGGCCAGTCAACCACAGTTGGCTGTGTTTTGCTTTTTTGCCTTTATTGCTATGCTTTTCTGCCCCAGTTCCTCTAGCTAAATTTGGGCCAAGATAATTTTCAATTTTTTTGTTCCTTTAAAGAGAAACCATACCTCCGTTCAGATTTTTTCAGAAGTTAATGTTTTATATCACTGCGTCTAGAAAGACTACTTTACGCTGACTTTTGAAAGAACTTTTATTTCCCCATTTTCCTCTTATTTGTATCAACCTGAACCATCTCCAAAGGAAAGGTGACACTCCTGCTAGGAAACATTTCAGGTGGGTGATGTTGTGTATGTTAAACAATGTGCCTGTAATAACGTACCTGTCAGTGGGAAGGTTACCCTCATTGTTTGTATTTATCTTTTCATATATAAATCAAGTTCATAGCTCTGGAGCATTTGTAGAGCATTTCAACAAGGCGTTTGTTTCAAGTCTTGGATTTTTTTCTCCCTCAAATCCTTTGCGATGTTTGGAGTTAGGAGTTCTCATTCAGTAACTGTATTCAGTAAAATGAAGTGTCTGTCAAAGCTATATTGCACCTTCTGAGAGGATGACAGGTTCTTCCAGAGTTCTCAGTTTGCAAAGCCTTAACCCTCTGTGGCTTTAAATCAGGACTTTGCAACTGCTTAAGGTCTTTAAATACTTAATTAATTTTATGTTAACAATGAGCCTAGTCCTCACTTCTTTTTTAGTAAAACCCTTGATTTTTTTCAGATTTTCATTTAATGAACATTCCAGGTATTAATTTTTTATTCTGATATTGAGAAGACTTAAATCTCATATACTTTATTAGAGAAGGAAAAATCATTTTTATCCCAGCAGTGCATTTTTCAGGTAATTTTTATTAATCTGTTTACTCTGTAGATTTAAGAAAACCAAATGCTTATTTTCTACCTCCAAAAAGCTGGTTTTAAACATCTTTCGTGGTTTTAAGTGCACAGGAAGCGGAGAGTTCAGAGCTGAAATTAACTTGCTTGTAAAGCACTTCTTTATATACAAGATATAAAATGTATTAAGAAGCAGAGTGAAAATTTAGCATATCCAGGCACAGAAAGATATGCTAAAATGGTAGTAAGAGCCATGATTTTCAATTTTCAACCTTTTCAGTTGTCTGAATCAGCCCTTTTCTGAGGGGAGACTTTACAGGTCCATGGATATAGGTGAACAGGGTTTTGGGGAGATGTGGTGAGAACACTCCCAAGGGCTGGTTTTGGGGTGTCTGTATCTGTATGGAGAGCTAGAAGGTACTGTCCCGTGGTGTGTGCCCCCTGCCCCATAGTATAGCTATTGCAATGACCATTTCTTGTCACTGGTTAGAACTCTTCAGTATTAGAGTTAGCAGAGCTAACTCTGGGCTGCTTGGCTTTCCTCTGATTTCAGAAGTTATGGTCTGTCTGCCTCAGTTGTGGGTAATGCAGTAGAGTTCTTGCTACTCCTCACAGTCATCACGTTTGAGGTGTATAGGCCTTCTTCCAAATATGCAACTGGGTTTACTTATTTTGGACTAAGTCCTCCATAGAGAGTATTGTATTTCCTTGTGCTGAGGCCTCCCCTTCCCTGTTCTACCACCCTGATAAACTGCAGTTGGGTCATTGGTTGACTCCTCTTTTCATGCACTCCCAGGAGTTGAAGGGGATGATGCTTCTGGCGGCCAGATACCTGCTCACCATCACTCATAGTATAATTGCCTTGAGCACTGAGGTGGCTTCCTGTGTTCTCTGGAGCTTTGCAGGACTTCTAGGAGGAACTCTGGTCTGAGTGGCTTGCAGTGACTGATGAAGAGCCCTGGGAGTACAAACTGCCAGTCTGCAGGAAAGGGATTTTTGAAGGAGCCTGCAGTGCTAATCCGTAATGAGAGAAACAAAGTGTAATGCATAGGTATTAGCCTAAGTGGAGGGTTTTGGTATTTTGCTTCTGTTTCTATTACCTGTTAGTCCCTCAGAAAGAAAACTAGAAGGCCCAAATCAGCTATGACATCCTTGTTGAAGTTAGCAATGAAAAGACCTGGTTTGTTGCCTTATTTCCTTACAAGTTATGACTGTCCTCTTCTGCTAGGGAATGATCCATCTGGGTGCACACTGCCCCATCCTTCAGCTACACAAAGATGCCTATGAATTCCTTATATGTTTCAACAGTTTGGCCATTTATAAAAACTGAATGAATCCAAACAAGCAGAATTTTTCATCCATAAACCAAGTATTTTAAAGTATGAACCTAAAATCATGAGTTGATACTTCAAAATAATATTTTTCTGTTTTTGTTTGTCTCTTCTACTGTGTTTGGCGTACACATGGTTTAATATGGAGCTGTCTGGGGCTTCGTGAGGACTGGGTACTGCTTACTGCCCAGATGGCGGTGGCGGGGACCCTTCACCCTGTCTCATTCCTTTTGGGCTTAGTCCTTGGGAAGTCTCCTATTCAGTTAGCCCAGGAATTACAGTAGAGAGCTGCACTAATATCTTGCCAGCTGCAAGACAGAAGATATTTGATCCTGGAAGCCTTGTAATGAAAAAAATTTGTCTAGAAAATTCTATGCAGATTTGAATGGGCCAAGCAAATTTATATTGCGAAGTGCTTTGTAAAATGTATCCTGAAACATTTTTTATCCGGTGCTGATGGCCTTATAGCCAGATGAAGTGCATCAATGGCTCATGGTCACTTACTGCCCTGCTTTGTGATGTAAACCAGATCTTCCTTTGGTGCCTTTTCACATACAACCTTGTCTGACTGGACTGTGGATTTCAGGCTTATGTCTCTGGTCTATGGTTCATAACTTAAACAAGCTATTCTCTTAAATTGCTTGTAGCAGAAACGCAAAGTTTCCAGTCGCTTCCTTATTTTTCTACCTATAATTAAAAAGAAAGTATACCTAAATGTTAGAATGACCCAGGAACTTTATTTCCCCTTCCCCTCACCTTCTTCTCTTTGACTCCTCCCTCAAAATATGAATTTGTTCCAGTTTTAGACCTAATGATTGTTCTGTCCTCTGTGGGCATTGTTGCAAAAGACTGGATGCTTAACATTTCGAGGAATGTAAAGGAAGAAAAAGAGAAGGAATTTGGATTTGGTTTTGCTTCTTTTTAAGGTTCCCGAACACCTTTGAGTATTTCTGACATTCATACAATCATTTGATGCGAGAAAAAAATTAGGTATATGAAGCAAAACAGTGTTTGCCAGCAAAATGAGCAGCTATGATATATTTCAGTCTTCAGATGCTTGGCTAAATAACGGTAACATACGTTTTTTGCTACTAGGAATTGAGATTTTGGCGGTCATATGCAACTGTGAAATCTGTAGGCATATACTGTAGCAGAAGCTGTCTTTATGCATATACAGCACATGGTATTTGGCTTGGGAGAAAGTTCTTCACTCTCTAAGCAAGTCAGGTTTTTGATGGAACTGACTGCTGTTTGTGCTTCATACTTAAAACTATTTTATTCTGGAAAGACAAATGAGTTGTATTTTTCAATGGTACTGTTGTTTTTCCCCTGTTCCCAGCAATGCAATGTGTTTCCCTGGCTCTTTCTTCTTTCCATGCTGTTTCTTTCCAAGCTTGTGATCATAATTACAGTGAGAAGTAGATTATATCCATCTGTATATTCCAGCAGGGAAATGGAGCCTTGAATGAGTTTTGGACTGTGGGACGTTTCATTACTCACCTCTCTCTATAAAAGTGTTTGTTGTATCCTCAAAGGTGACACTGGGGGTGTCAATCCAAATGGCCTAATAAGACACTTGATATAGGGAGAATTGGGAGTAAAAGGAAAAGGATGGAACTAGTATGCAAGTGGTGGTTCACCAGTGTCGCATTAATAGAATCCTCGAATCAAGTGCTTATTCATTTTAACTAGAGGCTAATTAATCAGAGTGAGTAGATAAAACGATAAGCTGCTTTTAATGAAGTGAAGCAGCTTTATTAGCAGTAAGCAAAATGCAAAATATTTGGTCTCTGGCACATGTGATTTTCATGGGGACTGTGCTTTTGCCACCAGCTGTGGAGTGTGCTGGCCTTTTCCTTGCTTCACTTTGCAGGCAGTGTTCTCTATGTGTTTCAGGGTGTGACCAATTCAGAATTCAGGAGGTGGAATCAAATCAGAAGCAGGTATAACATTTTAAAAGCAGAAGAAATGTTCCTTACAGATCTTTCTCTATGCCAGACTAGCATTTCCCAGCTTTCATATTTCGGACGCTGTTATTTTAGTTTGGAGAAAGCAAGCTTTATGCTTCCAAACAAGCAAGCAAACAAAAACTGTGAGAGTGCTGCTGTTTGAAAAGACAGCAATAGGAAGGATGCTGCCTGGTAACTGGTAACATAGCCTGAAAGCAATCAGTAGTTACTTACCGACTTGCAACTTAGGAACAGAAAAGCACCAGGGTGGTGCTATCGGTGTATATGATTAGGTGGGGGCCAAAGCCAGCGTGTCACTATTCTATTGGACCAGGCTTGCTTACTCTTGTTCAAATGATCTGCAGTGCATCTGTGCTGTTGTGGTGTTCCCCAGTGTCTCTCTGGAAAAGCTGTAGAAGCCATCAGATGGGGTATGATGTGCATGGCAAGGGCTATAATAGGAAATATAAAAATGAGTCACAGATTAAGAGAATGACGTTTTTTACGTTGGACTAAATTAAATTAGTGTAAATGCCCACTTTTAGGCTTGAAATTAACTTCACTTATGACTACAGATATCCTCATTGAAATAAACTCAAAACAGCAATATTTTACGTGAAAGTCACCTCACAGCAAACTTCTTATAGACTAGCGATTCGATAAGGTTCCTGTAGTTACTTTAACTGGAGAAATTGAACTGGTAGATGAACGTGATTAGAGAACAGGATGCTGGGAAGTAAATTGTCTTCCCCCCACCAGCCTTTCCTTAAAAGACTCTGCTTCCCAGCGCCATTCAAGTGTAAATCCCTGTGCAACAAAGGGGAGGCTGGCAGCTCCACCGGTTCAAGAGTATAAGTGATCTCGCATGCCTCAGTTGAAAGGTTGAATCCCTGAATCGCAGAATGCTGCTATAGAGGGAAACTCTCAAAAGGCTGGTGAGAATGAGGGGGGGCGGGGGTTGGAAAGCTGTTGAGATCCGTGAAAGCGCAATGGCAATTTTTGCCTTTACCATAAAATGACCTAGAGACGAACTCGACAAAGGGCAAGCTGCTGTTCAGGTCAGGTTGCAATCACCAGCTCTAGGAGCTGGATTTTACTTGCTCTCCCCCTTAGGAACATAGCATGCTGCTCTACTTGCCAGCACTGTGTGTGGTGCCAATATTTTGTCTACAGTGTGCATTGAGTCCCTCTTAGTTTTCCTGTTTGGATTATTCTTTCTAACAACTTTGTGTTGAGGGTCTCAAAGCTTCAGAATTGTAATTTCTGGGTATGCAAAACAGAGTATGAAATCTTGGACATTGGGTTTGACACTGAAAGGATGAGGTTAATCTTGCACCTTCTAAAAACCTTGTAAATATTTGACTGGCTACTCGGCAACACCGTTGAACTGGCTGAGTTAATGCTTAATGTGAGAGTGGTCCTGAAGTGCATGGCTCCGGTGATGGGCCAAGGGTCACAGGGTGAGCAGTAGTTCCCTATGGAGACATCTGTGCTCCCTGTTCCCTGTCTTTGGTGACAGCCACCCATCCCCCTGACCACCTCCTAGATCTGCAGGCAGCAGGGAATGAGATAGCTGTGTCCGCTCTGGACAGTCAGCTGGCTCTGTGCAGGGGGCAGTGAAATTGGTTTGGGCTGTCCTGCCTGCCTGACTTTCTCTGCCCTGGTTCTTTTGCTGGTCCAGCAGCAGTGTGGTGATCTCTGACTTTTAGGTGAGGGTGAGCCTCTCATGCTCTCCACAACTACATCTGGATTTATAAGAAGGTTTTTATGTTAGTAACTGGTCACTGGGGAGGAGCAGCCTAGAGACCAGTGGCAAGTATCAACCCGAGCATATCAGAATGCTAAATTGTAGGTTCTGATACCTGTCATACCTTGATAATTTAAAAATGCCCATCTTATATTCTCAATGAAATGCTTTCTAGTTTTGGAAAGTTAGCACAGAGTGCATGGGAAAATGTTTGCAGCTTTATGAACCAGATGAATTAAAATCTCCTTCTTTGTTTTATGGGAACTATTCAGTGCAAGACAGCTTTTGGTTTTCTGGTGTAAAGATTGATCATTCATAATGTTGTACCACATCAGTTCCTCAAAGTGGCAAGAACCTTAAATGTCAGTGTAAATGGGAGGTTCTTTCAGAGAACCTAAATATCATAACAGAGCCTCAGCGTTGTTTAAAAATAAATACGTTTTTAAAGTAGCTACTGATTGTTTAGGTGTCATGAATGTTGCTTGAGGATACCAGCAATCTGAGACAATCCCAGAGAGAAAAATAGCCTACTTTAATAACTGCATAAAGAAGTGGCACTGCCCCATCTACTGCTGCATGCGATGGAAATGAGCAAACCTTTGACTATTGAAAAATTAACTTGTTACGTGGTGTTAAAAAAACTGGAGCACTTTCTATAGCTCTGGTTTCTTTCATTATTGTTGTAAAAAAACCAAAACAACTTGTTAATTTCTGGCCTTAGTGTGGACTATATTTACAGTATTTACCCAATCTAGACAGCTATGGAGGTTTTAAAAATACCCACAGCTGATTTCCAAAGGAATTGCTTGCCAGTATTGGCAGTGGTAGATTCAGAAGAAAGAACAAAGCATGTAGCTGTCTGCAGAGCAAATACAGTGAATGATTAATGCCTCTGAATAGTGTAATTTAGAGTGATGGTATTTAGTCATGTGACACTGTGCTATTTTTTGGGGACTGCTCCAATTTTTTTGGCTCTTTGGATTCCCTTAGTATCTCACTCTAGGCCTGGCATAGAGGACTATGCATCTCTGGTTAGAACTCAAATTTGTTTGTTACAGTCTTAAACAAGTCCCCAAATTCTTGGTCCAAAGTAAGAGATGCACATGGTGCTTGCAAAATCCAGTTATGATTATTATTCTTCCCTCCACCCCCTTGGTATAAGGAATCTGGAAATTGTATTACTTTTCGGACCTCATTCGTACCCATGAACTTAGTGCACCTTAATTAACTGTATCTAGTTTATACCTTATGTCAATAAGTTGGTAGCAAGTATCTTTTAATTGTGAAATTATTTTGAGTTAGTATGACACCTGCTAAAAAACAGATTTCCAAGAAGTAAGTATTTGTATGTGGTGTTTCAGATAAAAACTAAACAAGCGCTACTGAAATAGTAGTGATGATGTGCAGATAAATTTGGTGATCTTGATTTTTGAAATCGTTCCTCACACAGTGCATATGGTTTTGGTTTCTTTATTTTTATTTTAATGTGCTAAAGGTGTGTATGCCCACTTACACTTTGGTAGTCTTCATTTTCTAGTCTGCATTTTTATGGCAAATATTTTGATTCCCAAAGATCAATTTTGAAAATAAATGTCTCAGGAGAAAATGAGGGTGCAAGAAAGAAAGCATTAGTGCTAGAAAAAGTGTGCTCCACCGTGCATCCCGGGAAGCAGGTTTGACCTCACACTAGGGACTCACGCGGCAAGGGTTCAGTGCATTTGACTCTCGTGTTCCTAATTCAAACAAGCCATAAGGAAGAAGCTAGAGAGAAAATATAAGGTTTGGGAAAATGGTGTCTTGTCCTGATGCTTTGTTACTTGTGACCAGATCACCTCAGACATAGTTCCTACATCATCTGCTATTAAGATCTGCTAGTGTGCAGACACCTTTGTGAGCACTGACCATGGCCCCAGCTGGCAGGTGTTAGTCTAGGTGTTTTTATAGCAGGACACAGTGCTGGAAAAGAATATCATTATTTACAACCTATTACCGGAAGGGAATTGAGATCCGGGCATTGGTTCTTCTGAAGGACCGCAGCTTATCATGAGCTCAGCCTAGATTCAAGTGAAGTCTAGCATTTGCTTCCTGAAAGTGTTCAGCAGGTGCCACTGTAAAATGAGAGTCTGTTGGGCCACTACAAATGCCAGCCCCGTATTTTCAACTGAACACATGGGCACACAGAAAAGCAAAGTTATTTTCTTGCAGTTCCCTGGCAAGTGAATGACATAGCTGGGAATAGAACGGAGATTTCCTGATGTCCATTTCCCTCTTATAATTACCAAACAGCGCTGCTTTCTTCCTCATTGTAAACATGAATCAAGCCAAATGGCATGCACCATTAGCTTTTTTTTCCAGCAAAGCTGGGGGGAAGGAGGAAAGGAGGAGGGGACCGGAGATAAAAAGGGGGAGGGGAGAGTCATTCAGGGACACTGTACCTGCTGGGGGCACAATGTAATAACCGCCTGGGCTCCAGATGCATTGTTATCTGCAGAGTCCCCGATCTGGGAGAGCTGCAAAAGGTTTAATGCAAATCCGAGACCTCTGCCATTGTGTGAGACAGATTAGGGCTCATTTGCATTCCTTCTCCTATAATAATTGCCTAGCAAGGAGTGCCTGTTACCATTAGCTTCATTCTGTTTGCCTGTGATAACGCCATCAGCAATCTCTTCTCCACGGATTGTGGACACTGGGAGGAAGGGCAGTGGGCCAAAAAAAACAATAAAAAAAAGAAATCTGTTGGGAGAGTAGTAGAAAAATGTGAATGCTGAAAAATTAAAATGCAGATAATTGTAGTAATAGCCATTACATACAGCTGGAGAAGTACTGTGAGCTGAAAAGCAAAAGTCAATATTAATCCATAATATTGATGAGTTGTATGGTTTCAAATATCAGTTAAGAAAAGCCAGCACAGGATTTTAACTGAGCTTTATCTGTGGAGCTTCAATAGTTTTGTTCTGTTTTCAGAATTGACTCAGATTTTTCTAAAATTAGCACAACTAGACATCAGTGTTATTGAGAGATGTTAACAGTCTAAAACTGATGTAATGCATCAGACATTAAGGTAAAATTCAGCAAACTTAGTGCAACTTTGGGTCCTGGATTTGAAGCAAAGCAGTATTCCTGACTTAGAAATAAAGGCAGATTTTTGTTTGTTTGTTTTTTTTTTTTTTTACTGACTTTGTTTATTTTTAAGATGGGAGGAGTTAAATAGGAGAAAAGGAATGCAAATAAATATGGAAGATTGAGTGTGTGCTAAAATCAGCTTATTCCCTCTGCGCATTAATTGCATATAGAAAGAACATGAAATCCTTGTGACCAACATTCTTGCCATTTCCTCTCCTTTCCTTGATTTTTGCCTTCTGCATCCTGACAGAGAAGCCACTGGGTCACCCTACCAGAGGCAGAGAACCATGAAGTTTCCTGTTCAGCTCCAGCTCCCGCCTTGAATGCCCAGCCCTGAGCACGGGCTGCGGCTGCTGGGCATGGAGCTGAGCACCCGTCTCAGGGCCTGGTTGTGTCACCACAGAAGGTCGTCTTTGGATCCTCCTAAGGCAGGATCAAGGGGAAACTTGGTTTGGAAGAAGAAAACATGCCAGATATTCCACATGCACATTGACATCAGGGAGGAAGCAGAATGTGCTTGGGTAACCTCTGTTTTGGTACAAATTTCCCTATTTTGCTGCAAGCTTTCTTCTGCTAGAATTTTTATAGTGAAGTAATTCGGTCTTTCACAGGGGAGAGGTGGTGAAGCAGGAAGACAAATTAAAGTAAACCCATCTTTAATCTGCAAGCAGCCACATCACATGTATTTAAATAGAACTATGCTGATTTCTGATCTGCAGCAGGCTGTCAAAATGGACTAGTCTCATAGTCAGCTTGTTTTGGCTGCTTTTGTTTTTCTCAATATTTTGAGGGCATGCTACCATGTTCACCTTGTCATCAGTGTGGAAGCAGCAGAATGCCCAGGATGCTACCTGAAGAGTTGGTAGTGGCTCTGTGGGGAGAGAGTGGTGTGGGACTGCAAGGGGCTCTTCTGTCAGTGAGCTGTTGGGCAGCCCATGAACTGAGAAGAAAAACCTTGGTTACTGTGACTGGCACTATTTCTGGCGCTTGGGGATTTAGGTGGTTACTGTGTTGCCTGTAAAACTGAGGTAACTGAAGAGTTTAGAGATCCTCATGTGTAGACGTCCTTAGTACACAACCAAGTTTTCTGATATTTTGTTCTTGCTGTTGAATTCATTTTTTTATGCTGTGATAGCAAGAAAAGAAATTTGGCAACTCTTAATGTCAAGATACATGGATAGAGCTACGTGCTTCCTTCAAGGATATCGCTAGATGTTTGGTGTTAACCAGAAGTTGTATTGCTCTAAAGGATTAGAGGTAATGATAGACAACTGAAAATGTTTGTATTTCTTAAGTCTGTTTTTCCCCCCTTTCTTGTTTTGCCTGCTATAATAATGTTAAAGATCACAAACATGACAGGTACACAAACATAAAGGGAAATGAAGTTTAAAAAAAAGTAGTTTGAAAGCATATGTTTCTTAAAGAAAACAAGTACTTGAAATTCTAAATACAAACTGAAGGATACAACTATGTTTTATTTAAAAGCAGCAGCATAAATCTTTTGTTCATCTTCAGACCTTTTTCTAGGAGGAGGAAATACAATTTAGCGCATAGCTAGTTCTGTATAAATCATTTACAAGTTGTGCCATCATTACATAGAAATAAAACTGCAGTTGATATAATTGGAAAGGTCTAATGTATGCATTGTGTGGGGAAGGAAAAGGGAAGTTTTGAAGTGCTATCATGGAGAATAATGATTATCTAAATGAAAGGTAAAACAGAGTAACATGTTACTGTGTGAGTAATTTGAGGTAATAAAAAATATGACTACTTAAGAGATATTGCAGTATGATATGTGAAGCTATATGTTTTATGTGTATATATACACACAATTTGAAACTCAAAAAATGATGTGAAGATAATATAGCTCCTTACAAGGCTTCTATTATTCCTGCAAATTTTTCTCCCATGGTCCTCCTTTAATAATTAATTTAGTCCAGTCACCATATGTATTTTCAGTCTTTTTCTATGTGATGCATTCCAATTAATTTGTATGCTTATCAGGATTTAGCTTTTCTTCTTTAATCCACCACATGTATGGATATGTTACTGATACTAAGGCCTTTGTAGTCTGGAAAAGGTGCATCAGAAGTGAGTTTGAGTCCCCTTCCTTATTTACAGTTTAACTTGGGCTTTATAGCTCTTTGTTAAAGACCTGTAAAGGCACTTGAACAGATGTGGTTTTGTTGGAGGAAACGTCACCGTATTCAGTTTGCTCTCCCCTGAAGTGAAGAGGTGCTGAAAACTTGCACTGCGCCAGGTCAGTGGCACCGGGACTGCTGCTGCTCATCCTCCCTAATGGGAGGCAGTGTCACACCCAGGAACAAGGAGGTGTTTCTTTGCTCAGGCGAAGCTCTACAAGCTAAGCTATACAAGCTAGTCTGAGTTGTTTTTAGGTATTGCTGCACTTGAAGGTAAATTGCAGCTTACCTTACTGTTTCGTTGAAATGCATATCATGTCCTCTAGGCCTCAACAGAAGTTCAAATACCTGTTTGGAGAAAGGCAAACGTTGTGGGCTGATAAGGCACTCTAGGAAACAGAAATCCCAGCTTGGTAACATACTGTATTTGAGACCAATGGATTTCCAAAAGAGGATTTAAAAGGGTGGGGGAAAAGTAGAGGAGCATATTTATGCCATTCATTGACTTAGCTAACAAAGGACACACAGATTGTCTCTATGTTAAGCTGTCCATCACACAATAAATAGTCAAAGGAACAATTGTTTATTCTTTGCTATCTTTAGGCTGTTCAAGGCTGATCATCAGGCAATCCTTCTTGTTGTAACAGAGTCCAGATATGAACAACTTCATAGAAAATGCAGAAGTTACTTTTCGAACTCATCAGTAGCAAGGCCACACAGATCTCTACTGTACTTTCACATCTCACCCTGTCTTCATCTCTCTTCAGCCAGTTTAATAGCATGAGGGCACTAGCAGAACTACTGGCTTTGTTCGCTTTTATCTAACAAAGAGATTTCACAAGCTTTATGCTATATGGCATAGTGATATTTTTCCTAAATATTGAAACCAAACATGCCCACAGAGAGAATAGATATCCATGAAAGCATATTTAAACATGTTTATGAAGTAATGTGGATAACTAAACTTCTGTATAAGCATAACCAGACACCCACACAACTTACAAGACTAGACTTATATTCAGCTGCCCTATTATCAAAATTACAATTTATATAACATAAATTATATGAGCCAAAGAAATTTATGAAGCAGAATTCTGGAATTGGTTAAACTCTCCTGTTTCTGCAGAATGTTTCCATCTTAGTAACTGCAGTGGTAACTTTTTTTTTTGAGGAGGGGGAGAGGAGTAGTGGAATGTTTAAAAATATTTTATTAAAAGGGCTGAAACTTGGGAGCCTTGCAGAAAGCTATATTTTAACATTTATTGGAAAGCTAGTTGTGAGATATTTCTTTTAGACCCAGTCTATTATAATGCTGGTAGTGGTAATCTACAGAGCAAATTATGAAAACCAAGTATTTGCATGTTGTTGTCCAGAGACACCCAAACTACCATATAGTGACAGAATCTGGGTACCCAAGGCTAAGCAGCAGTGTCCCAGGCCCAGGGCTCAGCCTCCTGAGCTCTCCTGAGTTAAAAGAAGTCTGTTTTCTGGGTGGAGCACCATGCAGCTTTACCCGAAGACTGCAAACATTGATCTCTTCATGTGGTTTTGTGAACCTGAGTTTATTTCTTAATTTGTGTACAACTCTGTTAGGCAAAAATAAGGTGTTGCTGCAGAGAAGCACGCACGTGGGTGTACATGTTCTTGGCTCAGCCTCCTTGAGGAGGGACTGACACACAGGAGCTGGGACTTATGGGATGTTTGTATGTGTTTGGGTGGTACAGACAAAGCCTCATCCTCTTGGACTAACTACGGTAGAGGTTTTTCAATTTTCTTTTCTTTCCCTTCTCCTTAGACCTAACTAAGGAATTTATGTTCAATTCTTCTGACTGAAGTGTGGCTTTGGTCACAAATCACCATCTTAAATTTGGATGGGTTACAACTCTAGCTGAAAAAGTATGCCATATTCCCTTGTTCTAGCAGTGTGAAGTTAGCTGGGTACTTGAGTAGAAAGGAGTTCACCATTATAGAGGCAGGCAATCTGGGGAGAATGAGGAAGCTGAGCGCAAGCCTGCAAGCACAGCTTGTGTACATATTTGTTGAAAGCTAATTGGCAACTCAGTTGCCTTTCAAAGTTGTTCTTTCACCTATCAGTAGAGCACAACTCTGGTACTTAATGTACTGTAGATTACGTAAACGCTACCCTGAAATATTTGTACAGGCAATTAACTCTTGTTTTTACACTACTCTGAGTTACAAATGGAATCCTGCTGTAGAGCTTGGAATATTTATGCTATGAGAGATATTCCATAATTAGATTAAATAATACTTTCAGCAAACTAGCTAGGATTAAGATCAGAAAAACAGGGTATTACTTATCCTGTGAGGAGCTGACAGTCTTTTAAAGTTCAGTATCCAAGAAATACAGATGCTGTATTGTACCACATTGTTCATGAAAAATGGTATTTACAAGACTTTTATCTGGAGCAAATGTGTCTGCTTTTGGTTATTATATTTGAAGACTGTAAATGCTTATATCTGGCCTGCATTTTGTGTGGCAAAATGTCATTACTAATGGAGAAAATATGGCATGTGTATACAGTGTGGCATTGCAGTTACCAGAACAACACTCTCATCTAATATGTGTGGATCACTCTAAGAATACTTACATAGATGCTTATTTATTTTTTCTTCCTCTTGCTCTTTTCAAACTTAGCTCACAAACATTTTGTCCCTGATGAAATTAAGTCACAGCTCTACAATTTGAGCTGGATAATAAATCTATTAGAATGTAACCTATTGGTAACAGTGGTGTTAAAGCCAGACCTTCATCCTCCAGAGTTTATTCACAAGCACTTGACCTAATATGACTGTGAATATTAATAAAATGTTAAGGGATTTTATTGCAATTCATAGTGTGACTTGCTGCCATGATAATAAAACAACATTTATAACCTCAGTAGCTGTAGCACTCTGGTGCTCATCAACTGCTTTGTGCCTGCACTGACAGACGTGTAGGTAACATGTTCCTCAATGAAGTGGCAAGGGACTGGTTAAAGGAGTTTGTTAGTATTTTACGTAGAATCAAAAAGGCTATTTGAGGTAGAAAATAAAACTGTTGGAATCAAAATCCTTCATGCCTTTCATGTACCAAGACATTGCAACTAGACTAGATTGTAATTGACTAAAAAACTAGCTTCTTCAGACAAAGTCTGATATACTGTAAAGTAGTGCAAAAGTGAGATTACTCACACCGACACACACACTGCGTGTATGTTGTCGATGCAGTTTTTTTGTGGAAGAGAGCAGCAAAACTTGACTGGCATTTCCGTTATGAAGGCAGAAGCCCATTTGCAGGTTTTGGATTTGTTCTCTAACTGGTCCCACTCAATTGTTTCTGTAGTCAGATATTCATTTGTTTTCTGTTGCATTTCTTTTCCCTTCTCCTGATAACCTCCCCTAGATAGAGAATTCTTTAATTATAAACGCAGGAAATGTCAAGCAATTTACCTGAGACTGCAATTTACCATTTTTTAATCAGTTGTAAATTGTCTTACTGGCCCAGTTCCCTAGAGAAATGTTCTTTCTTAAGAGTTTCTCCAGCTTTATCCAACTTTCACATGCATGGAGAGGAGCTATTTGGAGGGAAGAGGTAGGTATGTGCAATGGTTGTTGAAATGTCTCATGTCGTACACAACCACTCTTTCTTATGTGACAGAAGATGCAAAGGGTAAATATGGATGAAACCAAAAGACTGCTGCAATTATTGATGATTTTCAGTAGTGTTTACAAGCTTCTCTTGGATTCCTTTAAAGTCCTCTGTGGCTGTAGGAAATTAAAGATGTTTGAAGCATTACCTTCTTGCCACATGAAAAGAGACAGGAGCTGTTGTAATGCATCCATTTGGTCACTATCTTCTCTAGAGGACTGTATTTGTTCATTAATGTTACCAAAACTGAGAAATAAATTACCTTAAGAAACAATTTTTGATATTTTTCTGATTTAGAAATTTAAAGCTAGTAATTAGTATAAAAATGAATAGGCAGAGGAATTTCTGTTTAATTGTCAGAATTAGATTTGTAGGTAGAGGGGTTTTAATTCAGTCAGCTGGTGTAGTTAAATATAAAATTTATATAAAAATAAATTTTTATTTGAACATTTTTTCAGAGATGCATTTAATGTTTGCATGGAGCAATTAAGTGTCGTTCATTTCAGGTTGATGGTCTAACCTGCCTCAGTTAGATTTCTTAATCCAAGGTCAGGAGTCATTGGTTCTTAATGAGTGTTGCAATGTGCAAAAAGACCAGAGAGTTTGTAATCTGATCTTTGTGATTAGGAAGGAGGTGTAACTTAGAACTTGAAGCCTATTGTGTAAGAGTCTATTTTTTATTAAGGGAATAGTTTAATAGTTTCCATTGTAGTGGGAAATATGACATGCTTTTACATGTGCTTTAGTTTGATGTATTATTTAATCGTGGGTGCTTCTGAAATTGATGGCTGTTGGTGTAGCTCTGTTTCTTCCTTTCTGTATTATGCCTGTCCTTTCCTGGAGAGTTGGCATTGGCTACCCTAGGGTAACCTTCAGGGTTTTCTCCTACTCTCTTTACTAGTCTGCGTTAGGGGTTTGGTAAACTACTATGATTTGGATTCATAAGACAAATCATATAAATTGATGTGAATCAGCTGAAACTTTGCTTACAGTGGCTTTGAATCTGATCTGTAGTTTATCCATTTGAGCTTTTCTTCAGTAGATTATGCTGACTTTCGGGTTAGAGCACCTTTTTATTGGTTTTTGTAATGACTGTAGGTAGGACCTAGAACAATTTAGTGCAGTATTAGTTCATGCACCAATGCAAATAACAGTAGCAAACAATCTTGCAAACTTCTCTGTGCCTGGCTTCCTCTGTCACTGGTGTCAGTAATTCTCGTTGTCTCAATTCCTGTGCTTGTCCCAAACCATTTGAGCAAGTAGTGAAGCCTATATGGAGTACTGGCTAAAAAAAAAAAAGGCAAGTATTTCTAGGTGGTGGTGGTGTTTGACTCACACTTCTAACAAAGTGTTTGCAATGAACCTAAACAGTATCTGTGGCAAGACCTGCATGTTTTGTGTCCATTTACTATGCTATCACTGTGCTAAGGGACTTAGTTGTAATAATTAGCAGACTTCAGGTCAGAGATGTTAATTATTCTTCTAGCTTTTCGCAGAGTATAACTTCCATTAAGCTATAGGAGTTGGCTGAATTAATGTTTTTGGAGCTGTTAATGCATAGTTGTTGTTGTGTTTTTTTCTTACTGAAAATTTTGTTATACATACCTGCAAATGAATAGTTAAAAGTTGTACTTTCTAATTTTTTTCCTTAATTTTTCCTATGAATACAAAATATCTAAAGCATGTAAATCTGTGCGTCTAACTTCAGATATGGTGGATTTCAAAACCAGGTAAACTGTAGGGCTTTGTCACCCTTCCCTTTTCTCCACCCCCACATCCAGAGAAAGAAGTAACCTAGTATCTGAAGAATGCAAGTTATGCAGATGTTCAAAAGGCCAAATAAAACAAATAGATGGGCTGCAGCTGCTAGAGCAACATAAAGCAAAGAACACTTGCTGCTGTGATGAGAATCCTGTATTTCAACATACCGCTAGCTATTGCCTGTTTCAGGGAAATAGCATGGTAAAATAGTTTGACCAGTTTTTTTTCTTAATTTGGTTGTAAATTGTGATTACTTTCTAATTGGTGAGATGTCAAAAATCCCCCAGATTTCTTGTTAATGAGGAAACAGGAGAATAAGAAGCAGTGGTGTCCTCTTATAGGAAGGGAAAGGGCAGTTCTACAATAGTACAAAAATATTTGTTTCTCATCTTTTATTGGGAGGTGATGGATTTTTGAGGATGTTTGGGGGGGCAACTGGGGAAAGTTACTATGTTGAAATATACTTTCTAATATTCTGAGATTACTGTGGAAGACGAGATACTCTGCTGTACATCAAAACTTCTGATGGAAAGTTGATTTTTAGGGTTGAGGGAACTGAAGAAGGTTCACTGCCCAATATACTCTTCCAATATCATCTGGACATAAAAAAGGCTAAAAAAAGATACCAGACTTGCATGGGACAAAGACACTTCTCAGACTGAGTAAATCATTGACATGCAGATTAACAAAATTTTTCAGCAGTTGATCTGCTATTTTAGGGCATTCCTAAGCAACACAGTGAAGTGCCATAGAGAGATGCCCGAGCAAATGCTACCCTCCTCTGGTACATTGACATAGCACAACCTTTTGTGAAAATATTTGTATTGTCCTGGGAATAACATGGGCATGTCAGAGCACTGTCCTAGACTACTTGAAGCCTAGAGGAGGAGAACTTGGCTTCTGCCAGCATTTGCTATTACTACTTCAGCTCTCATAGCATGGGTAAACAGACTGCCCTAACAGGATACCATGTAGATTTCCTGGGTCTGGGCAGCTTGCTCTTTGATCATATGTTTTAAGAATGGTATATTGAACAGTAAGCAAGATGTGATGCCTTTGACCTGGGCCTATGGATTCTGGTCATAGTGAACTATTGGTTTTAACTGTGAAACCACATAGAGTTTGCCACCTACCTCTCTCCTGGTCAGAGACCCTGCTTGGGGTTTTCCATTTGCTTTATCCTACAAAATTCAGTCTGATAACAGTTTGACTTCTGAAATGAAGATAAGATTATGTTTTCAAGCATTTGAATTAATATTTTGGCCTTGTTACGTGCATGTGTGGCTAGTACAGCAACCAAAAAATTTTCAGCCACTGTGCATTTGGGACCAAGCTACTTGATTGCTATATATTATCTTTTTGATATTTAAAAAGAAATTAGCAATGCGACGTAACAGAACACTTTTTCCCACTTAAAATGGTGTTGAGTCATACCATTAAAGCTCTTAACTTGCTTATTTGCATTGCTAACCTGTTATGAAGTCTATCATTTTCTCATGTGGAACTATCTCTTGGGCAAATTGAATTCTCTTTTTCACTTGATGACATTTGCACAATACGTTCCTGGTGTTTGTGGAGTGGTGGGTGCAATCTTTGAGCTTTACTAGTATGGTATTAGGAGGAAAAAAAAAATTATAGTAAAGACATTTATGCCATGTGATAGTATCTACTCTTGTGGTTCCATTTTGTGCTTTTTTCTAGGAATGACTGCAAATCGATCCAGAATAGAGGGCAGCTGAACAGATTGGGAGTAAAGCAAACCATTGTGGTGGGCTTGGTCACTTTGTTCCCAAAATGTGCTCCGAATCTCCTTAATTAATGATAGTGAAGGAAAAACTTGTCTGATAAGGTCATTTAACCTAATGAAACTGGCTAAGTTTTGTTAGTTTTGGTCTATCAAAAAACTTCTGTTGTATAATTAATGACTGTCATTATTTAACTGTTATACAGTATCTTATGTAGTAAAGATTCTATGGCTTCAGGTTGGGATTTGCAGAGATTTACTAGTATTGTTAGTGGAAAAGAGTAAAATGGATGTCTGATTCTTGTGCGATGTTTTGAGGATTTTTGTACCTATAATCACATGTGTGTCTGGTCTTGTACTTGTTTGTTCTTGTAAGTCAGATAGGTAGATGCCATTCAGATGCACACTGTATCTGTTAATCAAGTGCAACACTTTGATGTATGTGTTTACTGTCCTGCTTCCAAATGCTGGAATGTGTCTGTGGTCTTACTTGGTGTCTGCTGTTTGATGTCACTACAAATACTAAAAGCCATGGAGTTCTGGTAGCTATGTATTGTTTCCTTCAAAGAGCTGGGATTTGAGTACTTCCTTGTGTGAAGGATAGGTCACAGCTCCAAGTGCCTTAGATGACAAGCCAGATGACAAGACCCTCATTACTAGCAGTATTACAACAGTGATTAATCTTCACCTGTGGGTGGACCCCCACTCTGCTCATTCAAAGCAACAGGCAATCTGTGCCCCAAACCTTCATCATTTGAAGCTGTAAAAGGAGAACCAGGCACTGAGAGGAGACGTGATTTGTCACAAGTCATGATGACAAGTAAAGTGGCAAGGACAGAAAACAGCTCTTGATTCCTGCTTCAGTGCTCTGTCTATTGTCTGGTGCATCTGCTGAGCCCACCAAGGCTCTTACTCCAGGATGCATTTCTTTTGGGATGAGTTACTTAACTATTAGATGCGGATTAAAATGACAGCCAGCTTTTTTGTTTCTCATTATGATTTTCTCTTTTCCATATTCATGTTAGACTCTTTCCATGTTTAGTGTTTAAGATTTTATGGAAATATTGCTAGTCAAGTGCTACACTTGTGAAGAGGTGAAATGAGGACAAAACACAGGGGACAGATCAGAATCTTTAATCTTTGCTGCTGTATGTAATTTATAAAATGTATTAATCTGGTTTCATTCATTTACTGAACTGTTTTGCACTCCACATCTCTGCTGCTTTATCTTCATTTGAACTGGTTTGAAGCCAGTTTTGTTTAATGAAGAAGTCTCAGCAGAGCAAGGAGGTTTAGCTCTCCTACCTTTTTGTCTTAGTTCTTGAGCATCTGCCCCCTAAAGTTGTGGGGGAGTGTAAGTAGTGGTGTTAGAGTTACACAAATCAATTTCATTGCAGAGCTTTCCCTGTCATAATGATCAGTTTGCAGCACAAATCTCATTGATTTTTCACAGCCCTGTGGAAAAAAAAAAAAAAAAAAACACACCATGGTTGATGAATAGTGCTGGGAGAGACTCAGGAGACACTGATTTTCTGGCTGGTGAGAGTAGCTGTGGCTTTTCTCCACCTTCCTTTCTGGCTTCTCTAAACCTTTTCCATTAAGCCTGGCCTTTAGTTAGAAGCTTGGAAATTTGGTGGTAATCTGTGAGAGACTGAGAGCTCTTGAGAAGACAGAGAAAGTGCAGCACTCACAGTGATGGAGAGAATGATCTTGCTGGGGTCAGTGGTACCCCATCAGCGAGGGCATGATTATCGCCAGGGCTGCCAGAGAGCCCTGCTCTGTGTGGTAGGACTGGTGAGAAAGCGGGGCTGTCTGATGCCCTGATCACAGCCTGATCCCACCACTTTGCTTCTTTAAATGCAGTCAGAATAATTGGTGCATCAGATTGCCTTCTTTTTTTCTTCCTTTTTTTTTTTTTTCTCCTTCCTCCCCTGCTACATATTTTTGTAACTCTTTCCAGGGCCAGAAGGGTGGAAACAAACTAAAGGTCCCTAGAAAAACAAAAAACTCCACGGTTCTGGAAAACTAAGAATTCTCTCCATAATGGTGTGTAAATTGTACTTCACGTTCAAGCTGTCTGCTTTATTTTTACATTCTGATTCTGGCAGAGTATTGTCCCTGTACTGACCCCTTTTCATCTACTCTTATGCAAGGTGTATTTAAATAGCTGGATTGTAAATCTCACTCTGGAAAACTTCCCACCTCGCCTGCCATTCCACTTGATACTACTATTCTTGTTTAGCCAATGTGGAGAGTTGCTGCAGCAGCAGCGGGGCAGCCGGGTGCCTTCTGGCAGCAGCCTGGGCTGCTTTTGGCCATTGCTTTCTGTCTACTATTGATTATCCACATATGTCATACTTTTATATGCTCTGAGTTTTTTGTGCTAGATTTTCTGAGCTTGACTGTATTTTTGAAGCCGGGTGTATCCTTACTAGAAAGGTACAGGCAATCTGTCACTGGCAATAATACTTGCAGTATTGTACGTTGTGCAAGAAGACACTGTAATTGTGGCAGCATAGGAAGATTAACAGTGGCCTGTTGAAATTGGTAATTGTTCTCAACTAAATATTTTTTGAAATACCACGGAATTTTAAAAATCTTAGGACTGCTTGTTAGAGTGCCACCTTTCATTACTTCAAGTATTGGATTTTGAAGTAATTGTTTTTCTACTGAGATTAAATGTGAAGAATTAGAAGAATAAGAGGGAAAATGTTTTTCTGATTTTGTTCATAATTCAAATGAAAGAATGTAAAAGCATAGGAAAGTTTACAGAAAAGGTGAATTTTTGTTTCATTTTTGTTAACTTTTTTTCCTCCTGCCCTCACTGTCTACATAGTGTAGACATAGTGTAGAGTAGGAGCTTCAGTATACCTAGAGAAATCAGAATCTTGTAAGAATTAACTTGAGAATCTGGCAGGAGACTTTTTTTAGTCCCTTTTTTTTAGTCTGGATACTCAGAAGAATGTGTTGTGATGACATGGAAAAAGCCACCTTCTGACCGGTTTGGTTAGACTGTCGTTTGGGGGGAAAAAAGGTGTTGAAGATAAAGCTGAGATGTCAGCCACTTTAGCAGAGGACATGGGCAGAAGTTTGAGTCTAAGAGCTGCAAGTTAGGAAACATCAAGTACAAAAAGGCTTTGGCTATTCTAGGTGTTTTGGTCTACAGGAGAAGAGTTGAGGGGTTAAAATAACTGCAAAATAACATTAATGGTGGGGAAAATATTGTCTGCTTTATTGGCAGTGATTTTATGTGACTAAAAATAGGGTACTGTTGTGCAAGGAGATAAATAAACACCTCATCTGATGTCAGAATACAGGTCTGTGATTTGAGGAGAGGTAGGATGAAACAGGTGTAAGGACAGCAAACCTATGTAATTTCAAATCTTATTTATATTTTTGGTAGTGGAAGTACCTCAGCTCAGTGCAAAGGAAAGAGTTGTGGGATGGTGGTGATCTAGCACTTAGGAGTGAAGTTTTGTAAGATAACTGAAGCCACCAACTAAGTGAAAGACTGAACTCTTGCCCCTGTGTTTGTCCTGTGTCCTTTAAGTAGGTTCTGCTCTCTTAGTGGAGCAAATATTTAGCTGCCCACCCTGAAGTCTTTCTGAGTAGGCATTTACCTGAATCAGCTCACTAAAATGTCCAAAGCCAGCCACTCCTCTGAGTCTTTGCTGAGTTAAAGTGGCTAGGTTTCTGTAATCTGTTGAGTGCCAGAGCCAACACAAGGCTGGCAGCAGAAGAGCATGGCCAGGAGTGGAACCAGCTTTTAGGACAGCAGTGAACCATTCAATTGTCTCATTTGCAAAAAGCTCACTCTTTCAGCTTCATTTTGCATGCAGTGTTAAGAACAGGAGCTTCACAGTATGCATTCTCTCTATTTTTCCATATGTGTGCTAGGGTCCTCAGAGGCACGGTTGGCCATAGCACAAAGTGAAGACTGCAGGAGAGCAAAACACAGATGAGAACATGGAGGAACTTACTTTGCACAGCACTCTTCTTCTTGCGTATCACCTTCTTCACAGCCTGCATATGGCAGGAGTCCTCTGAATGCTCCCAAATCTCTTCCAGAGGCTGTCAAGTTATTTTAAGCCGCTGGTGGAGTTCAGCTAATTTGTCAGATTTTTCATGTCTGACTCAGTACTTGCATTTTCTCTTTCCACAGAAAAGTGAGGGGTGAGTTTGCTGATCTGGAGCTGATGACTTGTATGAACTTGGGGCAGCAGCATCTCCAACCTGATGAGCTGAACACCACTAAGGGTGGCAGTGTGAGCACTGGGAGAGGCACATGCAGGGTTATTGGCATACACAATCATTCAGGGCACAAAGTCCACTCAGGGATGTTAGATTAAGTCTGTTGAGTGTCTGAAGAGTTCTGGCTTTTCTGGCTTGCTGCTTCTGCACCTGCAGTCTGGAAACTGGTTTTGCCATCTGCCTGAGACATGGAGAAGCCTCCAGGACCAGGATTACCCAGTCCAAATGTGTCTGAGGGTTCTTTCAGTTTCTCCCTTGTGCAGTTCAAGGGAGAAGCCAAGCCACTAGCAGTCCGATATAACGCCTCCTCACAGTGTGAAGGAAACCTCCCTGCACATTTGCAGCTGCTGCAGGGCTCTCCTGCAATGTGGTGGTGGTGTCCATAAGAAAAGATGGATGCAGAAACTGTGGGAGTGGGTTATTCCAGCCTTGTGCTGCTTTGTGTTGTCAGCTTGGAAGGAGCGCTGAGCGGCTTCTTGCTGAGGCCGGTAGGCAGAATGAAAAGCCACCCCATGCAGGGACCTTTTCTGTCCATCTGTTACAAGTCTCTGCTCTTCACAGGCTACGTTTGGGAATGAACCCCCATCACTGGAAGTGTTCATGTACAGCCAGGTCCCAGACTAGCAGCCACCTTTCCCCTTTTCTGGCACAGGAATGGAGCTAGCCAGTGGTAAAGGGCTACATGTGTGTGTCCTCTCTGTGTGTGCATGACAGGATATATTTGGAAGTGAACTTGATTTAGAAATGAAGAGCTTGGAATATGGTGTCTTGTTTGGTAGTGAGAATGTGAAAATGCAGTATCAGTGTCTTAGCCTTTCATAGGCTGGAACTAATTGCTGCAAAAAACCCTCACAGAGACTCAGTCCATTTAAATAAAGAACATACACGTTAATCCTTGTTATTGCCCACATCTCTTTAATTGCTTTCTCCTGCTAAATACAAAGGATTTGAAATATACTATGAGGTACAGCTTTTCAAAACCTGAAAAACGCATGCATTTTTGATGTCTCTCTTTCGCAATTCAAGCATGCATTTCAAAGGATTATAAAAGTCTGAATTGATAATGCATTTCAGCAGTGTTGCCTTGTGGAAAAACCCTTCCAGTTCCTTTGTAACTATTAATTGTTGGATTTCAGATGGCAGGGAGGTTTGAGCACCATATGTGATTGCATGTGGTAAGCTCTATTGCTGCTGGGGTGGGAGGATGTCAACCGCTTTTAAAAAGAAGTTCATACTTGGGAATGACTTTGCCTCTCAGAAAGTTAAGAGAGAAGCTTATGAATGTTAGGAATCGAATTTCTGGCCCCATTAAGTTGCACAAGGAATTTTGTCACTGGCTTCAGTCCATCAGTGATTTCGCTAACAAATGTAACTTCCAAAAGAATATCCAGTCAGTGCCTCTGAGGAGTTGACAGGAGAGGTGTAAAAGATTGCTTAGTAAATGAGAAGAAGTAGATATTCCAGTTGTGTACATGTTTCCTATAGCAAAGAAAAGAAAACTTTATTTAAATTCAGTGTGTGTTTTATTTCTTGCACTAAGATTTTTTTTTTCCTACGTGAGTGTTGAGGAGCACTATGGTTTCAACATTGTAGTTGTAATAAAATGAGAATATTAAGAAATATGCTGTGACATGAGATGTTACTGCAAAAATTCTTGAAGTTTAAATTGTTCTTTTCAGCCTACTATGATATCTAACAACACTATTATACAATTTGTAATTGTACCATGGTATTAAATAGAAATTATTTCCACTAAGGAATACCATAATAAAATGTTCATGAATATTTTTACTTCTGATCAACTATGTATATATTCAGATATCTCACATAATTCTAAAATATAATCTTAACACCATCAATAAGCATGTATCTTCTTACTAACAGATTTTTTTTTTTTTTAAATAGTCATTCTTAAAACATTTGTTATAAAGATGAGCAGCAAAAACTTAAGAATTTGTATTATTCTCATTCAGGACATTAACACAGTGTTTAATACCATGATTTGAAATTCAGGACTGAAATGATGCTTAATTTATATATTAAGGATATTATGTTAAGTAAAATATATTTACTTCATACCTTTTCAAATTGCTTCCAGGTAGAAATACACATTTTGGCTAAGCCAGAGGCAAGAAAGCCAATCTCTCAGGCATTTTTGAAGTAAAAAATACTAGGTTTACTACTGTGGTTTATATTCCAACAGCTTCTAGATTTCTTTGTCATTCTCGGAGCCAAATAAGTACCCAGGGACAGGCTACCTTTGCCTGGAGTGTTTACTATCAAAATTTGTTGGAAAGAATATCCAATTATTTAATTGTTTTTTGTGGATAATGCAGCAGGTGCAAAAGTGTGCTGTAATTTATGTAATAATGTATAGCAGAGCTAGAGTCTGATGTCCCCATTTCCTGAATCCAAACCGTTCATTGACTTACCTTTAAAATTTAGAAAAACGTCATCATTGAGCCCTGAACATTTCAGTTCCATTGATGCATGTGCCCAAACTATTCTTCCTCTGCCTCAGCCCAGCACTTCCACATGACTCTGCAACCCACAAATCAGCATGAATCACTTGAGCAAAAATGTATATATTCCAGTCATCAGATAAATCAGTATCTTTAAAATGCAGTGCATGGCTGTAGTGTATGAGGTTGTGTATCAGTTGTTGTTTTATGTCTCTAGATTAAAGTTTCAAAAATGTGCTGGATTTTCGTAGAATAAATTGTGTGGAGAAAATCTAATTTGAAATCTCTAAGCAATCTGCTCTCACTTGATGAGTATTTAGTCATTACTCCTTCAGCTGTGAACTTACTGAGTCTGTTTCTATATCCTCTAGTTGATATCTAAGATATTATCTATTATTAAAGTTTTAAAGTAAGATTATAATCTATTTTTAGTTGGGCTAGACAGTCAGCTCAATGTACAGTGTTTTGTAAATACATATTGTCTGAAGTGTTTGTGGTATGTCTTCTCTGTAAATATTGATCGAAATCTGTACATACTTAATTTTGTCTTTTTCAACACATTTCACTTGGATGTTAAATAAATGACAGCTGCCAAAATCTTTTATTTTCAGTTAATATTGTGTATTTAAATTTACATTGAAGTGCTTTCTGTGTCAAGTGGAGGCAGGGAAGTTGGCTTTTATGCATAGCATGCTGCTTTATTCCACCTTTTAATGAAGTTCAGAATTAGTGCTGTGCTTTTCAGTACTCTCAGTATTCATATATAGAAGGGGTGTCAGGTGATTTGATTCCTTATTAGGGTGAAACTGTTTTCATCAACTGTATTAACTATGTAACAGTAAATTGCTGTTGTAAATAGTTTTTTCTCTCTAGTCCACTAAGGGTGCATTCGTGCTTATGCTTAGCTTTGTGAGGAGCATCTGCCAAACAGTGCATAGAGTTACGCTGAGTTGCACCTTTTCTGGTGCATCAAGTTAGAGTTATGTATACATGCAGTTCTTCATAGGATTCTCTTTTTTATGATACATGATTTTCCCATTCCTCAAATAACATCATCTTCTCAGCTTGGTTATCCACTTCCAATGAAGTCTATGAAGGTAAATGATTTGTTTTGTCTCTGTTATATGTCTAAGTGGGTAATTTAGTGCATCATAATGAAAATTTCAACTGGGACAGACTGGTAATGCCTTCAAAAGTAAAACAGGATTACATGTTGGGAGTCAGTATTGGTCAGTGAACACAATAGGGTTATTGTTTGACCACAATGTGTTTTGGTCCACTATCACACAATAAATGCATGTGGTGGTAGCCATATAACCATGCTTCAGGCATGGTGCTTGTGTTCTGCATCCTGGGATGTGCGCTCCTGCTCAGTTGCTGGGAAGAGGCTGTACATGATGTTCCTGGGATGGGAATTGCTTTCAGTCATAGCAAGAGATGTTTTAGAGCTTTGGGAGAGAAAAGCAGAGATCCAAAATAATTTGCATATGGGGTGGCACAGTCTCTGTTTTACTAAAGATGACAAAAAGTAATTGTGAAAGCCAATTCAATTCTTCAGCTAGATTAACTCTAGATTCTCACACTAGAGTTTCTCAAAAGAGCAATAGAACTGAAGAAATAAGGTTTTCAAAAATAGCTGAAGCTTTGGCATACATACTACAGTGTATTTTTCTGTGTACCAAGTGTAGTTTTCAGTCCAGGAATCAGGCTGATAGTGAAACAAATGTCTCTTTCACCTCATGAAATACATGGTTGTCTCTTTCTGTCCAGTTTATTTAAAAAGCAGATGCCTTCACATCTCTCTGTTTCATAGCTGAAACACATTCTCCTTCTTACCTCCTCTCCTGCTTGACAGTGTTACTAAGTTTGGTCAAAAAAGGAATATTTGAAAGTGATTCCTCATGTGTTATCAAAAGTGAATATGACTATGCTGGTTTTTCCTCTTTTGGGTTTGAAATACATAATGACAAAAATCTGAGGTGCCAAAATGATCTTAAATGCCTGTCCCTGCCTGTGGAAATAATTTGCTTATCCTGCTGTCACCTGCAGGGAGTGGAAGGTTTGGGAGTGGTAATGTCTTTAATTAATACTCTTAATAGAAAATTTATGGAGGGCTAAACAGCACTTGCCTGCAAAATTAGTGTTGGTGGTGTTCCCTTGTTCATTCTTGCTTTAACAGCTGCTTGTACTGTATGTACTTCTGGAACCAGGACAAGGTTGGCAACAGCTATGCATGGAAATTGGTGAAAATTCATAAAAATTACACGGGTTAAAGTTATATTTCTCAATTTGATTTCTCAAATAAACATAATTGGGTTAGGAGGGAAAAAAAAAGCTGCTCCTTGAAGGGCTGTTTTGCATCACCTCTTGAGCACTGGAGTTCACCCTGGGGGTCTGGGTACCAGTGGGGATGTGGTTTTGGTGTGGTTCTGCTCTCAGCATAGAATGTGTGCCTAGAGGGATTAGGTGGTACCTGAGGCAGCTCTTCCTCTGCTTGTGAGAGCTGGTGGGGTTTCGCTCTCAGAAAAGCACAAATCTTTAAATGCTGGCAGCTGTTCTTTGAAAGCAAAAGATTTTTGGTGTTAGCAGGCGTCTAAGCAGAGGGAATGCTGCTGCAGTCTTCACTATACTGGACTTTAAGGCAAAAGAACGAGGGCAGAGGGAAAACACAAATTAATTTCCAACTTGGGGCAGAGAGAGTCTTGCAAGGCTGCATAACCCCCTGAGCTCTGGCCCTGTGCAGTGCCCCTGACATACTTTTTGTGGTCAGCGGGTTTCTGCTCTCCCACCAGGTCATTTAGTACCTGGCTGAGCACTCACAGAAGCTGAGAGGTTCTCCACAGAGGATCTGTCCTTTACTCACAACAGCTGTGGGGCCAGCAGAGCCCACGTGCACAGCCCATGGCCAAGGCTGTCACCCTTGCTGCCAGTCTCAGACAAGCAGGAGTGACAGCAGGTAAGGGGCAATGGACTTTGCTTGGGCTTTTCTGGTGGCTCTGGGTGCTGGTCTTCACAGAGTGACAGATGTAAAATTAGATAATCAGTTAATCACTGGTAAATTAGCCTTGTGTCTTTGTGGAGAATAAATACAGGAGTTATGTAAAAGTTGTTAGGAGTTTTTCTCTTTTTAATTAGCAGAAATAGATGCAAAATGAGTGATGATTAGGCAGCTGATGAATTCAGTAGTACAATTATGCCTAAAGCTATGCCCCAGTACTTAATGATGGATGCTCTGAGCAATCAAAGAAGCCTATTTAGATAATTTATTTATTAAAAAAAGTTAGGCATTGAGTAAGACTGTGTATATTGCACGTATATCAACTTCAGTGTTTGAGAAAGCCTTTCTAAAATTTGGTAATATAAGTATTTTTTAAAATACTTTCTGTAATTATTTTTTTTAAAGTAACTGTTACTGTTAACTTTCAGTTTTATATGAAAGGCTGTTCTTCAAAAAATAGGTAATCAAATTCTAAGCATTCCCTAGAAATGAGAATGATATAAAAACTGTACAAATTAGTGTATCTTTCTTCTTTCTCCTTTGGGGCTTCTGAGAGGGAGGAGTGGAGGAAATGAGAGCCCTGGGTGTCTGCTCTGGGAGGCTTTAAGAAAATGCAAGTCATGATGAGCAGCTGCATTGTATGCAGCCAGTTGGGAAGGCTAAACTGATTAGTCTGTAAACACTAGGAGATGGTAAGTGTTGGTGTCAAAGGGACTGTGACAGTCATCAGATAGTGGTTTATCTCAGGCTGCCGTTTGAATGATGGCTCTCCTCCACAGAAGCTGTTTTATGGCTTTACAGAGGTATAATCTGAGACCAGCCTGATGGATCCAGCACTGCTCTAAGCAGCTTCCTGGTTTGCTGTTTTGCGCTGCCAACCCTGGGCTTTTCACAAACAAGCCTGTTATTTTCACCAACCAGGAATTACAAACATAAAATTTACCAGTCCTGACAGAGTGGAAGTTGGCTCTTACCCATTTGCAGAAGAATATTAGACAGCAGCAGAGAGTCCCTTCAGAAGACAGTGTGGGGGCTGCTCACAAGAGCAGCAGACCGGGCGCTTCCTCTCCCATGTTGGCCTGTGCAGTAGCAAGGTTGCATTTTGCACTTTGTGCTCAGAGATAAATCACAGGAAAAGGTATTCCTGTAAACAGATGGACTTCTCGTGTGCTGCAGAGCTGGGCAAGAGCATGCAGTGATCCTTTCTGCTCTAGCTGAGTGATGCCCTCAGGAGGGGATGCAAGGCAGGCAGTGAGCATGGCAGCACTTGGTGGTACAGTCACCTCCATACTGGCTTTGTGGCAGATGTTCTTAAGCAAGGCAGCTGAGGGCATACACAGCCACACATGTGGGAACTGTAGATCATGTCTGATAAAACTTCAGTAGCTGCACTATCTAGGTGAAGCTGTATGTAAAATCTACACTCAATTTGTTTCTTCAGTGCTGCAGAGAAGAAAGAAGCTTCTACTGCACTACATGTGAACTTCTTGGCTATTTTAAGTTTAGGGGGTTTTTTAGTGCCTGTTGATATAGTCATGGGAACTTATGCTAAAGTACAGTCCATGTCAATGGGAAGAAAAAGGGATTTACATGGATGTAGGGTAAGGGACCCCCTGCAGTCTCGTACATTCCAGTAAAGGCTGCCATTTTCCCCCAGCAGATACCCTCCATTCTGGATGAAGAGTTAGTCCTTGCTAAAGCTCTTCTGGCAGACCCTGAGGCACCATCACCTGGACAATAAATTTTTATTTCAGTAAGGGTCAGAGGGAGCAGTTTGAAGCTCTGAAAGCCAGCCACAGCGGAGCCCCTCCATGTAACCCCCACAGCTGCAGATGAGTCAGGAGGGGGTCAGCTGCCTGCTGGGAGCTACAGAATAGGAGGATAAACAGTAAATGGAGATAAGCTAGAGAGAAGGTGAAAAGACAGCTGTTAACCCCTTCACTGCAGAGAAAATTTTTAAACCAAACAAAAGCAAATTGAGAAGAATATGAAGGCTAAGGGGATATACAGATGTTATCTAAAAGTGTTACTCTTGCTTTTCTGTAGCAAAGAAGAAGAGAATTACAAACTTTGACAAAAAAAGTTCAGAAAAAGAATTTCTAGGAAACTTGCCTTGAACTTTGAAGCAAAGGCTGGAGGCTGGTATTTGGATGATTCAGCAGAGGACTGATAGAGGAAAAAAGATTTTGTGGAGATAGCTATGAAATATGCAGAGTATAATACCTCTCTCTTTTAATGTCTTAATTACAGATATGGGGTATCATGCTTTATTTTCCCCCGTCATGTGAGTTAAAAAATTTTATTTAAAATGGTTACATAAGTGTGCAACATCTTTCACATCTGGTCCTCTATATATTACTTTTATTTAGAATAGTAAGTTTTGCTACTGTCCTTTGAATTATATAAGAGCATCTTTCCTTCCTTCCAATTCTCTTGAGAGTAAACCATCCCTAGCACATCCTGATGAGGCAATTCAAAATGCTCCTATTCCTGGTATGAGCTGTTTCCTTAATGAGGGCCTGTAATGGTACCTCCATACCTGCTCAATGGAAAAGCGTATTTTAAGACACAGACTTAGATTTAAAAGCTGTTGGCAGCTGCCTTGCAATAGGTGTATTTTTCTGCTTTCCTAGATGAGGATTTGTATGAAATGTGACAATTAAGAAACCAGTTTTCCTGTTCTGAATGCAGTGGGCAGCACTAGTTGATCTACAAGCTGGGAAAATAGTGACATTGGCTACTAGTTTACAAGGATAAGAGACTATTGATTTCTGGCAAATAGATTATAGTATAAGGCAAACATTCATAAAAGCTATACAGAGAGCATAATAATATTCAGCAGTGGGAATAAAAAATGCAATTGATTTACCATGCTGCCATAAAGCAGCACTCCTCCTCTCACTGCCCCTGTGACAGGCTCTTTCCTGCTTCTGTGCCTCTGTCAGGGCACCCACCAGGGAGCCGAGGGTGCCAGTGGCTCTAATTGCCACTCGCCTTGGCCTGACTCAACATTTATAAATCACAGCTTTGCTGTCCAGACCTGATCTCAGTGTGGTAAACCCATCTGGCTGGGGAAAGCCAAGTTCTTCTCCCCATTTCTGAATGACCCCTGTCATCCGACCCTGCCCCATCACCCCACATGAACCTTCGGCACCCTACATTGCACAAATGCATCTTCTGCTGAGGCTTCCTTCTGTCAGTCTGTTGTGCAACTGGGAAAATTGAAATCAGGGTTATTTTTTTAGTTATTACTGTCCTGCATGGAAGTTAAACCATTGCTAGAAGTCGCTTGGTGTATCATGGGTTCTTTAAAATTCAACTCCATGATGGCTTCATAAGGAATGACAGCAATATGGCATCATTGTGCCAGTGGGATGCTGTTTCAGGTTTCTGTTTGTATATCAGCTAGGGGACTTTCTCCTTCACTTCCATAAGGTTAGGATCAAAGCTGAGTGATTTTGTGGATGTTGTATGCATTTTTCAGATCTTTTAAATATTTAAATGCTATGTCCAATGGGAGGGAAGGGATACATTTTTTTTCAACCTATCAATGAAAATACAGAAACAAATGGATCTGGGTACGACTTTGTGAGCTCAGAGGGTCAAGGTTGGAAATGCTTGGACTTGAGAATGGGAAGCAACAGGTTTTTCTGGTTTTGCTTTAAATTAATCTTGCATCCTTGCATCTCCAGGTGTTCCCTTAATGACACAGGCTCTTCTTTTTTTTTTTGTTTTTTTTGAGTCTAGGCAATGATGCCAACATATTGAATTGTGGTTTGTTTTCTTTTCTCCCCTGTTCATAAGGACGCCTGCCTTTTGTGGTCTATTCCATAGTAGTTACCCAATCTGCTTCATCTCATGTGGCATTTCTGTCCCTTCTGGTTTGTCAGCCTGGCCTGTAGATTAGAGATGGGGTAACCAGGAACATTATGGGATAAATAGCCCCTTCTTCTGTCACACCCATATTAAAACTTGAGGACTTCTTACTAGATCATGGCAGTGCACTGTTGAGATATGATTGTGTAGCAATGTCTCTTTAGAGTTCTTTGACTTAGCCTTAATTTTTATGCAGCCTGTTATGCTGTTTCTCTAAGCTGGCTTAGTCACTGCTTGCAACCTCACAGTTTTCACTTCCTCTTCTCTCACAACTGGAAATTATTCAGGTTTTCCAATGGATTGTGTTTATGTTGATTTAGAGTACTAAAACAAATTGTTAGGTTTAGAATTTGGGTTAGGTTTTTTTCTCTTTTTAATCACATGGTTAAAAATGGCTGAACTGTGTGTGTACTTGCTAAAATACTGTATAGCTTCCAGTGCACCCTTTCAAAATCTGTGCAGTGTTGGTGTTTGTAGGTAATCAATGTTGTGGTATTATTCCTTATATTAAATAAATTATTGCTGAAGTTTTCATCTGTTGAAATAGAAAACTGTATAGAATTTAATGGTGACCTTTGTATATGAAATTAAGTATAATTATTAGATTTGAAGAAGACCTTTTGAATTAGTTAACGTATATTAACTCATACTTTCACTTACAAGGACTGCTGAGTTGCTTTTATTTCCAGTAAGCTTGCTGGGAGTGACAAGAGAGCATTTACAAACAGTTTCTGCCTCATCATTAGCACATATTTTTATTTGAAAGTGTTGTGTAAAATAAATCCACACAATATGCATGCGCTCCTGCATAGATGAGCAAAAAGTATGAGTAAAAAATGTTTCAGAGAGAACTCATAACCAGTAAAGAACTTAATGGCAGGTCAGGGTACAGTTTTGGAGGTGGCTGTAGGCATGAGATGATTCCAAGGCTGGGCTGGGGAGAGACAGCAAAAGCATTGTGTATGCTCAGCTAAAAATACAGGTCAAGAGTGCAGGTAGATGTTTATGGCAGAAGGTTTTCTAGACTACCCCTCTCTTTCTCCCAGCATAGAGGAAAAAAGGGTAGAAAGCCAGTACTTGGTAACACTTTTGTCAGTGAGAAGTTTTGGGTACACCTGGCTTCTGCTAGTCATTTGGGCTTGCTGGTCTGATCTAGAAAATAGAACTCCCAATGGAATTTGGAACTGAATTTACATTACCCAATTCCCTTGAGTAATATCACATCAAGGAAGGTGGCAGTTGTAGGACTTAGCCTGTCATGTTGTCTTGTTCATTTGCTTCAGCAAGCAATTTTATAATTATTATTACTTCTTCCTCAATTTCATTTGGTGTGGATTTAAGTACCACGTGCTTAGTGTTGATTGCTCAAATTCGGAAACAAAAATTTTACAATAAGAGTGTCTTGAACATTTGATGTGTGAGAAGACAATGCTTGCTTCTGATTTTTAGGATGTCTTTGTAGATACAGCTGAGCTGATTTGGTGTGAACAAATCCAGCTTTAGAAATAAAGTTCACCATGATAGAGACACAGCTGCCTTTGTGTTCTACAAACCTGAGCCAGCTGTTAGTGGTCCTGTCCACCACAGCTGTCCTGTTTTCAGCTCTGAGCTCATACCTTTGCTGCAGTTACTGCTGGCCAGCATGGTACACCCTTGGGAAGGGGAGAAGAGGATGGCTTTTTCATTGTGGTCAGTGGGGTGGTACAGGTGTTAGAGATTTTGGGGAAGCTTTTCCTGCCTTGTCGGTTACTTATAATCAGTAATTCTAAGAGTGTATTTGAATCCCTAGTTTTCTCACTCATCACTGGCTCTGTTTTACCCCAATATTCTTTTTCCTAACACAAGTACGTAAAGTCACAGGTTTCTTCAGCTTCAAAGAGCAGATAAGAAAATTAATTGGGTAGCTCTTATCTAAAGAAAAATATAAAGCTTGCAACAACTTTACCAAAACTCATCTTTTGGCTTATTTCTGGGCATTCATATTTTTATAAGTAGCCTTTAAAAATACTATGGTTCCTCTGTCTTTATTGATTGATTTACAAGCCTTTTAAAATAGCGTTTCATGTTCACGTGTTTGCACAGTGCACAGCACAATGGACTTGCAGTCTTGGCTGGACCCATTCAACCCCACTATTACAGAGTTTCTTTCC
>JAWWEE010000159.1:11026204-11198960 GCA_035221455.1 Xenops minutus | reverse complement strand
CGCCCCCCCGCCACTGCAAGCTCTAGTTAAGTCATTCTGCTCCAAAATCCAGCATCCCCTTTAGGCTGCATAAGGTCTGTAGGGTCCAAAATAAGACTAGCGTAGAAAAGGCTTTTAGAATCACATGCCCTCTCTATGTCCTCCATGACAAAAGTGCAGTCTCTCCATCCTGGGTCGATACTGCATGTGAGCTGCATTCTCTTGAGTATAAATACACTGTGTTAAAAAAGGAAAAGCACTGAGTGCAGCTTGCTTCGCTTCCTGGTGTGCCGATGCTCTTCTCGGAACTGATGGGGCAATTCTTTTCTCCTGAGCTCATTGCTCTTGTGTGAGCCCGAGGACAGTGTGCCTCCTTCTGCCCTTCCTTGCCAGTTGGAGAAATGCAGCCTTGGCACAGCAAGCTGGGGAGGATCTGTTCCACTGGGAGAGAGATTCTGGTGATGTTTGTCATGTTACTTGCAGTGCATCTTTCCTGACTTGCCATCTACTCTGAGAGATTTGTGTCTCACTCCCTCTCACCTCTAAAGGAATTTAATTTGTGACAATTTCTGCAATTTGATGTAACACAGAATGTGTCTAGGTCTCAGGAGATGAGAAGGAAGACCTTAATTTACTCAATGCCATGGAAAACATATGGGATGTGTACATCTCACATGCATAATGTCAGATATTTTTTGGAGGCAACAATTTACATGAAATATTTTAAATCTGAAAGTTGTGGGTGACCTTTAGCAGAGGACCAACATGTAACTTCACAATTTAAGTTACCTGTGCAATTGCTGAGCTAATGTCATGCATACTTTTTCCCCAGTAGCTGCTGGACTAAATGTGATGTTCTATGCTGGCTGCTTCGGTTATCTTTATGGTTTTTATGGTATTTTGAGGTTGCTTTTCATCATAGGCTAGCAAGTGTCATCAGCTTTGTAAGCTGGTTGTCTCCTTTCTACTCCAAAAAAACCCATTTGTAGAGCTGTCATTGGTATTCATGTCCTTAGGCAAGATAGAGCGGTCTGGTTTGTTTTGCCTTTTTTTTTTTTTTTTTAAATGCATGTTTTGGAGAAAGAAATAGTTCTAAAATTTGGGGGCTTTTGAACAGGAAAAGTAAAACTGGCATGAGGTTCAAGTGTTCAGCAAATGTTATCTATGAAACTTTTAACAAATGTGAGGAAATTAATCTCCGTGTACATCTTTTTTAATGCAACTCAGGAGCCAAAACAGGATGAAACACCATTTGCTTGTTTTATTTTTTACTGACATAAACCCCAAACAAGCTCAATTTGATAAGAAAACATGTCTCAGGCACTTATATTGTTTAATGATTTTCTTTTTAGTGGCATAGAAAAATAAAAATATTGATTCCTAAAACATAGATTCACAGACCTAGGGGGTGTGTGTGTAGACAGTCTCTCAGTGAATGCAGTAGTTCTGCAGTAATCAGAAAGCCTGCAATCCAATTCCCATGTCTCACAAGAGCTGCTTACTCTACAGGCTGCAGGTCTGTCTGCAGAGCACCTCCCTTGATTCCTGCTCTTGGGGCTTATGTGTGGGGACTACTTTGGGAAAGAAATCAGTTGCCTTGCAGCCATTTCCCATAAGTTCCATATAAGGCAGAAATATGTCAAACAAAGGAATCAAGTCTTTTACTCTGAATATTCTGGAGCGCATTCAAAGATAGCATTGATTTTAACATCATAGTTTCATGGTATTCAGTCCCCCTTTTCATGTGCAGCTCTCTGATGTTTATCATGCCAAGACACAGAACAAATCGTGCTTTTGTAGGACTTACTTTGTTTTACTAGATACTACTTTATAGTACGAGAACACACAGCAGATATTTACAGGAAAGTTATGAAAATAGTTGTGTGAGGTCAAAAAGTCTGCCAGAAGAATCGTCTATGTTTATTAACAAAGGTTTTGGTTAATTTTCTTCTCTTGGTTGATTATTTTTCTTTCAGAGTCACTGTTGCTTGGGCTGGACTTTCTGAAGCATTTTCAGTAGTGAAAGGCAGAAAGCTGCCATCGAAGTGTCAAAACTCCAATTCTAGTCAGAAATTCCAATAAAGCACCCGAAGGCAGCTTAATCCTTTTTTGCAATTATAGACTTTGAAAATTAAAAATGTGGAAACAGTACTGATGTGAACTACCCCATTGGTTTTATGACGTTGGTTTAAGATTGTGGTGGGTGACCAAGCAGGGTTCTTGCCACAAGCCTGTTAAGCTTTCAACAGAATTTGTGAAGAATCTGTGGCTTGAAGAAGACCAAAAGATCTTTGACTGATATAAGGAAGAAGTGAGAAATGGTTAAGGAAATAGAATCTTTCTGCATTCCTTCTGAAATCTGGAGAAACTGTATTTATGGTCTCCATGATGTGTTGTAGGAATTTCACATTTTGGGATTTTAGTAGTTCGTTTCTTGTGTATGAGTTTTGTAATTAGCATTTGGAGCTGAGTGTTACACCTTTGGGTAGTTCATGTTTAATGTGCTTTTATTAGTATTTTCATTATTATTATTTTACCAACAATTCAGTGTTATGTGACTTAGTTAATGATTGCAATGTGATTCTTCATCACTCTCACAAATAGTTTGGGTCCCTAAAGAAATGGGAATGAAATGTTGTAGCAACAGACGTGTATTTCTGAAAACTTAATACATTTTTAAGAAGGAAAACATAAAAACAAAAACCCTGGTCCTTCTGAAATCGGGCTGTGGCCTCACACAAGTGAGGAGGCCCAATATAAATGGGTAGCCCAGGGTTGTGTACCAGTGTTTTTAAGGCAGTTGATTTATAACAAGAAGCTGTAGGGCACCAACTTGTGCTGCGTCTCAGGGCTGCAATCCACACATGGTGTTGCCAAGGATTGTTTGTTTATGTGCAGAAATCTCAATGATAGCGGTGTCTCTTGGCAGCCATTGGAAACTGCTGTTATTAAAACCCCAACATTTCTCATTAGAACAACTCTATTGTACATATTGTTTAAATATAGATTACTAATGAAATGCCTTTTTATTGCTTTCCCAGTGAATACTTTCAGCGTAAAGTTAATTTGCAGTGTTATGTAAATTCTGTTTAACTTCAATCAAGTTTTTAATTATGTTTTTACCACAGTAATTCCCATTTGATTTGTCATCTCCTGTTAGGTATTTAACATTGCACAGGGTGGGATTTTCCTCTTCTTTCTTTTTTTTCCCCCCCTTCTGTTTTTGTCTTTGATGTCACCTGGAATAGAGCCTCACTCTAAAGCTGGGCAAGTTTGATTTCCTCTCATGCAAGTATGATTTAATGAAGAATTACTACAGAAAACCAATATTAGAAATGCTTTATTGTTATGGTATCGATTAGAAAAATAAAATTAAACAGACAAAACTGCCACTGAGAAGACATCCAGCTATTTCATTTGCCCCCTTCCCTTTGCCTTTCTTTCAGTTGCTCCAGTTCAGTGAACCTTTGATGCTGACAGCCCTTTGATTTCATTTACAATGTCAGTTGCTACTTAACACCTGATGACCACTCAGTCTGTGGCTGCCTTGCATAGATACCAATTTCTCACAAATGTTTGCTTGCCCAGTGAGCGGATAAATGGGACCCTTTTCTGGCAAAGTGTCAGCACATTAATCACTTCTGAGACAAGACTTGTCAGGCAGCATCTTAGGTCTAGATAAGTTATTTTCAGCTCTCTCTATATATGTTTTTATATCTTTTTCTGCTTAAATTCAGTGAAAATAGTTGAAGTCAAGTCTGGCTTTAGAGATCATGGCAAAAGAGCCTCTTCAAAAAGTTGTATGATATTTTGTTTAGTTATGTAGAAACCTTCTCATAGGCATGTGAAAAGATGGGGGGCTAGTTTTGTACAACAGTGGGTGTCTTTCAAATAAAATACACGGTCTTTTTTTTCTGAAACCAGGACTTCCTTGAACTCCGTAGTGATTTTTGCTCAAAAATTGTTCATGCCCAAGTAAAAACTTTGTAAAGGATTTGTGACACATTCTGAATTCAGGTACACTTGACGTAGCTCAGTTGCATACTCAAAATTAGCAGCAAAATTTGGAATTTTGCTTTGGGAACATACTATTAAATATAAATTAATTACGATCTTAAATTATTTAAAGGGCATTTGCAAACTTGCAAATTTATTTCTGGAAGAGTGGGAATGTAAAGACCTTAACAATATGCTACCTGTCCTGTTTGAAATGCAAGTACTTGTGATACCTGGCTACAGCTTTTATTAAAAAGTGCACTTTTGAATTATTTGCAAAATTCTGTTCAGAGTGTGTTGGTACACTTTCCATCCACAGTTCGTGCTGGTATTCCAGCATCGTCTGATAATGCCATCAATTCACAGATCTCCCATAGAAATGTAAGGCAAAGAAGTAATTGACTCTCCCCCTTGAAAAATCACATTTTATATGTAACTATTACAATGTATTTGATTGAGATGGGAATTGTGTTACTTTCTCATGGGAGTTGTTTGAATTTCCACTGTTTAAAAATCAATTCAACTTGATGAGTGGTGGATTTCAAGCAGTGGAACCCATTAGGATGATTTCATATCACTAGTTGCACCCTATTTAATCTTTCTGTTGGGAGATAATTAAGTTGAACTCATTAATTTGCACAGATGTTGAATGTTTCCATCAAACTTGCCTTTCTCCACCCTCATCTCGCCTTCCTGCCCAGGTGCATGGCACTGCCAGCAGCCCCAGTGGGGCAATGTGCAGGTGAGTGTGATCTCCTTGCATGGGATATAAACTCTTCCTGCAGCTGAAGCCAAGCAGGAATTCTGGGCTTTGAGCTTTGTATAAGGCTGGCAGGCATAAAGTTGACCTTTTTATTCCTGATTGGCTGAAATAGAATGGCTCAGTTTTTAATGGTATATCTGTATATGTAGTTCCCTTTTAAGGTCATACATAAGGTAGTTTGGTTTGTTAGCTTTTGTTTTTTTAAAAAAGAATCTTTAATCCCTCAACCTTCTAGATTTTTATGGGCTCTGAATATATGATGTTTTTTTCAAAATGTTGGAAAAGAGATGCTTGCTTTTGGTAAGTGATTTTCTGCATTGCTTTTGATGTCTAGATTTTATTTCCTTTGAAGCAATGATATTTTCTGAAGAGAATTTAAAGCTGGTCAAAAGCTCTAGTGTACAGGGCTGACCATCTGTGTTTTCTTTCACATCTACAAAAGCTCACTGGAGGACTGGAGTTAGTCCTCCCTACATCCAAAATTATATTGGTTGTGAGAAGATGCTTTCTGTTGTCTGTGTGGATGTTTTAGGAGAAGGGGCAGCAGTGCCTGGTGTGCTCTTTGGTGACTGACTGCCCTCAGTGTCTGATCACTGATGCCTGTGGTGTGAGCTCTTCTGCTTATTGTGCACAGCAGAGTCCATCTGACAGGTGATAGACCCAGAAAATACTTGTATTTCAATGAAAATGTCTTATGCTAGCAAGGTAGATTAATACTTCTCTATTTTAGCTCCCTTCTTGTTGGTTAGTAAAGAACTTATGTATCTTTTCCTGTATTTAGCTAGTTTCTAATCCTTTGGTGCCACAATCCAACGACAAATAAGGTTCTCTTTTTTGTTGTCTTGGTCTGTCTAAAATTTTGTTACAGTATAGAATCTGAAACTGAAGTCTAGGTCTAAGTTCATGTGATGGCATACAGAATTTACAAGTTACATATGCTCCCAAAATCGTGTAAAATGATTTGATATGGATTTTGCTGGCATTGAGTAGTGTCTGTTGTAGGGACATATAATCACTTAGAGAAGAAAGCTCTTCTGGCTGATATTTTTAGCTCTTGATATCTTACTGGTTGCATGGGTTCCATGAAGAAGGAACTGAAGGGGACAGGGGTGCTGGATCCAGCCTATTAGTCTGGGGTTCCAGTGCTATTAGAGTTAGATTATAAATATCAAAATAAAGTATGTTTTTCTTCCCTTGAAATTAAGGGAAGGTTTTAAAATTAAGAGACAATACAGCACCATGGCTGAGACAATACAGCTAGACTGGTAAATCATTGTGGGTATTTCTAACTCGTGTTCATGTGCATGAAATTGTTCTAAGAGATTTCAGACATGGAAAAAGTGCAGAAAAGGCATGCAGTACTTCACCAGAAAGTTGTTTCTTCTGTAAAATATCTTAAGGAGATGACAGGTAAACAGAGATTCCTCTTTTGATATTTTCACAATATGGCATTAATTAATGATGCATAGGAGATGTAAATGCTTTTTTATTTTCTACTACTTTTCTTTTGAAAAAGACCTTCATAAGGATGGAAAACAAAAATTTGCCACCATTTGTTTAATACTGCAGAAGTAAGTGATACTTACATGAGTTCTTGCCACGTGATCCAGGTTTTACTGAATCCTTTCCAAAGTGAGTGGAATCTTAACGAGCTGTGTGGCTATTTTTCCTATTTGCTTAAGTGACTAAGTAGTTCAGTCTAGGTGGAGCTGGAAGTGCTTGAATTTTTAAGCTCTTGTGTAAAGTGGAGAGACGAGGCCAAGCAGAAGGGAATGCCATTAGCACGCAGTGAGACTGGCAGCAGAGCTATTTAGACAGCTGCACGTGTCATATCGTGTACTTGGGTCTCGGTCATGCTGCTATTTCCATCTCGTTAGCACAAATCACAACATCTACTTTCTGCAAGCCCGTATGTGCTCCTTTGCTTATCTAGGGGTGCTTCCTTATTCGAGTGAGTTTAAAAGGGATACTGAAAATTTGAAGTCCAGTAATGAGCTGTTCATTTTACTGTGGAGCTCAAGGCAGTGTCACCAACCTACGTGTGGCCGGGAATCGGATACCTGGCCCCTTCACAGACATTTTGAAATAGTACCATATTGCTTGTCTAGACCAGAGGAAGCATTGTTTACCAAACAGTATCACCGTGTTAGATGTTTGTATATAGCAAGTCAAGCTAAGCCAAGAAAGATATCTACAGGAAAGTCCTCTGTCTGCTGGCTATTACTGCTTCAGTGGTCTCATATTCTAGATACTGTCTGTGACTAAAAAGCCTAAAAATATACCTTAAAACCAATGAAGAACAAAAGGAGTACCTCTCAGATAACCACCAGTCTCTGGGAGATGTAAACTTTGCTTGCAATGAAGCTCGTGGTGAACTCATACATTTGGAATCATAATTCAAAGCAACTATTATCAGTATTATGAATTAAGGAACTTGAAGATAAAAATGGGCTAATGCTGGTTGGTGTTGGGTTTCTTTTTGTTATGTTTTGGTGTCTTTTTTTAATATTTTCCCACGCTAAGTCATCTTGTTTCTTTTACTTTGATTATACTCATTGACACTGAGCTGAATTTCCATTGTTTTCCAAAAAGTTCATGTTTTCAGTACAGGAGGTATATGCTGCATTTCAGAAAATAATTACGTAAAGCATTAATACAATTTAGCTATTGTTAACTTGCATTTTAAGAAGGCTTGTTATCTACTTTAACTGTCAGCTTTCCATTCTTTGTATGACACATTTATTTCAAGAATTGCTAAATTCTGTCCGTTGTTGCTGATGTGTTAGACAGAGCTCTAACCATACCTGCAATCATGTATGTGTGTGTGTAAGAAGAAATGAGCCTTTCTAAAGGGAGAGTTCATGCTAGATGCCCGGAAATATGTCCCCAGCATTTTTTATGCTATTTACAAATACAATATATTTCTTAGTTTGAGCTTGCTAGGTGTTTACTGTTTGAAGAATAATGTATATGTTTACTTGCTTTAACACTAACACAATATCAGCTTACAATTTTAGCAAAGTATGAGGCTTATAAAAGGACATAAGCCAAACATACTCAGTATATTGATTTAATACTTCTCCTCGTATGGGTTTTCTAAAAATCTTTCACTTTGTTCAAAATGAGGCAAATTGGAGTTAAGTTTGTCTGTCCTTGGCCATCTGTCTTGTGTTCTGCAGGAGCATATGCCCTGCTTTATTTATGTCCTAGCTTTCTGCAGTTTAATTATTCTCTCAATAAATATGAGAAATAGAGGAAATTTGAGTTCTTTGCTTTGTTTTTGGTTTTGTTGTTGTTGGGGTTTTTTGTTTGTTTGTTTGGGTTTGGTTTTTTTTGACAAGTTGAGATAGAGCACGCCAGTGAGTTCTCGGAGAAGTCTTACCAGGCCAGCAGTGGATGTTGTCATCACCAAGAGAATTGCCGTTGCTGGTCTCTGGTCTTCAGTTATCTGTAGTACCGTGCATGAAGAGTTCACATAATAGTGGCCCCTACATCTGTTGCCATGCTGCTTTCAGGCTTCCTAGTTAACTGGTGCTGAAGACAGCTCTCTTGCTTTCCACCAATATTTAATCATGATTTAATCTAGCAAATAAATATTCAGTAATGATATTTCTTGATGACATAGTCAACTGATAACAGGCACCTTGAACCAGTATTCCTTAATTTCATATTTGAGATTTTCCTTAGAGCAGCAGTATGAACTGAACCAGCATATGTTATCTTGGTAAAGTGAACTGCGGGGAAAAGATGGTACTGAAGGAACTGAAAATTTTTGAAATTAGCTAAGTTAATGTCTTTTGGTGTTGCTGCCTTTACTTCTGTAACAGCAATGCCAGCAGTAGGCTGTAAATGCACCTTGTATGTGTGTAAACTTGTACAGTCCCGTGCTGGTCAGAAATGGACAAGAGGGCATGGGGGACAGCAGTGTGTGAAGTCTCTGAAGAAGAGACACAGAAGTCCAGATCTAGCGCATATTTTACAGGGTTGTATATGTGTGTCTTGGCTAGTGAGTCACTGGCAGCTTCAGTGGAAAGGACAGTGGCCAGAGTCCTTGCACTCTGTTTATACCACTACATGTTTAATGGGACTAAACAGGAATCCAGTTGCTGTACTCCTGCAAATAAACAATGTGTCTGTGCCTCAGTTAGAGCAGGGTTAAGAGAAAGCCTCCATGGCTGTAAGGGGTGGAATAGACTAAACCCACTTTGTTTAAACAGTCTGTGGAAAAGTCCTTTCTATGGAAATGGTTGTTTTCATGTTTTTGTCTTGGAAACCCTGAAGCATCCCATAGGTTTTGTGTTTCTGTCTTGCTACTTGCTGTGCCAGCAGGCAATAAGAGCGAGGCTTAGCACTAATCAGCTGTGATTCATTGTGCCTTTATCCCACAACGTCTAATATTGAATAGATTTGAAACATTTGATATGTCTTCTTTTGTTGGTTTGTTTCTACAATTCACTTCCTCCCATTAATTTTCAGGGCTGTAGGGATCTTTGTTTTTACGTTGCTGATGCTGGCCCTGAACACACAGGCAGACAGGCAGCCAGTTATGTCTCTGCCTGCCAGGCTTCAGGAGCAAATTCCTTCTGCACAAGTGCACAGCTTGCTCAGTCCTCGCTCCGCTCCCGTCTGGATTACGGTTTTGTTAAGGTCTCATACATATGTGATATTTTAACTCAAACAGGCTGTAATAAATTTCATCTGAATAAGCAGTGCCTTTTATGTGTCATAAATTTTGCCTTTCCCTATCCCCACTAATATGCTTCCCCCCTCAACATTTCAGTTATATACTGATAAACTCCTCGACATTTAAATAGTACTGCGGCAGGCTCGAGGTGGAGAAGTGGGTCATGCAGAGCTATCAGGAGAACCGTGACTTTTATAACTGGCTGAATAGGAAGCTCCCGGCTACTCAGATTTCTGCGAGGTTGACTACCACCACTGAAAGGAGAGAAATAAAGCACGTTTTGATTCTAAAAGCACTTTGCAGACATGAGTTAACCTTTTCAGTGCTCTGGTGTGAGGTGAGTAAATGTTGGTGCTTCAGGAGGAGAAACTGAGGCAGGAGCCTCGTGTGTCCCGTTGTCCCGCATGGCTGTGGCTGGGTGCCAATTGGCAGGCTTTGCCCTGCTCTGTCGCCTGTTTGGGCTCACATCACAGCCACAGTGTTACCTGGTGCCCTGCAAGTTTGGCCCTTTCCTGCAGTACTGCTGAGTCTGACATCCTGTTAGCATCAAACTTCCAATGTTGTTACACAGTAGCTGGAGCTGGAAGATGTTGTGTGTCTGCTGTCTCAAGGTACCCATGGGTGTTTGGGTTGCCTTCTTTGCTTTTCTTTCTTTCCCCTTTCTCCCCCTCTCACCCCCTCAGTTTTTGGCCAAAAATAATTCCATTTGCTCAAAAAAAAAAAAAAAAGAAAAAAGAAAAAAAGAAGGGGAAAAAAAAAAAACACACAAAAAACCCTGATGAATTTGGTTTACAGTCCTCCAATGAGAATTCACAATTCTTTTGCTCCAAAAAGCAATAACTTTTATACTGTAAAAAAACCCCTACATTTTCTGACTTCATCTTAGTAGACTTCTAATTACCTGAAGCGTACATATACTTATATCTGTAATAACCTTATAAAATGTGTTATGTGCTGTCTAATCCAAGAATGACCCAACTGCACTATGGCTCAGAGATTGCTGCAGTACTGAAGGATTGTTAGTGAGAGGGGAGACATCAGGTTAGAAGACTGCTGTTAAAGTTCTTGTGGCCCTTAAAATGTGTGGAAGTATGTTTATGCATTTTGATACTAGGTTTTTTTGAGCATGTCCTCTGATCTGTCTGTTGAGTGTCATTGTGGTTTGTGCAAACTCAGCTTTGTTTCTTTAAAAAGAAGAAATTCCGTTTGAAATAATGTTACTTAAAAAGCACATATAATCATTACAAGACTTTTTTGCTTAATTTTGCGTGCTAAAGGAAAGCTGTAAAGGTCATTTGGTGAGCAATTTTATCTGGGATTTTCTCCTAGTAGTTAAAACCACATGACGTTAATAACTATTTACATAATCCCTAAAAACTGGTAGGCAAATTGTGCATGTGGAAACATGAAAGGTAATGTAAACAGGCAAGTTAGTTTATCCTGAGATGTGTATTTTGATTGTAAAGCTGTGTAGCCGAAGGTTGAAAAAAAGCACAATTCCGATGCATTTCTTTTGTCTTAAGGAGCTGGTGAATTGTGAGTCCTATTCTAGAAATGGATTTTTGTTTTTGTGAGTGAATCTATAAAAACCCCTTGGAATCGCTGTCTTTTGGCAGTTAGCCAGATGGTTTAGTAAACAAGCTCGATTGATTATCTGAAAGTTATTTTTTGCACTAGTGTTGGATTTTGGTTATATAGCGTCACATAATTCACCTTTATGTCTTCTAAGTTCAGTTGTGTAAGGTATATTCAATCCTGTGTCTACTTTCAAAGGCAAAGAAAAATGTATTTTTTTAAATATAAGCAGAGCGAACTTTGCAGCAATGAATCCTGTTGGCATCTCAAACAGAAAATGAGCCTCAGTGTGGTGCCTTCCATGAAACCTGCGTGTGTTCTTCAGCAGAGGTCCTGGAAATGAGCAACCAACAAGCAACCATTTTTTTTTTTTTTTTTTTTTAATAGATGCATGAAGTGAGCAGGTATTAAACTGTTTGTTCATTGCTGAGAAGGGAAATATGCTGTTCTGTTTTGTGCCTGACCAGAGGAAGGCCTGGTTAGAACAGCTGGCTGCTCAGCTTAGTCCTTGAGGTAAATCCTCTCCTTACACCTCCCACCCAAGTCTATAATAGTTGGGGAGGATTCCTTTTAGGATGGCGAAAAGTAATATTGCCATTTTTTGTTAAAGCAGAGCTAAAAAAATGAACATTATCAAAGGATGGGAAAATTCTCAACAGCATAAAGACAGTGTGAGGGAAAGTCTATCTAGTTAGCCACTGTATTGATGTGTCTGTCTGTGGACCTGACTAAAACATCAATCTGTATTTTGAAATGGCTTTGTGAATGTTTCCTGCTAATGAGAAGCAACTTCAGTGCAGGGTTGTGAGCTATATAACTCCTGCTTTCATGGACACTGCACATTGCCAAGGACTGAGCAATAGCAGTGGATATGAAAATAACAGTGGGGTCCATTTTCTAACCTACCTCTTGGCCTTGTGTTGATAACTGTATTTAAACCCTTGCTTTTTGGAGTTGGATGATTATTTAAATCAAGCTGATAGGATCATTTTCTGTTCCTAAAGTTCCTAGCAATGCTAAATAAATAAGAGATCAGAGATGTAAATTAAGTATATCAGAAGAGTTTAAAGAACAAATAATGTCATTTCATTATTGTCATGGAAGTCTGGATGGTTAGTTGGTTATTATGGATCATGTTGGGATTTAAACACAGAAATAGCTGAGTAAATTTGCTTGGTTTTAACTTTGAGACCTTAAAAATAATAAAAAATGGCTATTGAAACTTTCTTCCCCCTCTATCAGGGCATTTGTAGCTTAGTAACAACAGACAGGAAAATATATTGTGCTGCTTCCTCATTTTATCGTTTACTGTATATACATCACATCATTAGTATGTTGCTGCCCTCTGTTTTTCGCATATTATGCAGTTCACTTATGTGTAACTGTCTGTTCTGGTAGCAGCTACTATGATATTTTCTGGATGCTGCAGAAAAGAAATAATAATTGTAATTACTTTCAGAATAAATAAAACTATGGGGAGTTTCCTTCCACTTGAGAAACTGTAGCAAAACTTCTAGTTTTATTTGGGTTTATTTTTTGTTGGAATACCTTGTGGGTTGGTTTAATAACAAACTAACCCCAAAACAACAAAAAACCACCACTCCCCAGCCCCCCTGCAAAAGAATCCCAAACCAAAATCCCACAGGTATTTACTGGGTGTGGTTTGTACAGTGGCCTGAGAACAAAGCTGCCTTCAGCGCCCTAAGTTTTCATTCTGTATCTCATCATAACACCCTGTGGCTTTTGACAAATGACTTGACCACTCTTGGCCAAGTTGGTTGGCAAGGCACATGAGGCTGAATCCTCCCAGGCCTGTGGAAGTGCATCAGGTTATTCCCGTCATTAACTGCCTCCTGTAGGTAATATATATTTCTCTCCATTTGCAAACTGGAGATGGTAATACTTTTCTACCTGACTCTCAGTGGGATCTGTGAGGATCAGTTATGTTTCTACAGCAGTGTATAAGTGGTAAGCATGATTACAAAGAACAAGATGTGCAATTACACTGGAGGGGCAGCAAGCTGCGAGTGTCTTGTCACACTTACATAGCAGAGCAGCTGGCTGATGAGCTGTCCTGACCTCTGCAGTCAAACCAGATTTCAGCACAGTTGGCTCATTTGTGGGCTACTCTGATTTCTCCAGTCAGGACCTCTCCTTTTCTAAAGGTGACATCAGGTAGGGAAATACAGATGACAGCTACCCACTGGAGTTATGCACATCTCTTTCGCTTGCCAGAGCAATTTTAGGCACTGTGGATGTGAGCACCTGTAGGTGACCATCTTTGCCAGAAGGCTGTTCTTTCAGTAGTGTGAGGCTTGATACTCTGGCCACCTGCTTTTCCCATGACAGTCTTCACACCTTTGCTGGCACCACCTTCTGCAAACAGGACACGCTTCCCTGTAAGATTTCCCTTTCCCTGCTTGCTCTGCTCAAATTCCACCTAACAACTGAATACTTCTGCAGTGTCAGCAAGAACTCAGTCAGTCATATTTATTTTCTTTTTATGGCCTTCCAAGAACATCCTGTTTATTCGATTTTGCTTAGAATATGAATTCTTCAGTGGGCGTCTTCCTGGGTCTTGTCTCCCATGGGCTGTGTTGTCAGAGTCCTACAGTGTTAACTTTGATGGGCACTGTGACAACTCAATCTTGGGACTCCGTTTTTAGTTACCCTAAAGTCATTTGTTGGACAAGATAAAAGGTATATGTGAAAGGCAATGCAATGCAGTGCAAGTTCTTTCATTTACACTTTGTGTGTGTTTTAATGCCCTTTGAGCAGTTAAGTTATAGTGACTGCTGAAATTAATGACAATGAATGATAACAAAGAGGATTTATTTGTGTTTCCATTAGGATCTATTAAGACTAATGTAATCAAGTGGGATCAAAATGTTATCACCTTCTGAGGGCCATTGTCAGTAATTGTAACAATGAAATGATTATTCTAGTGTCTTGCCTTAGGGAAAATTAGAATGACTGAAATAAAAAAAAATTAAGATGTGTGATGCAATGCATTTAGGTGTGGAACACTCATTTGTTTGAAATGTATGCCAAAATACTTTAAGTCCACATCAAGCAAGTGCATTTGATTTTCACTGTGAAGCATTAATAAGAAGGTATGATGCAAATAAAGGGGTAATATTTTAGAAAGGAATTGAGCAAGAGAAAATAATAAAATGAAATTTTTCTATTGAACATACATAAAATAGGAAGGTTTGGATTTGGATGCTGATTTTTGAGTTTGCCAGTTTGCAGGCCTTAGAAAACTTGACTTCCAAACCAAAGTGCTTCAGACTTTCTGAAAGGCAGACATTAATGGCATTTGAAGTCTGTAATCAATACTCTTTGGTGTAAATGGCCCTGTAGGATGTTTATGGTATCAACACTGCACATGTAAGCAGAGTGAAACAGGTGGGAATCTGAACAGTTTAGTATCATGGCACAGTTTCAGTCAAAAGCAGCAGAGATGAAGCATTCATTAAAATTACCTGCTTCAATAAAGGATTTGAGGTACATTTTTGTCCTTACTGTTCCTCTGTTCTGTGAGTATCTCTCATAAGCAAAACTATCAGTGCTAGCAGGATAAAGCCCAAAGGATATTAGAACAGCATGATTTTTATGTTGACTGTGTCATGTTTGATGGGAGTTACTGCTTGTGGCTAAACTATTCTGCAACACTTCGACTTGATTCACTTTCCTCAAGTTTTGTGCTTAGATTAACATTGTCTGCCTAAATCTCAGACTAAATGGGAATATATCACATAGTTATAGAGGAATGGCATTTTGGAGATAAGGGTGACAAACATTTATCTCTGCTAATAAAGAGCAGATTTTCATTTAATCTATTTCAAATCTGTGAATTATGGTATATACCTGTTAAGCAAGGATTAAACTATTTATCTTACCATTTTTTTGGTGTACTTAAAATTTTATTTTTCTTTTGTATATTAAGCATTCTCCCATATTTCAAGGAATACTTTTTAGAGTGCAGGTGAGGGGAAAGTTTTCCTATGCCTTATGCAAATTAATGCTTTCAAAGAAAAAAAAGTAAAAAATTTGACTTCCTTTCCATGATGACAGAAGATATTTTGGAATGCTCATTCCTACAGAATTTAAGCACCTGTGTTAATGACCCAACAAAATCAATACAAGTTCTTAAATTAATGAGCTATTTGGGAATAAGTGATAAAAACGTGATCTCCATGACTTCCTGGTTTTGCACAGGCAATTATGAGAAAGGACTTGAGTGTGATGAGCAGGGAAGGAAGAAGCCAGTCTGTAATCTTTGAAAATTCAGTAGGATAAATGGATCCTGATCCAGTGCTTCTCTGTAGATGGCAAAGATTGTGTATGGTAAAATTGGCTCCTAGTTTGTCAAGTCCTTTCTTGCCCATTAGGAATGTTGTGCTGTTATCTGTAAAGAATATCCAGGCAGACAAAAGGTCGTCTCTTGCTATTTTGGGATTGCCTGACTCTGTAACTGTCATATAAATAAGCTGAGGGCACAGGAGGGTTGCAGAGTAGTGTGACTGGAGTACAACTCAACGCTGTCGGAAGCCAGTGAAAATCTTTTTTGCATCCTTAATGGCTGTTAAATCAGACCCTGTTTTAGTTCAGACCTTTTCATTTCTTGATCACCAGTCATTCGGGAATGGACTGTTATATATGTAATAAATCTTTAAATAATGCTTCAGTCCGAAGACTCTTGCTTGCCTGTGAGTAATTCTGGAAGCTCTGTGCTGCTGCATAATTTTTCTGCTTTAGTTTTTCTGATGTTACTTGTGTGTTGTTATGTTTGTCTGGTATGTTAGATACATGCATTAGATATATTTATTGTTACATACATATTATATTGAAAATTTACATTTAACGCCCCAAGTTAAGATCAAGCTAAGGTCTGTAACATTTTGTGCCCTAAATCCCGTTCATTTTTCTGGAACATTCAGTGACTGGGCTCCTGACTTACTCTGTTTGTCTAGTAAGTTTCTCAATACATAAACTATAAACTAGTGTTCTGTCTTCCTAAAAATGTTATGGTATGTTTAGAATAAGGGCTGCTTAGGACAGGAGTACTCTCTACTCTGTTCCCATAAAGAGGAGCTCTGGGCATCTTTGATGTATCAAAGAGGGAATGAGTAGTAGCTGTAGTTTTTGTCGTGAGGGTTCTCCCTTGCGTGGTGTGTTCACTCTTTCTTTCCAGGGACATGAGTCCTTGGGCAGGCAGATGTGCAAGATCTTTCAGGTTTGTCAGCAGGCTAATCTAAAACATCAAGTCAGTGTCTGATTCTTCTCATTTACAACGGAGGGTTTCCTGATTTCTGTCTTCCCTTTTTTTTTTAGCATACATTTTTCTGTTTCATGGGAAAGGATCAGGCTCCAGTCCAATTTTGAGACACAGAAAGGAGCATTTTTGTCTCATTATCTTGATTGTGAGAAGCGTCTCATGCTAAGTGTGGCAAAGATACTGTGGCCATAGAGAAAATGTCCTGATTATTATATTATTAAAAGTTTTTTGGTTTACTCCTTCTTTCACTTGGCCCTTACCGTTCTGCTGCTAGTAGCTCAGGATACTGCTGTCTCAGCCTCATTACATGAAGACTTCTAGAGGTGTCACAGAAACTGGTTAGTTATTATGAAGCACTTTGTAAAAAATAAGCTGTAGTAAAAAAATAATTATAATATTGTTGAAGTATAATTAATTCTTCCAGCAAAACTATGTAGAATTAATTCACAAATTGAGAACTTGAAACTGAGGTTTTCTGTCTGTAAGAATCAGAAGACATTTTTGTGGTCTTATTTCATTTTCAGTTTATGAAATAACTTATTTTCATGATGTAAAATTACCTATTATGCAAACTCTTGATTGAGTACTCAAAAACAAACATGGCTTTGTAGTAACTTGTTATTTTCCGTGAAGAATGTGTGTGCCCTTTCTTGCACTCGGCATTGTACTGCTTTGTGTGGTTTTGTCTTTGGTATACAACCGACTCTGCTCCAGCTCCACACTTGATTAAATGGCATTATGAACTCTCTAATTATAATACCTTCACTTTATTACGCTCAAAAGGATTGGCTCTGGTGGATGGTAGTATAAACAATGTGTAATGTGAATGCACTACTTTAAGTCTCCTTATTTCTGTTGTTATTATATGCGTTGTGATCTTGCCTTGTGGTCACCATCATGGAGTTAAATATGATTGTGGCACTGTACATAATGAAGAGATGATGCCTTTCACAAATGCTTTGCTAGCCAACTTACAGTTTATATTTTTATTACAGTAGAAAGTAGGGAAACAGGTATATCTCACATGAATGCAATCTCCAAAACACAAAGCTGATTTTCTTTTTTTTTTTCCTTCACCCCTAGATGGATGTAAAGCAAGTGTTAAGCCGTAACTTTTAAGCAAGGTTTTGCTAGGGAGGAAAAATAGATAATAAGATGTTATGTTTTTTGTAGTTAATGTGGAGTCTGGAACCATAATGACAAGGAAGTTTGGTATGCTGTTGGAAGTCTGGTTTTCTTTCCCTTCAACTTAATTAACCTCATGAACAGTAGCAGAGTTGCTGCATGGTCGTTTGTATTTGTGGATTTGTCATTTACATACACTGTCTTCAATGAGAAGTCATAGACGTCCTTAGTGGGGTCTCATTGATGCTAATGTTAAAGTCCATAAAGCTGATCATGTGCTCTCTTCAGTCAAGAACCATGCATTTTAATAGGAGGAATAAGGAGAATTAATGTCTTTATTGACTAAAACTCTCTCAGTAGAGAAAGTCCAGGGAATTTGATTGAAGAAGGAACAGAACAGGAATATTCAGGGACTGGTCTGGAATGAAGGGTGTAGTTTACATCTTAACTGTGACAGAGGGAAAATAACAGAAGGACAACATTGCTGTGAGGACCTTGATGAGCAGGAATTAGAATAGGGAAAAGAAGAAAAAAGCAGTGAGAGAGTAGGAGTCATTGGACTAAAAAGCAAGTAGAAACCACTCAGGGAAGAGGAGTACCATGGCCTTTTGCTGCGTGAGGGTGAGGGGCTCTCTCCCCTTCACTCTAGGCATATGCCCTTGCCTTGGAGAGCTCTCCTTGAGTAGTCCAATGTCAGGTTATATGATCACTCTTTCTAACACTGCTTTTAGCTAGTGTCCATGCAGCTCAACTCTGCAAGACCCGGTCCCCTTCCCCCCCTGCCCAGAGGTGGCAGTCAGTTGGAATGGGTCTTCTGGAACAGCCAACCTGAGGTCACTACATACATGCATTCATACTCCATGGCATGAATGAAATGCTTTGGACTATCTTAAAATGGAAACAGTGTCATTGAGGCACTACAAAAGAAGCATCAGTAGTTATTTCTGAGTGCTGCAATTTTTGTTTCTTTATGAATAAGGGAAGTGTTGCAACCAAACACCTAGTATGCTTCTTTAGGGGAGGAAAAAAAATTAGCTCCCTCATGAACAATGCCACAAAACAAAACAAAAATTACAAAACCCAAGCAGTTGAGTTTATTTAGTGTCTTTTTAGCCTGGTCATGGGGGCATCATCATCTCTAAGGATATTTTGTATCCTGTAAATCAGAATTGTGGGCTGCTGCTTTGTGTGTTTGCACCAGTGATTTTGCAGAAGGCTGACAGTCTCTGGGTTGAAACCAAGCATTGTTGGCTGGCAGATGTGACGGACAGCATGTCTATGCATGGTTGGGAATAAAGAGCCCTTGTGCATGCTGAAAATGGAGATTATAAATGTGGAACACTCGAAACCATCCTTTGCATTAGAGTTTAAAGAAATTCAATTTGCTTTAAAAATAGGTTCAATACTTAGTTTTCCTGCTTTAACACGGCTTGGTGTATAGAGGATCTTGTAGAAGATGGAAATGGGGGAGTTTTGGAGCAAAGCAGATAATTGGCGGATTTAACATTTTGTACGTGTGCACCAAGTTATTCTTAGCACGAGTGGAGCCTGGTCAGAAGCCTTCTGGTTTGTGTGCTATTCCATTGTGTTTTAAACTAATGCTGTGTATAATTGGCATTAGTTAAGGAGAAAATGTAGTGCTGTTTGCTTACATCATGCAAAGTAAAATTAATAACAACTCATTTTTCAGGCATGGACTGGAAGCTGGTTGCATGGCAGTATTGTATGGGGAAGAAGCAGCCAGCTCAGTTTTTATACTGTGCTTATTAATATTTTCCCCCTTCTTCTATCCTTTATGTTGACATTAATGTTAATTAGTTACTTGAAGCAGACAAAAAGTATTGATGAAAGCCCACGAACCCAATGTGCTTTTGTAAAATTAGTTTCCTGCTTAAGCAGATATCTCTGTAGTAGTTGACACAAACCAGCCTCAGACAGGGAGGCAGAGGCAAGATGGTTGTATGATTGATTCACCATGTTCTGTGGTTATTTCATGTTTATAGTAAAGAGAAGACTGTAACTATAGGGCCAGATGCTCCACCTGTGTCCTCAGTTGAAGATGTGGCCTGAATAATTTATTAAGGTGCTGTCCTTTACATTCTCTTTAACTAGAGATCTTGCCATAAAAGCACTAGAATGTTAAGCCTTCCTCTGATTATGCTTTGCCTTTGTTAAAATAGCGGAACACTATAGGCAATCCTAATACTGTTGCAGAGTAAGAAACCATATATGCAATTGGTACAGTGTGTATATTGCAAAATGGAAAAAATAACCATCCATTTGTAACTGTGTTCTCTCAAATGCATGCTAATTGCAGGTGTTAAAAGTGACTCATTTAATGTTTTAAGGACACATTGAAGTGGTTGATTGATTTGTGGGGCTTTTTTTTTCTCCAAGATTATAAATAGGCTCTTCTGCTATCCCACATTACCTAGAGATAAGAAAATTGCATCATATAAGATCTGATCCCTAATAGCGTTTTCTCTTTGAAGGGATGAGCAGTTATCTGGTGTTAACCTTGTGGCTTTAATGTGATTTCCCAAATAGCACAAAGCTGGCTACTTTAAATACTGAATTTCAAACAACTGATAGTCCCTTCTGTCTTACAGGAGAGGTAATTCTCTGGATTTTCCCTGTGTTTTGTTTTCTGATTTCCCTTTTTGTGTAGAAATGTCTAAATATTATAAAAGGTCAGCTGGTTTCTGTCCAAGTAATGGATTGCTCCAGGCTTTAAAAATGATGCCTGTTTATGGTCCTGCCATCTGCAGGAGCAGTAGCGTATCATAAAGTTACTGTATTGATCTGTCACTACTGCTGTCTTGTCTGCCAAATGAAAAATGGCTTAAACTCATAACCTGGGCCAGCAGTTTTCTTATTGTAAGCCAGACAAAAATGCTATTGATCTTCTTTGCTGAAGTGTTCTTTTCACAGCTTTCCAGTATCAACATACTGTTGTCCTTACACAGGGCTAATTAGCTAATAATTTAATGCCACTGAGACAGCAATCTTAGTTTGGTTTAGCAGCAAGAGAATATGCTGTAACTTCAGAAGTATGGGACCTTTTTAAAGCATGGTCATGATTGCTGTGCTTGTCTCAACTTTTACACTCTCACTTCAAGTTTGATTTTCTCTGCACTAAAGAATAACAGTCTAGTTAGGTTGAGATGTGCTGTCACTTCAGGATTTATAGGAAGCAAAGCCCAGATGCAGTGCTGGTGTCTGTTCTTCTACAGTGCTCTTGGTTATGCACTTGCACTTGAGCTTTATGATCACTTCTCGAGTGAAATCAAATAGTTCATTGAATTAATCGTGGGATCCCTATGGTTCTTGAGCTACAGACCAGATGTATTCAATCATGGCTGAGAAACAGCTGATTACACCTTCTTTTGACTAATTCATTTTGTTTTGTTGGTTTTTTTGGTAAAACACCAACCAGTCAAAAATGGACTGCTAAACTGTTTTACATGAAAGTTTATGTGATAGATCCTTCTTCCTAAGAAATACGTTTTCTTAATCCTCCTACTTCTGTGGAGGCCAGAAGGTTGCAAGGAAATTCCGGTTGGAAGCATGTGAAAGATCTCATCTGCTCACACAAGCTAAAAACTCATAGTAGTCTTCCACAAGTGTTTTAATTTTTTTGATTCAAGTATTTGGATAATTAGGTGTACAAATGGAATTTGCTTCTACTTCTTAGCTGTGTATAGGAAGCAATTGGTACAGCTTCAGCGGGGGGGATGTCTCAGTGTCTTTCAGCCCACATTTAATCTTGTGGGTGGTTCTCCTGCCTTGTCTCATACTTTTATGATGGTAAAAGATACAGCCTGTACAGCATTTGTTTTAAAATAAACAGTAATAAAAGCTTACGTAGTATAAGCGTTTTGCCAAAAAAAAGGAGCAGACATCTAGTAGTTTTTAACTGTTAGATGTTTTTTAAAAGTTCTTGACCCAAAGCAGCTTCTGTAGGCTTTGCCCAGACAGTGTAGGCTATGTCTTAGTTTATATTTCAGAATCGCGCATGATTCAAGCTGCATCTTTGTTTTCTGTTCCATATTGCTAAGCACAGTGTGAGGCAATGCACAGGAGGCGGAAGAAAACAGATGATCCCTAAGGGAAGTTACTCTTTACATTTCATACATTAATTTCTCTGCAGTGTGGGTACATATGTTAATTTTGTATATGAAAAAGGAGTTTACTCTATAAGGACACTTAAAATTTGCTTGAAGTAAGGCAACTTTTAATCTCTGAAAGCATCCCCAAAGTGCAATTAACTATTCTGTTGTCCTGATGACTCAACAGATGCTTCTGTAAACTAGAACACATCTGTCAGATTACAGAACTGATATGCTGCTATATGTGATTTAAAATGACTGCCCAAAAATGTTTGTATTGTGATAAATATCATAGAGATGGCAAGGGTGTCCATCTTTTCAATAGTCCTTTAATAACATTGCACAATGCACTGTCACTCTCTGAAGCTTGCTATAGTCACATGAAATGCCTGACTCTGCCTTCGTATCTTTGTAAACTTGTTTGGGTTTTTCTGCATCTTGTAGGCTCCTTTTTAATGCATGCAGGCTATTGAGTGCTATTTTTAATAAAACAGTAGAACTAAGGATTTTTCTAAGCCTTTCTGAAGCCTCCCACTAGCCAATTCAACTGATTTTAGACTGCACTCCATCTGTCTAGCAAAGAAAGAAAATACATTAGTAGTCCACACATGAGTAGCTTATTAGTTCATTTGGTGGTGTGCAGTACAGTGATTCAAGACTGATCTAAAATATTCATCCACAATTACTGTCACAGCACAGTTCAAAGTGCTTCAAATCTGTGGGTTTGACTGAGAAATTTAAGGAAAATAGCTGCAAATTGATTCTCTATGTAATTAATGAAACATTTCATTCTTATGTAAATATTAAATGCTTGGCTATTTTTTCTCTTTTTTTTTTCCTTTCCTCTTACTGAGCTCCCCCTCCCTGACCTCCATTATATATTTGTTTGTTTTATAGGATGGTGGGTGGGCTGGCATGGGGGCAATATTCTCCTGAGAGGAAGAATTAATAGCTGAGTCCTGTGACTCATTCACTGAGCAAACAGCTGTTCTCCTTCTAATTCACCCCTCCTCAGATGTCCATCCCACCCCCTGAGAGGAGCTGCCAGAAGGGAATGTTTGCCTCTGCCTCAGTTGTTGAAACTGTCTGCTTTCTTGTAAAAAATGTGCTTACCTTGACTGAACCACCCCTTCACGTGTAAAGCAGAGGTGTGGAGGCAAGCCCTCGCCAGCTCTGCTGCCGGAAGCCTCGCTTCTGTTGGAGGGGCACATCTCCAAGTGTCTGAGCAAGATTTTCTAGGGCTCACCCCTTACAGAGCAGTGGCTTTGCCTTAGCAGTGCCTGTTCAGAGCTGGGGCTGGATGATAGTGGCTTTAATATGGGTTAAAAGCTTTTGGTATGTTGGAGAGAAAGGGCTTTTGAGGACAGCAGAGAAATTAGTGGGTATTTGTGCAGATATAAGGAGTAAAGTCAGCCAGACAGGACTGGGGTTTTGTTTAGGGTCTCTCCCTCCCTATTTCAGTGTCACAGAAAATTAATTTGAGTTTTACAAATGCTATCAGTGGAAGAGTTTAAGAAGAGCCTGCAGTAAAACCTAGAAGATCCTGAGGCAAACTTCAGCTTATTTTGAAATGACTGTCTCTCCAGCTCAGATGTCCACGTAGAACATGAACTGTGTAATGCTGCCTCTCTGAGCTGCCGATGACCTCGAGTTTTAGCGCAGGCAGCCTGGAAGGGCTTGGCATCAGGGAAGGCTCCTGCAGCCCTCCAGGGGACCAGAAAACCAGGATCCAGGGCTACCAGTTTGAGAATACTTGTGTAATGGCTTGTGTGATAGACAGTAAGGAGCACTGTCTGCTGTGACCAAATGACCTAAGGAGAAGCTGGGGGAAGACTGCTTCTAGCTATTAGATCCCAAGATACAACTCTTCCCTGAGACATCTGTGCAATTATTCCTTTTGGAGCTTTTATTTCTGTGATGCTAATTTGCATTAAAGGCTTGGATGTCTAAAACTGTGTTTGCCTGCATCTTACTCAGGTCATGGTGTTGCAGCTTTCCTGCCATTCAGTTCCCTGCCATGACAGCACCCCTCACACAGGCAATGCCCCCCCCGCCACACCATGTGTGGACATGGGTTGGCATGTATGTGGTGTTTAATATTACAGCAGAGGGTGGTTAAGGTATAGTAGCATTCAGTGAGCTAATGTAAAGGCAGTCAAGAAAATGGACTTAGCACAAGATGGATTTGAACTTGTGTGAAACGCCTAGCTTCATGTTTAGAAAAGTAGAATTTCACCCACAGGTTTTGGCACACCTGCTAGTGACAGTGGCTAAACCCAACAAAACTGATGTTTATAATTTTTAATAAATGAGTTGACTGGCAGCAATATAGGATGTCAAATTATTTTTTTTTTCCTTCCACACACATAAATGTTTCCCTTAACATGGGTCTTCAGCACATTTCTTGAACTATTTTCTGTTCAAATACCTGTTTACTGGAGAGTTCCATTGTGATTTAACTAAAAGCAGAGAAATACCCTTCTCGTCTCTACTCCCATGAGTGGAAGGTAAGGGCAGGAATGGAAATTTGTATGTTTATTGAGTTTAAGAGGTTAGGAGGCAGAGATGGTAAAAAAATCTGTTTGTGATTTTACATTGCTGACTTTTAACTTTATTTCAGATTGAAGAATGTCGGAGAAGGAGCTGGTTTATATATGTTTTCTTTAGATACTTTAATAAGAGCTCTCAGATACTGTTTTTTGGGTTTAAAAATGATTTCTCTTAATTTTTAACTTCTTCTGTTTCAAGAAGTTAAACTGGAGGGGTTTTTCACTTTGAACTGCTAAGGTCAGAGCACTCTTTTATAATTATTTGAGGCAAGTGGGCAAAGGAAAATTTTGGGGATTTCAGCTTATCTCTGCAAAAGGGTTTTAGTAAATGGGGATCCTGCTCAAAAATGCACAAGTTGGGGTGTACCTTCTGCATGAAAAAGCTTGTTTAAAAAGCGCTTTTTAGCAAAGAAAAAAAAAAAAGAAGAGTTTTTCCTTGTAAAACCTGGCCACAAAGCTCTGAAAGTGTTCTCAGACTTTGTGGGTTTCTATTAGTTTGTTTTTAATGTTTTCTTTAAAAAACAGCTCTTCTCACTTTTGTGCTCCCTTTTTGCACATCTCTAGTGATGTATACACAACCCTGTTCCATACTGTGCTAGGGAGGAATGTTTTCACACCAAGACAAAGCAGAACTTGTTTATTAATAAAAGATGTTTAGTATAGTGAAAAAAATGAACCACCACCAATACAAATGTAGTGTTTTCAGTTTCCTTCACCCCAGTATTTTTGCACTTAATGTTTGTATATGTTTTGGGTTCCACTCTTCACCCCCAGCAAAAATAGTGCACACATATTGCATGTAGTTCTAAGCCCTTTGCTCTGCTACTGTCCCTGAGTAGTAATGCTATAAAGATTTAAAAAATATTCTGCTGCCAAATATATGACATTTGTTACTCTCAGAGATGATGGCTTAATTTTTAGTATTCCTTGGTGGTTTATATCTTGACATTTCTTATGACCTACAATTAAAATGACTTTAGTGAAGTCTCAACTTATATCCAGATTGCTGAGTGTGGTTGAGTGTCTCCAGGGAGAGCCTTGAACTGCTCACTAAATCAATTTGTTCTCTTCTCAAAACAGATTAAATATGTTTTACCACATTAAATTAAAAAATAAATAACCCCATATGACATAACTGAGACATGTAAAATTAAAAATGTGCTCTGTGCATTTTGAAGGGTAGTAATTTTGATGCCAATGCTGTGCTGATAGTATTCCACTAGAGAGAGCAAAGAATGGTTAAAAACAAGCATGTCTAATCCTGTCTTGCTGTTCTGCTAGTCTCATTTGAGAATTAAGTTGATGGCACACTACTTGGGTGGGTGCTAACTGCTAGATGTGGCAATAATCTGCTTTAGCAGAGCCTGAGACACACTGCTTCCACTGCTTCGCCTCCCTCGAGTTAGATTTTTTTTTTTTCATTCGTCTTACTCATGCCTGCTGTTTTCTTTTCAGGTCAGTCTTCTCCCTGTTCCTTTAGCAAGATTAGCTGCAGAACTTGCTTGTGACTCACCTGCACCCTTAGCTGATGCTTCAAGTATAATTTTAGTATGTTTCTCCTGCCTACAGTTTATTTTGTATTGAACACATAGGAGAAGCAGAGGGAAATCTGTGGCTTCTGATGCTCTGCAAATCCGCAGAGGATACACAGGCAGCTGTACTCAGGGAGAGTCAGATGCACTGGCTATGCCAGAAGCAGCCTTTGTTCCTTCAAGCCACTTCCATGGTTGTGCTTGAGTGGATTATTGTTTGAGGCTCTGTAAGTACAATAGAATTTAAGGAAAAGGAAAGCGGGAAATTTTCCTAAAATAGGACAAAACAAACTAAAAAAGTTGCTACGGAAATAGATGGATGGCAAATGGTCTCTAATAATGGGGTTTTACAAGAGATGTCCAATCTCCAGGACAATGGTTCAGTTTAAGCCAAGATTAATAGTGCTTTTTATCCTATGCCTGTGAATTGGCAACTCAGTCCTTTGCTGTAAAGGGATGCTGTGTAATGTGCTGCTGTCTGCTGTGGACTATGGAGGAGCCGTGACTACAATGGTCACTTGTGAAATGATAGCGAATTGCAAACTTTAGTTGTTTTGGATTCATCTACCCCAGGCTGATTTTTTGCTGTGTCTGGCTGGGTGCTGTCAGGCTGGAGCAGGTGCTGGAGGAGGAGCAGCCTGGCCAGGGGCACAGAGCTGTGCCTGAACTGACTCCCTTGGCAAAGCTGGCACACCAAATCTTTCTTACTTCAGCTTGGGCCAAAGCCACCTGTTTCAGGTTATAGTTTCACAAAGGTGTGCTGAAGGGGCTGTCCTCCTAGTGCTATTTTTCTGTTCCTGCTTTTACCCTTGATCCAGCTTACTTACTAGCATGCTGCTCCTTAAATGTGGAGGGTGTGGGAAGGAGGTGGGGTGCAGCACTGCCCCGGGGACTTCAGGGTTTGCAGGGCTGTGGCAGGAGAGCAGAAACATGGACAACAGCAATCCTAGGCTGGTGTTTTTAGGTGCACTGAACCCATCTTAAGTTCAGATGCAGCCTGAAAAAGAGAGCAGAATTGGAAAAGTGGTTCTTTCAGTAATTTTTTGTGGAACAACTTGGATGAAGCAAAGGATTTTGTTATTGTTCTAAACTGGAGATCATGATATTGTGAACTGCTGCTGTTAGGCCTTACATAGGCCTTACAGGGTATGACACAACCTGGATGTTCACTTCCATCTCAAAATAAGGAAGTCGCAAATTCATGACTTTCTACAGCTGCAAAAAGGTGTACTCCAGTTACCTTTTTTTTTTGTTTTTAAATAATGCAGAATACAAGTTTGAATTGGATTTCATTTCTCTTTATGCAGAGAAAAAACTGAAGGTAATTTTTTTTAAAATTGGGAAAACTAATTGAGAAAATGGTGACAATAAGCAAAACTTTTGCTTCTACTCTGGTGGGAAAAAAAGGAAAAAACACAAGCAAGAAGATAATAATTACTGTGATTCTTTCTTATTTCGCTCTAGCCTGATAGCATTCTGTCTGACAGGGTGAGCCTGAGAAATCTCCCAGGGGGACTGGTTGTAGTAACAAAGTGATACAGGAGCCACAGGTTAGACTAAGTGTCTGTGGTGTTCAGTGTGGCAAGCTTCTCCATCACAGTGCCCTGTGGGAACCTGCTTCTGTTTTGGGGAAAAAACTGTATCAGGAAGAATTGGGGTGACACAGGATGCTGGCCAAGGGTTTGCCTGGAACTTTGCGGGGTGCAGAGAGCCACAGTGGGATGCAAGCAGGAGGTTGGCACCAGGACTTGCTGGGGCAGGGAGGAGGATGTGTTAGGTGGTGCCAGGAGAGGCACATGAGGAGTTTCAGTGCAGCTTGGCCATTTTCTGTGGCTTTCTGCGGCTTTCTGCTGCTTGTGTTTGGAAGGAGCGTTCATCCTGTCTGTTTCATCAGATGAATGTCTGTGTTTTACAGTCATGTGTCTGCTGCATGTTGGTGAGGTGTTTGCCTGCTTTTTAGTTCTTGTTTTAATAAGGATTACTGAGGACCAAGTCTGGCTGTAGGCAAAGTTGAAAGCTGCAGTCTTGCTTCTCTCCCTCCAGATCTTCCTAGCTTTGCTTTCCTCCCTTATCCCATCTCTGCCCATGGAAGGAACACACCAACCTGCATTGACATTAGTCTCTCCCTGCCTCTCTTTTTTCTTCTCCAAAACCCTCACCTATTTTGCATTGCTTACTTCAACAACATTTTCTGCTTGTCTCTTATAAAACCCACAGACTATCCCTTTGTCAGTGGGAATAGCATCCAACACTCATCAGGCATACCCTTAGTGTTGATTTTGAGTTGCTTTAGAATTTCCAAAAAGCCCAAGTTTCTGAAAACTCCTGAGTTGATAGAATGCTACGATACCTAATAAGGAGTGCATAAAATATTTAAGCACTCTGTAGAAGTTTGTTAATGTTTTTGCATAGCAGAAGTACTCTTGCTGACCAGTAAGCTTATTTAGGAAGAGCAGCACTTCGTGTTCTTCACTTATGACCCAGTTACAGCCCTGAATAAATGAGAAGTTGGGATTGCTGACATGCTGTGGTTTTAGAGGAATTTTGAGTTAGAACATATTTTGTGATTCAAGAAGAATAATGCTGGAACTTGGAAATAATTTGTGAAAGTAGGAATATGCCCTGAAGTGCACCTGCTTTATATATTTCTTCAGGAAGATTGTACAACATACTTTAACAGTCTATCTTTGCAGTATTTTTGTTTTCCAGGAATTTCTGTGTGGGTGTTTTCTATTTGCTATCTCTTTTGTCTAGGTACGTAGAGGCCAAGTGAGATTTTGCGTGTGGAAACTGAAGGTTTTGCTCTTGGTTATCCTTAGAAGCTGATTGATTTACAGTTATTTAAGTCTGGCACAGGCTGAGTGCTGAGGTATAGACAGTGAGATACCCTGGAGTCCCTCTTGCTTTCCTCAGAGGGTAAGGCTGAGAAAGAGAAACAGGGCTCCAGGAAGATCTGTGATAGCCCAGAAAGATCTGTAATAAACTTGACTCTAAAATCTGGCAGCCACCAGGTGGGACCAGGATGTGCTAAGAAAGCAGGGAAAAATCTTTGTGCTTGACCCAAGTCTGTTGTAGTGATACAGCTGAGACTTACAAGGTTTAAAGATGAACTGTTGTGTTACTTCCCTATTGGATTTCTTCCAGTTCCCCCTTACAGTATTTCTTACATGCTTTAATTTTAAGAATTTTTGTAATGCACAGTTTGCTCTGGGTGTTTCCCTTATGTATATAGACTTTTTCCATTGATTCATCTTGGCAAAATCACCAAGAAATAGAAAACTGAGTTAAGAGAAAAAGATGTTGAAACTATATTGTGCCAAAACCGATGGGTTTGGTAGCAGGGGCTGGGGACGTTGCCTGAGTTGCACTTCAGGAATGCCTCTGAGGGGGTCATATCGGCCTCAATATAGTGAGAGCACCTTTGAGGGACTGCAGCCACCCCAGGCCAAAGTGAGGGTGTTCTTGAGGGACTGGAACCAGAGAAGTAGTCCAGGCTGGGACAGGGGAAATGGAGTGAAGCAGGAAGGAGCGGCCAAAGGACAAATGAGAAGCAATGAGGAGCAGTCAGAAACCACACACAACCCACAGCCACCTGTGCTGCCTGTTGCCTTGCCAAAGGTATGGGCTAGGCTGAGGGTAAGGCATGGCAGAACCAAGGGAAGTGAGGCTAGGAAAGCTGGGGGGAAAAAAGGTGTTGGAGTGAAGGGGAGCTTTGGGAAGGTGGAGGAAGAGAGTTCCCCTCAGTGTCCGCTGAATTGCAGACTCTTGGTTTTTTTCCTCAACTTCAGAAACAGTAACTAACAGTATGCTAATTGCTAGTAAATAAAGTCAAATTAAGTGAGATTCCCCAAGCTGAGATTGTTTTGCCCTCTGTGTACAGACAACAAACTTTAGGCATTCTTGTATTTCTTCTCCTGTTTTTTTAAGTCTTCAGGGTTTACCTTTACCAGCTTTGCTTTTGAACTTTGGGAACCTGGAGATAAATATCTCCTTTAAGAAAAGCAAGCAAAGAGCTGAAAGCTGAAATTTTTATGTGATGATGAGACTTTGGAGAGCTGGCTTTAGGAAAAATTCCTGCTGCTGCAGAGGCTGCGATAAAATCGCTGGAGTTGGCAGCCCTGCCGTGCAGCCTCTGCTTGCTCCCCTGGGCTCCTGCAGCCCTCCTGGCCTCTGCTGGCCTGGCCTCCTCCACCCTACCGATTTACAGTGGCGAGAGGGTCGTCTCTCAGGCCCTTGTCGTGCACCACATGTGCATCACTGTAGAAGTAGCCTAAGACAGAGTGCCCGGGGTCGCAAGCATGGAGCGGCTCCTAGCCAAAAGAAAGCATTTGGCCAAAAAGGCTGGGTTTGTGCGCTCCCTCTGCTGGAGCTGGACGAGCAGCAGGGCCTGCCGGGGGAGCGCCGCCGCTGCCCTCCTCGGCCGCCCCACAGCGCCGGGCTGCGGGTGCCTGGGGACAGGACGCGGGGTGCCCCGGGGCCAGGGGCCGTGAGCCAGCGGTGCAGATGGAAAAGGGTGGAAATCGTGCGGCACGACAGGCTTTTGTGCTGCGGTGAGGCCGTGGGTTCACACCTGGAAAGGGCGGCCGAGCCCAGCCAGCTGTAAGCACTTTGCAGCTGAGGCCTCTTCCCTGACATCGGTTCTCATTTTCAGGTGTGGCTTGCTACCCCCAAACTTGGCCAGTTGAGATTGTTTGGGGATCTTCCTTGAACTAGGATGAGAGGAGGTATCAGGCTTTAATAAGGCGCTAATTTTATTTTTAGAAGCTGGTGGCAGTTCCCAGCAGGACCCTGTGGAGTGGGGCACGGCACCAGGCTGGAGAGGTGGGGCAGACTGGAGAGGTGGGGCAGGCTGGAGAGGTGGGGCAGGCTGGAGAGGTGGGGCAGGCTGGAGAGGTGGGGCAGACCTGGTACAGCCCCTGAGCGCGCTGTGTGGGGAGCGGGGCAGCAGGGGCTCCTGGGGGACTGTGCCAGTGCCCTTAGAATCAGTTCGGACCTGATTTGTGAAGGGAGTGGGTGGTCTGCAATGTGAATTCACAGGAATGTTAATGGATAGACCTTTTATTTTAAGAGGTGCTTCATAAAACAAGGTAGGAATTGTGGTGCCAGTTTTACAGATGGGCAGAATAAAGCACAGAGGAGGAGGGCGAAGCTTTGGCTTCGTGTGCTGCAGCAGTGCAGTTTAAGCTGGTTTAAGCAGCCTCTGTTCCTACCCATTGCCATCATGGCTGATCACTCCTGCCCTGTGCCTGCTCCCTGTCTTGTGTTGGCACAGCTGTTTATGAGACGACATGTGGAAGGAAATTAGTTCCCCCAATCCAGCTAACCATGCAGCTGAACAAATGCAGCATTGGAAGCAAGAGTCCAGGAAAGAAGAGGGAAAGGTAAAATTTTAAGCTTCCAAGTAAATGCCACAGCCCAGTTAGCAAAAGTCTCAACCAGTTACACCTGGAAAAGTACCCAGCTCTTGGAGCAGGCAGAACAAAAGTTTATCCTTGGGAGGAACAAACTAAAATAACTAATTCCAACTTCGTTGAAGGCTGGTCTGCATTAGCTGAGAAAGTCATATTAACACATACTAAATCTGAATCAATTAACATGTTTTTCCTGGCTTCTATAAGCAGAACAAAAGCATTGGGGAAAACTTCTGGATGAGAATAAATATGTTCTGGGCAAAAATATCCACTGTTCAATGAGGCCTTAAAGGCAATCATTCACTGAGGCTGCCTGTCAATATGTAACTTCTGTTAAATTGCCTTTTGTTGTGAGACAAGAAAACCAGCAGAGTTCCTGTTTGAAGCAGACAGTCCCTTGGTGACACTGTATATGTTGGGGTAGGATGACTGTTTCTAGCTTAGGGTTTTCAGTCATGTTTTTGTTCATTGTGAATTATCATTGAACAGAATAAATATGACTGCAGAGCAAACATTGAATGTGACTAACAAGTTATTTATAATAACTTGAGTTTTTCCATCTGCAGTTTAAGTCATCTGTGACTTTTGCATGATATGAGTTGTTATGACAGTGTTTGCTACCATAGCTGGTCTTTGGGGAGGACTGGCTGTAAATTATGTGCCTTTTTTATTTTTTTTTCTTTCTTCCAAAGTAGTACTTTTAAATTTTTAATGGAAAATTCTTTTGCATGGAGGTTATTTGGAAGTTAGTCAAAAGAGAGGCAAAATGTAGTAATTTTGTTACTTTTATCAATATTTGCTGTGTTTTGGAGCCTGGTAGTATAAGGCTGTAAGGACACCTTGTCTGCCTGCTGAAACAGCATGTAACAAAAAATATACTGCCTGTAAACATTCCCTTGTCTCCCTTTGCAGTCTTTCTTTATAATTAAAAAGCATTTCCTAGAAGTCATAGTGCTGTGCCAATGTGATCCATAAACTTGCTTTGTTTTGCTACAGACAGAATGGTGGTTTTGAGGTATTTTGGTGTATTTTCTTAAGCAGAGTTTGGAGGTTGGTTTATTTTTTTTTAATGGCACTTAGCTCACAACAGTCAGAGAGTACCCTTTATAAAGAGGATAAAAGAGACTTCAGCATGACCTTTAATTGAAAAAGAAATTACCATTTAGCTCAGGAAATTTTGATACAAACCTCAACAGAATTCTTATTATCTTTTCCTCATTTCATTGTTACAGGCATGAAAACCTGTAATACTTTAATTGCTGGACCGTGTGTCAAAAGCTTGGGGGTGGCAGGGCTGGGCTGGAACCCCAACCCAGCCTTGGATCTGGTCCTCCACGCTTGATCTTGAGGCTCCTAAATGCTCTTCATTCGTTTCAGGTCTGTTCACTGAGCTGCTTCAAATGCTGCTGTGTTATGCAGGAGAACTGAAGCATGATGTGTCTGTATTTTTATTGCAGGAAAATGGATCTTGTTATGTGAGGGCTTTGAGGAAACAGTCCCCAGCTACCAAGAGGAAGAAAGGCCAGTGGGAAATATTCAGGTAGGAAAGCTGTCTGTACCATCAGGTGGTGAAAACACTCATGGGCCTTCAGTCTTTTTAAAGATACTGCATCGTGTTTTATGCTTGAACGGCTGATCTGGTCACTATCAAAGTTTATTTGTTGTTTTAAGAAGAAGTCCTGTTTGTTCAATTGATTGCAACAACAAAACACTGCAAGCAAAGCCCTCAGCATAAACATTCCTCGGGCTATCCCTGGTACAGTATTGATTCTGATACAGAATACAAACAAATTACTCCTTGCATGAGCCATTCAAGCTATAAAACAGAGCAGTAATATGTTCTACTTTCTGCCAATAGATGTGTATTTATAATAAACAAAGCAGAAATCCCTGAGTAGAAATGAACAGTAGTCTCAATAATGTGTTCAATATCTTATGTCCAACTGTTGTACAGAATTTAAAAACAGCGAAGTGAGCACTTTAGGGTTTCTGTTTGCTCCCCTGACTTAAAAAAAATAATCTTTGCAGACTTGTTCTGTTTCTGTTTTTCCTTTGCTTTTAGGGTTTGTTTCTTTTAATATTTTAAGTATTTTATAAAGTCTTAGGTAAGCTCATCTTTGCCTTATTTCCAATGTAGTTCAGTGCTTGTCAAGAATTTGGCCTACATCAAAATTTTCTTGTGGACCAGCTGCCCCTCTTTACACTGCTGTGTGGGTCATCTCCACTTTCACTGCTTGTTGCATCCCAGTGGCATTTCCTTGTATTGGGAAATAGCATTAAAGACACTTTGGTGTATCAGTAGTTGTTTTGAATGCAGCTAAAATTAGGAGGGGAGTCAGTACCCTGTGACCATCACCACTGAGGGTGTGTGGATGATGACTAAAGCCATTTCCAAAAGGAAAAAAGTTAATGATCATCTGAACATAGATTGTTTTTTTTTTTTTTAATCTGCTTTACTGATGCTCATATAATCCTCCTCATCCATATTTTCACTGCTGCACTTTGATGAGTTACAGACAGTTGACCTCAAGGCATTTCTTGATGAACATTTCTGTCTGCTCTCAGCCTTGAAAAACTCAACCTTTTCGAGAGTTGTATGGGAGAAGAATGTTTAAGACTAATATTTATAGGCTGAAAGAGAGGGGAGACGAAAGACTAAAGTGTAAAACTTGCTTCCAGCAGAAATGCCATCCCTCTTTTACGTCTGATAATTAGAAGTGTTTCTGACATGGCTACAAAGAAAGTTAGTGGAGTGTGCCTGCCATTTGCTGTGCATTTATGCTTCAGGATTATTTTCTTTCTGGTATGGTGATGCTTTCTTCTATTTCATTTTCAGACAATCACAAATTTCAGCTTATGTTTACCAGTTACATTATGAATCATCCATACTGTTACATTTTAAACAATTACTTCTAAGTACTTACACGTGATTGATTGTAAAAATGTGAGGTTGTGATTCAGGTTCACATTTTGAGTATTTTTATTCATAATGTTTAGCTAAGTTTATTTGCATAAATCCTTTCGTTAGTATTTCTAAGTTAAATAATCCTGGAAGAGGATTAAAAAGGAAGAGAGGTTTTAAGTTCCATGATTTTCACCAGGAAAAGATCTTGGCTATATTAAGAAATACAGCAGTATTGATTTTAACTCTAATAGAAGACTTAGAGGACATGGCAAATAGTTTTTAGAGATGCCTTAAAGAGTGTACTGTGTTTTATAGTCCCTGAATATAGATCTAAGATGCTGGTCTTAGATAATAAGAAAAGAATATGTGCAGACGTAGAAATGCAAGAAATAATTAACAAAAAGAAAACACAACAGCAAAACCCACCACATCAAGAAACACCCTTGTTTTAAAGCTTGTTCATGAAAATTTCTTGGAGATTTCCCGAGACTTGGATCCTGGTCTTCAAAAATAAAATTAAAATCACTTTTCTGGTCTGTGAGGAAACTTGGGAAAGAAGTCCCTTGTTGTGCCTTTAGGTCATGTGGCCTCAATGCTGTAGAGCTGGAATGTTTGCCATGGTATTTCCGGAGGCTTCATAAACACACAGAACAGTGGGAGTTAGGAGGATTTTTTAAAAAATTCTTAGTCTTCCCCCCTCCTTCCCCCTGCAACCCTTTTTTTTTTTTTTTTTTTTTTTTTTTTTTGGCAGCCTAAGTTCATTACGCTTTAGATGTGTGGGTTTTTTAGGAATTCAGAAGTATTTTTATTTGATCAATCTAGAGAATTTTAAGACTTAATCTGTTTCTTACAGTTAAATGATATTTAACAGTTTTTTAATTGCTGCTTTTGTCTAGAATAATTTCTTACTAAATGTAATACCTGGCAACCTACATATTGAAACTAACTCTGTTGTTTAGATAGTCTTAATGGTTTACTTTTGGCATGTGTCACTGTAAGTGGCATTCAGTAATCTGACTTGATAGCTGTCATCTTGCAAGCTAGAGTAATGCAAACAAAAGATGGGCACTCAGAGGAGGTTACAGTGAAGAAGCCATTTCCTAAGTTCTCCTGCAGTGATGTAGAATCCCCAATTCAAATCAGAAAAGTACAGAATTAGTTATGGCTCCTGAGATATGAGGGTTAAGATTATGCAAACCTGTTCTTTCTAACCATAGGAATAGTACGTGCTCCTTTTCAGACTTTGCAAACACCAGCTCAAACTGGGATTATGAAGACCTCTGTGCATTTGTAATACCTTGGATATTATGTCTTAGTGGAAAGGGAGGCTGAAGGTGCCCTGAAGTCCCTCTTACACCCTTGGGCTGCCAGAGTTACATCTTCACCTCCTCCCTTCCCCTTTCTGCTGAGCTGCCTGTTGAACAAGGGCAGAGAACTGATCTGTTTTAAAAATAACCTGGCAAAGATGGGAAGGGAGGGGGAGGATGAATGGACTATTTTTAGTTTAACCAACTTCATTCTCTACACAGTACCATAAAGCTGTCCTAACACTACTGCGAGGGTTGGGGAGGGGGCAGAGCAATAGGAACTGATAACAAGTGGCCAGAGATAGGAACTGCTTCTTCCAATTTGCCTCTGTGGGGAATCACCCTGGCAGTGAGGCTGCTCAGGACATGGTCGGTGGGAGGTAAATAACCATATCAAGACAGGTTTGTTGCTGAGTCAGACTGTTTATTGCATCAGAAGTTACAAAAAGGCAGCATAGTTTGTCTTAGAGCTTTCCTTTTGAGTATGAAACAGTAGATTTTTTATTTTTTTTTTTTTTCTTCTCGACTTCAGACTTTGAATTGTCACACTGGGGAGGAACCTTGGTAGATCTGAAATTGAGGAAGGACAGGTCTTCTTTGCTTCTTCTTCCTATCCCCTTCCAAACTTTTTCAATGTTGTCTTTAAATGTGACTAGTTATATAATGATATTCTGCTAGTGTAAAACTGTATGAAGTGTAGAATCATCTACTGTAATAAAGTAAGTCTTATGTTTTGCTTCATTAAATTATGTAATGTCTGATTGCCACAGATGCCATATTGTCTGACTTCTGTGGGTACGGTACCCTGCATACCGGACACAGCAACAAAAATGTTGGATAACAGAAGGGAAAGAAGGAAGAGGAGCAAAATCATCAATTGAATAGCTATGAAGGTGTTAGGGTAGGAAGAATAAGGCATGCTAGGAAAAAAGGCTGGAGGTTTGAGGAAGGGAAATTGTCCCTCTGTTTTGTTGACAGAAATAGATGTAAGAAAATATGGGCATCTTACAGTCTAAAAGATGATGGGAAGGACTGGTTGAGGTGGTTGTAGTGATAATTTTGAAAGTCCTCCCATGCTGTAGAGGTAGATGTGTGGGGTACAGCAGTTGCCATCTAAGCCATTGAAATTTGAGTCACTTCTGTTTACATTTCTGCAGTTTCAAATCTGTAAAGCTGAACTGAGACATACTTGGAGTCTGAAGGTAGTCAGCTGATGTGGTGGAGTTCCCACTATTTCCTGGGTGCTCTGCTTCATGTCCTGTCAGTATTGGTGGGGCAGGGGAATGGGGCATGGAGTGCCCATTTTTTCACCCCTGCTTACCTGGTGATTATTGGTAGAAAACTCTTGGATTCTGTGACATAAATAGCATACTATGGTAGTTGGTCAGTCTTCTGCATTGGTCTAGTCTAGAATGGTGATACCTACTGGCCTGTAGCTAGAGCAGTTGATTGAGAGGGAGTGGGATGAAGATGAGAAGTTGTCCTGAAACTATTGGACTGTATTATGTGGGGGAAAACACAGTTCCAAAGATGAGCTTGAATATAAATTCTCAGGTATATTTATAAGTTATCTTTTATAAAAGTAAGCCAAGACTCCAAAGGCAAACTGATATAGGTTGAGCGTTATCTGCTTGTTTATGTTTTGTTTTTTTGTTTTTTTTTTCCCCAGGTGAACACATAGACAAGTATAATTGAGTAACTTCTTGGTAACTTCTTGCTTGAGTTGTCATTGGTGTTGTACTTTTTAGTAAAATGCTGTAGCACCTCAAGTTTCAGGTGAAAAAAGACACAAGTAGACCTTTCTAGGTATCAGAAATAGTGTACAAGAGTTTCCTTTTATTTTTTGGAGATGTTCCAAGGTTGTGTCTCATTCCTTAGTATATTTCACTGGTTTGTTGCTTATGTGTCTTTATGACACAGTGCAAAGACTTTCTATCATTTTGTAATGATAATATGTATTATCTATATATAATAGGTTTCATGCCATTTGGCTTTACTCCTTTCCATCTAAGATTTCCCAAGCATTTTTAAAGAAAACTTGTTTAGGCAGGCCAATGGGAATTGTGCTTGAAACTTGCTCTCAAAAGCTCTCTGTTCCTAATGGCCTTTGACAGTGGCTGGGAAAGATGTCACTTCAGCATAGTGAAAAACAACCAAAATAAAATATATTTTTATTGAAGTTTTCTCTATCTGGATGAATTGATACTGGCAGGAAAGTATTGGTTAAAAATAGAAGATCCTTCTGCAGGCACATTGCAGACTCTCTTGGTTTTATTTTGTCTAAACAAAAAGCAGTGTACACATACTGAGTGTAAACAGGCGTTTTAGTCTGAGGTACTTCCTTTGGCAGATGGCTTTTGATTTTATTTTTTTTTTCAAAGTAAGTATTGCTTTGAAGGGAGACCAAATAAAATCAGTATTCAAGTATTCTGTTTATCATATGACTGCATGGGAGATTGCCGTATCCTGTACTAGACCTACTTTATGGTGATACGGACAGGACTCTTATGGCCTTATAAAGCATGCTAATTTTTATTCCTCTCTGCAAAGAAGTATTTCCAAAAGAAATAATACACAGATTGAATATTTATTTTTGTTCAATACAAACGTATTCCTAGCTAACTAAAAATACTTCTCTACCTTCCCTTTTCCCCTTAATCTTGTTTAACTCCTCGATGTTTTCTTCTGAATATTAGAAATATGTTCCTTTAGGATATTTTAGATCAGCTGCTTTACAAACCAAGAATTTTTATTTTTCCACTGAAAGCATGTGTAAGGAACGGGACTGAATGGTTATTTTGACCTATACAGCTTGCACATATGTATATTGTAGATATATTAGATGTGTGTGTAAATTGAGATCCTGTTTCAGACCAATCTGTCAATGGTTGATGATTACATATGTATTTTTAAAGGACTGACTAATATTAAATAAGGTTAAAATAACCTGCAATAATAATAGTGTTAAGGATTTTAAAATGATTCCTACTGAATAGTGTTTAACTGAATTCTTCTATTTAATCTTATTGAACTTAATAAGTTCAAAGGTATAACTCTTTTTTTCACACATTTTGTTAGGCGTTGATATTTCTGATGGCATGGCTTTCTTTTTCAGACTTTCAAGTAAGAAAAGAGAAAGGGAAAGTTATTTCCTTCTCCAGATAAAAGAACAATGCAAGTGTAATCTCAGCTCTCAGTTTTTCTTTTGTCTATGTCTCTTAACCTGGTATGCTTGGTCATGTTTTTAGAAATGTATGAAAGAATAGGAAAAAGGGAGGGAAAACATTCCTTGAAAGCAAGTATCAGTGATTTAAATGCTGCTTTCCATCATAAAGATATGTATGACAGAGATCTGTGTTATCAGTGTGAGAAATATTGTGTGAAATGCCAGCACTGTGTAAGCTGAACTGATGGTCAGGGACAAGTACTTAAACTACCTGTACTTGGCTGAGAATGTATAGAATATATATCTGCACCACAGATCAAACTAAGGCTTTTCAAAGGCAAGATTTTAAGCTAACAAATCATGGAAAACCTCGATATACACAATATATCTAAAGATCTCACAAGTCAAAATATACCTAATTAATCTGCAGTGTGAGTATATGAAGTGTGTCTGGCACACCTTGTGGGTTCCTTTCTCTCTGTTGCTTATACCTGTCCCATACAGTGCAAAGTTCAAACAGCGGAGAACTGAAACTACTCCTTTACAGTGGAGTGCGAGGAGAAGGAAAACAGGCACAAACTGTTTGCCACAGCAGTGTCAGAACTCAACAAAATAATTGTGTTGGATAAGAAGGTCTTTTCTTTTGCTGCCTTTGAGTGGAACACTTTAATAGAATTTCATCTTGTTCTCTTAGTGGGTGGGCAGAAGCTCACTGACTACTGTAGGTTGGTTGCTGCTAGATATGGTTTAGCAATGACCATTTTATTACTATCCTTTTAAATTTTAAACATTCTCAGCCTCTTCAGGTGCTCTTCTTGCAACATACCTTTTTTCCCCCCTAATGATTTTCACTGCTACTCTCTGATTTTTGTCTCATTCATCTCTGAATCTGTAAGTTTCTCTTACATAATCTTGCCAACCACCAGGCTATCACTGCTTCTTTAATACAAACTTTGGCATCAAAGGAGCATTGTTTTCTCAGGTCCCAGTTTGATAACAGATTTCCTTGTCTGAGCACATTCCTCTTTTGGACTGTTCAAATGTCCACCAAACAGGGTGGATTCTTCAGTGTTTGGTGGAATGGATGCCTGCATGTGCAGACAGTGCATTTAACATCTACAGTCTGGTAATGTGAGTGTTTTGGTCATTATTGCCCTGGATCTGATAGAAGCTGAGAGGCCAGAGGTGGAGTGCTCTTAATCAGTGCATAGGGTCTTGCAGTCTTTGCTCTGCCTTTCCCTCACACCTTTGGCCATTCTGGTGCCTAACACCTGCCTGATGCCTTTTTTCTTATACTGCCTCTGAAGTTCTCCCCTGGAGACCCCCCTTTCCTTCTATCTGCTCACAATGCTCAGGTTGTGTTGGTTTGCAGTCAGAGCATTTTGGGAGTTTGTGTAGAGGGAAACTAGTAGTGCTTGCAGTAGAGTGATATACCCCAAGAGAAGATGTGCTTACACCATGTGTCATGGGCAGATACTAGCTTGAGCTGCTCATCTTCAACTGCCCACATTCTGTGTGGAGCCAAACCAGAAGCCCCATATCCATCGTTAGCATTGTGTTGAGCTCAAGCTAATAAGCTCAGTCTCTTGGCAGGATGTGTTAGATCGGGCTTACTGCTGTGCTAATTGTGCTTACACAGCTTCCAGTTTGGAGCTGGCTCATTTACAGCTGGCTTGGATGGTGGCCAAGAAGGCTTGCCTCTGCCTGCAGTGTGCCATGTAGACATATACACATGCAGCACTTGAACGTGTCTGTCAATAGCAGGAAATTATATTTGGAGGGAGGGGAAAATCTTTGGCCTGGCTGCAAGCGTAAACAAGGACAATATTAATGAATGAGGAAGTAGGTAAGGTTTGATTATTCCAAATTTAGACTCACTACTGTAAGTTGTTTTCAGCCCCTGTGTTTTATCCTGTCTTGTTCCTCATTTACCACACTTTCAGTGGTGTTTTTTTTTTCTTGTTATGGTATGCCTTGGGAACGTTTCCTGGATTTAAAAAACTTCATTGTAGAAGTGAGCAGCCTGGTATTTTAACTGGGAAACAGAAACTAATCTAAACACAATGTTAATGGCAAACCTGGGCAAAATTTCAGAGTAGAGAAACTTGCTTTTATGATTAGGCCATCCACTGTCTTTTGTCTTCCCTTACTTTATCTATTAGCAAGTTAGTTTGTTCATTGACTGTAATACAGTGTCAAGGACCAGCCCATCTTAGTGCTGAAGTGCTGTAGGTTCCTAAAGATACAGGATACTCACTGGTAACTGGAATTATACAGGAAGAAGAAACCCAGAGCTGTAAAAAGTTCACGTTTGTTTATTTAGGTTTGAAAAACTAGAGTTCAGAATTACTTGAAAGTCACATCCCTCAACTGGCATAGATCAGTTTCATCAGTTACCAGCAGTTCTATTATTTACGTCAGCAAGAATTCGTCCCCTCAGTTATTAAGAAATCTTCTGTCTGTGGAGGAGATGGTGGTGGATGGGAACATGTGTATGTATATAAATATGGACAAAACTGGGCTAGTCTCTTCATATATTATGAAATAAGAAAATGGTCAATCAGCCACATCCCTATGAGCCTTCTTAGTATTTTAGTCCATTTTTCTCAAATTATTTTTTTAGTCACAAACATCCATGCATCGCTGCATTAACTTGCTTGACAGTTTAGAGGCCACTTCTCGCTTTGAGCAGGCCTTAAAGAGACGGTAACAACCTTCTAGTTCTAAAATCACTGTTACTAAAACAACCTGGGGGATGTATCTCTGCAAAGGCAGAGCTGAATAATAATTTAGCTCCCAGAATTAATTTGAAATTTCAGTAGCACTAAGTAATATTTTAGTGGCAGTATAATCCTGTACATTACATATTAAGTCTGCAGACTGCAGTGCCAGAGGAAGAACCCTGCAGTATTTAAATGACACTGTAACACCACAGTGTTATATTCAGGTCATTAGGGGGCATTTTACAGGATTGAAGTTATCTGGCAGAATGTCAAGGGTGAATCTTATAATCTCTGTGTCTTTTCCTCTGCAAATATGTAGATTAGGGGTTTAAAAAAAATTACACCTACTTCACCAGTGTTCCTTCTCTGTCTCTGCCCACTGTATCACCTGTGCACCACTTGCATGGTCAACAAACACTGAGAGGGGAAGCGAAGGGGGGTAATAGATATAGATGGCTCAAATAGCAAATGATGTAAGTGGAGAAAGTATACTGAGGGTTGGGGTTTTTTTCTGTATGAATCAGAGCAACTGACAGATAAGCAAAACCCCAAGTGTTTGGCTTTTATGACAGGTGTCAGTGGGTGTCCAGAATGTTGGAAAATGCTGAGTCCCAAGATGAGTGTTTTCCAGAGCAGATCCCTAACGCTAACCTTTACAAAGAGACAGGGGCACTCTTGCAATTGAATGTACCAAAGGAGATGGATACCTCTCTCCCCTTTGTTCCTTAGAAATTAATTCTAAATTCATGTGTGTGGCCCATCATAATGATTTTGATACCTCTTTTCAAATGTACTCATCGTTCAGACAGCTCTGGTTGAATTTAGAGAGAGATATTGGGCTGTGAAAAGCATGTGTTCTCAGCAGCTCATTGCTGCCTCTGGCAGAAGTTGCTGCCATTCAAATCTGCTAGCTAGATAGTTCACATGATTATTCTGTGCACCATTAGAGACAAACTGAGCTGGCTTAGTTTAAACATGTTAATAGTAGCTTTGGATCATTCTTTCTGCAAGAAATATATAATCGTAACAAAAGTAGCCTAGTTGGCTGATAGACAGCAAATTTCACCACATGAGTCTTCCCTTGTCTTTGGGGTGATGTGAATATTTATTAAAAACAAAACCAATAATAATAAAAAGGGATCACTGAAGGCAAGTGGAATTGAAATAACATCTAACTTTCAGTGGTGGGAATGCTGGTTGGTCAGGGGTTGGTAATCTTTCCAACTAATGAAGTGGTCATCATACAAACAGGACACATGGCTGTGATCTTTCTGTGGTCAAAAGTGGTAAAGGGGGGAACCACAACAACAGTTTGCTTATTTCAAGAGTTTGCTTTTCTCTAGTCTGGAATATGGGCCAATTTATCATAGGGTACTACCTGCTTTCTTCTTCCTGCACTTCATGTAATGGGAATTCTTATAAAAGTCTTAGGGGCAAGAGGTGTGATTGTCTGTTGCATCCGAGTGCTTGAAAGGAGTTCTGAGGATACTGGAAATTATTTTTACAGGTCTGTCCAAAAATAGTGTTAACACCTTACTAGGGAATGGTGCAAGACTCATATTTGTAGAGACGCATTGGCTATGCGAATGGGAGAATATGCGAATTTCTTACTTGGCAGACCTGGTGCTGTAGGAGCCTGTGGGGGCAAATCAGCAGGTTAAATACAGCTATGAACAGACACAAAGGGAAGCTTGTGTTCCTACTGACATCTGACTGTGGGTCCTGGGGAGTAAAGGCAATAAACTAGAGATAATAGCTGGGCTCATGTACCCTGCCTATATAGTATCTTCTGTTCAGATACTGAGTTAGATTGATGACTACATTAACCCAGTATAGCATATCTTCTGTTCCTACAGCTTTCACATATATAACAATACTTCACATATTATTCATGCTGTATTTTAAGTTACTTCAATACCTCTGCCTCTGCTTTCTTGTCTTTTTTTTTTTTTTAATATGAGAAAAGAATAAACTGAGATAAGACTAAACCTTTATATATATAGCCTATTTTCACAGAGGATAAAGTTTCAGATTAGATTTTGAGGACTGTTCTCTCTTGATCTTGGTGTTGGTTTAGTTGTCACCAGCTTTTGTTTTTAAATGTACAACAGGAAGTCAGTTCTGTCCCACTATTTCCATTGGGTGTTTTTTTCAAGTTAAAGGCAGTGGGCTTTCCTGAAAAATGTCCATAGACAAAGAACTCTCCAGAGTGTGTCTCTACTGATCTGTGCAGTTAGCAATTACTCCTATGAGCTGTCATTTTACAGTAAAAATAGAAAATGTAAAATATTGATTACATATGTAAGTGCAAGAAATGTACATCTGTGTACTAGCTCTCCAGAAGCTTGTAGATAAAAATAAATTTCAGTCACATTTTTTCCTTCTAATGTGGCACAACAAGTAATAGTTTTGTTCTTGAGGAAGTATGTATGAACCCATAAGGCTATGAACTTGTGAAGAAAGCTTTATTCCAGCTATTTTGTTAAATGAAGTAACAGTGGTAATTTTCTGGGACTTCTTTCCTAAGGGATGTATGCTTGTTATGGTGCAGCAGTGAGCAATACCATGAAGTTCAGGATGGGAATGATCTTTGTTTTTTATCAAATGTACACTGTATACCAGGTATTCCCTGCAGTTTATGTGTACTAGAAATACAGAGTGGCCTGATACCTATGTTACTATGCCACTTGTACCGCCTTTTCAATGTATTTGCTGACACTGCAACACTTTTTGCACTAAGTTTTAGATAATTCAGCATCTGCTTTTCTCAGTTGAAATAATTGTGCTGCTCTCACTGGTGGTGCACAGCTAAAGCCTGTTTTCCTTCCACCTCACTGAAGGCAAACATCTGGAGTACACTCTTCACTGTCTTTGCCCATTGCATCTGTTGTGACTTCTTTTGATTGCTATCAGTTTAAAGCATTGACAGCTATGGTTTTGATCCAGAAACTTGCCAAACCAACCTGTGCCTCTAGCTGCTTATAAGTCAGGAAAATAGAGATTGTAGGACAATCTGCATTATCTTAGGAGACGATGTGTGTGCAATACGCTCTGAATAATTACACAATAAAGTAATCACCCAGCAAATTATTAAGCTCCTCAATAGGGAACCTCAATAATAGGTCTGGCAAAATCAGAACTTTTTAATAGTGATTGTCAAAGTATTTTTAAGTATTAGCACTGTTTATTTAAAGTTGAACTGATATCAGATTCACTTTCCATTTGTTTGTAGAGTGAAAATTCTTTGCTCAGAATGAATCTCAATGATGAATTGAAGATATTTTTGAAATAAGATTTGTGCTGGTGTTTCATTTCAGTGTATATTTCCTTCATCCACAGCGTGGTGGAGGGTTGTAGATATTAGTCTCAAATTATGTCTCCTTAAAGATTTTGAGTAACCTGATTCTTTGACATTCTGGGTTCATACATGAAACGAGGAAATTGACTAAATTTGCTCATTTTGTTGCAAAAATGTAGCTGGACTTCTGCGAACAGTTTAGTGGATTAGATTCAGTTTTGATAGTGGTCAAGAATATACTTGTGATAACATCAAACATTTTGGGGAAGGTTTTGCCTTTTTTTTTTCTGTAGCTAGTAATTCTTTTTTTGGATGTGAATACACTCAAACCCAATTTACTGCTTGTGATGTGAATGTACTATGCATGCAAGCTCCCAGAATATTTTTAGCTGTAATGCTCTCTGATGGAGATGCTGGACTTTATAGTATGTCTGCTTTCTTACTTTTGTAAGCTTGAAGTGGATTCTTTTTTTGATAGTGTGTGTGCACACCTACACACTCAAAGCATGTTATCAGCCTGAAGCTTCAGGCTAAATGTGTGAGCCCAGGTGTCATATTTCTAATGCCCTTTGTATGAAATGTGAAACAATTGCTCAAGTATAGAAGCTGTACGTATGTTTATGAAATGTGAAGTACAGGCACAATCTGTGATTTCAGGTGTCTTATGAAAATATATGGGTGGTAAGGCCATGCTATCTTCAAAACAAACTTTTCATGTTCTTGAACTTTAGACTGCTCAGGCTTTAAAAGTGGTGTGAATGACAGAATACCTTAAATACCTCCATATGTGTTTATATTCAGTAGGTGTAAAACCACTTACACTGAGGTAACTTACTGCAAAGGAGAAACATCTGCTGAATTAATTCTCATGAAGTAGGTGGTTGTTTTAAGTTTCTGTGTTGTGAGGCTTCCTAGTCAAGAGAGGAAGAAACAGGTGATCTTTTAAATAAATTAAACTATTGAGTTGTGGATAAATAAATGTGTGACAAAGAGATGATATAAGGAAAGAAAAAAGTGGTCCTATACGAAGAATAGTGGATGATGCCTTCCTCTCCATCACAATCCCAAATGCTAGGAAAATCAAAGGCTTGATTCTTACTGGAGAGACTGAAAGAAGGTCGAGTTCAAAAATAGCTTTGGGTCAAAAAGGAGGGAGGAGAGAGAGACAGTATAGTCAGTAAGATGAGTAACTTCAGATAACGTTTGAGTGTCTGTGATGTCATTTGGAGAACTGCTGCTTAGGGAGAGGCCTCCCTCAGCTTATATTTTCATAGAGGCATATGATATCACTACCAGAAATGTGCTTCTCCGGGTGCAGCTTGTCATTATACCCTACTTGCTAGTTTCTATTTTTTCTTCTTTTCCATGTGTGCGAAGCTGGGACTTCTAAGGTGTCTTGGTTGTCTTGTGGCAGTGCACCAAGCCATTTTATAAATCCTTCCTCATGAATTATGGAGAAAAAAAATCTGTCCTAGACTTTTAGGAGGCTAGTGAAGGCTCTTGTGTAATTTAACCCTTGTTCTTGTCTTCAGCTGTGTTTTCTCTTACACAGCTTTAAATTGACATGAATGCTGAATATGTGCTCTAGTCTTTATCATCACTTTATCACCTTGAAGTCATGGCTGAACTTTACCTTGTAATGTATGGATACAAGAGATCTGAAGTCAAAATACATTTTTCTAAGAGAAAATGGTGTTTTGACTAAAATTTTTAGTTTGAAAATAAGACTATCTCAGTATTACTGTGAAATTTCTTTGAAACTTATCAATTTCTTTGTCCTAGGAATAAAAGCTGAGTAAGAGCCTGGGTAACTTGTAAGAAATGCTTATCCTAGAGTTAAATGTCAGTGTGGGAGCTCTTGGGACTAGTTGCTACATAAGGATTTGTATTTTTTTTTCTTTGATAGAACATGACTACCTAGGAAATACCTATTTCCAGCTGTACCTTACTATCACTCTATTCAACTATGATCTGCAAAGACCCTAGTGGGAGTAAAAGAGTAATTTGATTTTTAGGCCATTATTTTTGCCTCCCTCAGCTCTGCCTGCCAGAAAGACTGCCAGTGCAGTAGCACCAAGTCTATTTGGAGGTCAGTAACTAGCAGTGTGCACCAGGATTCAATACTGGCTTTAATCACAGAATCACAGACTGTGCTGAGGTGGAAGGGACCCACAAGGACCACTGAGTCCAACTCTTAGCCTTGCACAGAACCATCCCCAAGAATCACACCATGTGCCTGAGAGTATCCTCCAAATGTTTCTTGAACTCTGGGAACCTTGGTGCTATGACCACTTCCCTGGGGAGCCTGTTCCAGTGACCAACCACTCTCTGGGTGAAGAACCTTTTCCTGATATCCAAATTAAACCTTCCCTGACACAACTTCAGACCATCCTCTCAGATCCTGTTACTATTCACCGCAGAGAAGGGATCAGTGCCTGTCCCTCCTCTTCCCCTCACAAGGAAGTTGTAACTGCAATGAGGTCTCCCCTGTCTCCTCTTCTCCAGGCTGAAAACACCAGGTGCCCTCAGCCCCTCCTCATATGGCTTCCCCTCAAGGCCATTCACCATCTTTATTTCCCTCCTTTGGACAGTCTCTAATGGCTTAATATTTTTCTTATATTGTGATGCCCCAAACTGCACACAATATTCCAGGTGAGGCTGCCCCCGTGCAGAGCAGAGTGGGATAATCCCCTCCCCCAACTAGCTGGTGGTGCTTTGCCTGATGCACCTCCCCAGGACATGGTTGGCCCTCCTGGCTGCCAGGGCATTGCTAACTCATGTTCAACTTGCCCTTGACCAGGACCTTTATGTCCCTTTCCCAGCACTGCTTTCCAGGATCTCATTCCCCAGTCTGTACAAACATGCAGAGTTGCTGCATCCCAGGTGCAGAATCCAGCACTTTCTCTTGTTGAACTTCATATGGTTTGTGATTGCCTAGTCCTTTAATTTGTCAAGTCTCTCTGCAGGGGTCTTCTTACCTTCAAGCTGTTCTGCATCTCCATTTTGTGAAGGAGCAGAGTGTACCCTCAGCAAGCTTACAGGTGACACAAGCGGGAAGGAATGATGTTAAGACTATAGGGTCATGCTGCTGTCTGGAACAACCTGGACACTCGGGGCTGGCAGGACCTCACAAAGTTTTTCACTTGGGTAGAGGAATAACCCAAGAGTCCAGTATTTGCTGGGAAAGCAGCTTTGCGTAAACAGACTTGAGGATCCTGGTGGACCCCAAGTTAAAAATGAGTTGACACTGTGCCCTTGCTGCAAAGAAGAGCAATGATATCCCAGACTGAATCAAGCATAGTATTGTCAGCAGGTTGTGATGTTTCCCCTTGCTTCAGCACTGGTGAGGTCACACTTGGAATAATGTTTCCAGTGCTGGGCTTCTCAGTACAAGTAAGACATGCATATACTGTATAGGGTCCAGTAAAGGGCCACAAAGGTGCTGAAGGGGCTGGAGCATGTCACATATCAGGAAAGGCTCAGGGAGCTGGAGCTGTTAGGCTTGGAGAAGAGGAGGCTCCAGTGGGATCTCATACATGTGTAAAAATACATGAAGGGAGGGTGCAAAGAATATAGAGCCAGGCTCTTCCAGTGGCGCCCAGTGACAGGACAAGAGGCAGCAGGCACAAACATCACCCATTCTGCTATTCTATCACTCTGGCCATGTTTTCAGTGAGGTGGTTTCTCATGCTCCAGGACTTAGAGTGAAGTAAACACTGATTTTTCTGTTAGCTATGCATGACTTTTACTGAACTTGGACTTCAGTTTTGAAGATGACCAGAGAATGAAATCTAAGCAAAATTGCATAGTGAACATCATGAGACCCTTGTCATTGCTTCAAGATAAAGTAGCTCTGTAGGTAGTGTGGCCTGAAGAGTGGGGATTGGGGATAAGTTGTGAAGTGTTTCTAGCAGCAAAAAGGGTTTAATGTTGCTGAGAGTTCTTTCCTATATGCATTAAAAATCAAAGTGATCGTGGATTTAATCTCAGACACATGTACAAGTACTTTGACTCAATACTCTCTGGATTTAGAAACAATATAGGATCTAATATGCCAAAGAAGAAGGATTTATTTTTTTCAAAAGCATTTTTTAACAGGTTGAGTCCCTGCTATTCTTAGCAGCTGATACCTGTAGTTAGTTTTTGAGAAAGTGTCTTCTGCAGGTGTCTCATTATTTTAACTATAGTTTTCAAAAAGATTTATAAAAATGTAAGGCGTAATGCTATCAAATGAGATAAGAGTCTGAAAACCCCCACTCAATAAACTGATATGTTCTTCAGGAAATTGATGATATATCAAAAGCTGTTTCTTCAGATAGCAATCACTGACTTAGCTTCCCAAAATGAATGTGAAATTCTAACATGGAGAGAAGGCTCTGTCTGCTTATAATGGTGCTGGTTTTGTATACAGAGTTCTGGGCTTATCTTGAAAGGGGTTCTGACACACAACAAAACCAATAAAAACTCTCTCAGACAGCATCCTTTTTTCTGACCTTAAATATTTCTTTGTATGTGTGTATGACATAAATTCAAAGACGATTGATTATTTTCTTTCATTTTTTGGGCGTTTGTTTTTGTGGGTTTTTTATTTTTTTATGACCTCCAATTAAAAGATAAGCTATGTATTTAAGACTAAGCATATTTTATCCTACAGGAGTAAAACTATGAATGAATGTCTGCCTAATTAGTCTGTCTGAAAAAGGCATAGAAAGATACCTCTGTCATGGTGGCAGTGGTGTTTTGTTTGTTTTTTCTTTTGAAATAGCTGAATGTTTTCTTCAAATCTGTTTTGTGGCTAAACTGGAAGTCTTTGCTATTGCTGTGAAAATGAAGCAGCATCCACTGGACCAACTAGTATCTTGCATTGAGGTCTGTTGGTAGAATGAATGGCAAGACACACACGCCTGACTCTTACAGGTTTTGTGTATAACAGGTTGCCTTTTTTGAAAATGAGCATTCATACGGTTTCTTCTGTTTAAACTGCAGATCACTGTTTTAAAGGGTGCTCTTCACTCATGGAGAGGGAGGCATGTTGCTATCCTTCTCAGTGGGGTACCAGAGCTCCCCAGAGGTCAGTCTGAACCCACGAGATCCACCAGGAAACATGAAAGCTTTGGGGTGAAGTTCAGGTTTTCAGTTGTGGGCAGATGTTGTTTGGCCAGTCCATGTATTTGTGTTTTTCAACCCTGTTGAGATGAGCTTTTTTGTTTAGAATGCTGCATATCACAGATGGGCATTGCTTGCCTGCACTGATTCACTGCTTAGGTGACCAAATACAGAAGTGAGCTGATTTTTACAGTGAGCAGTTTTTTCACAAATGTGCGTATTTTTCAGTAGTTTCACTTTCAAATCGATCTAAAAATGAGTGATCTTTAGTGTTTGCACATGATTTCTTGGAGTCATTGTTTATCTTCATGATTGTGTGTGTGCGAGAAAGGGTTTGATTACCCCTGTTTTACAGAAGGCAGATGGGGCATGAATTGACTTGTAGACTGTTCCTGTGCTATGGTAGAGTGGCCTGTAGAATGACTCTGTCGTAAAGCTTTTCAAAAGCTGCAAGGAAGGGTGTTGCTTATTGTGCTACACTTTATTTTTAGAGGATTCAGGATCAAACTGCTGCAATCACTGGAAGCAATGTTGCCTTTTCTCACACTTTCTGAATTCTTTAAAAGTCCTTATCAAAAATTGTTAGTGTTTTCAAGTCTCAATGGTTTAAGAGACTTGTGTCTACCGAAGGAAGCCCAAATCAGCTCAATTGTTTCTTTTGAGGGCAAGGTGTAGTGTGTTGTTTGTGCAGCCAGCCTTGGCAATGCCTTCCCCTCCCCAACCTCTTTGTCCCCCTTCTTCCCTTCCCCCACCTCCCCAATTATTTTTCCAGAGACCTTGGCTTGCTGCTTCTGGGGCAGCAGCAGCAGCTGCTAGTGCTGTCCTGTAATTCTTCCATCTCGGTCACAGGGGACTGGAAGGGAAAAGACGGTCTGTCTCAGCAGCAGTCCACCAGCTGCCACTACAATCTATAATGTGTAAATTTGCAAAATATAGCTTTTAATTTTGCTTTGCAGTCAGAATGAAAAACTAGAGTGCACCACCACTGCCATCATTGATTGATTAATAGAAATATATGCTCCCTGCTTCCCAGTTCAGACTTGGACAAAAAGTACTTGGAAGTGGCTAAAAATAAAAGGTAAGAAACCTGACAGACTTTGCCACCAACAGAGTAATTAAGAACACATTGTTGTGTATGTGTGCTTGAGGACATGCTCTAGCTAGGTAAAAGCTGTTCAGTGATGGAAAAATATTAACTAAATTAGAGTGTAAAATTATGCTTAGGATCATGTTACTTTCTGAAGTACAGGGATAAGCAGGGTTTCTTTGCTACAGTGTCAGTGACTGAGGGAGTCCCAGAGTTTCGAGCTGAAGAGGCTTTCCTGAAATTGTATATTGAAACGTATTTTTGGTTTTGAGGTTTTTCTTAAAGGAGAGAGAGGGGGAATTTAAGAAGAAGAGGCAGTGTAGTTACGGTTCTTTCTCTGTTGGCAATGAATTTGGAGTAGTAACAGAAGCTCCTTGTTTTGTATCCAGTCACACACCTCAAGTCGGGAAATGGCACATAGAAACGATAAGTAGCCCCCAAACTTCCATTACAAATGGGTTCATAACCTCTTTAGTGTGTATTTATGAATGATGAATCTTTTAATTAGACAATTCAAGGAGAACCAGCCATAATATGGCCAGAATTTTTGAAAGAACTTGTTTGCACTGAATAGTTTGACTCAGTGGGTTGTTCAGGAGACTTGAACTATAAAACGCTATTCATCCATGAAAATAATTCATGTTGTTGTGGCACACATTGTTGGCCAAACAAAGACTGTGTGTGTAGCTGAGAGAACTAATTTTACCACAAGTCAGTTTTGTAGTTGATGTCCCTAGAGACCCTGTTGCCTTCTTCATTTTTGTTTAAATGCTCTGAAGTCCTTTGCTGTAGAAATTGCATGAGAACTGTAGTGTATGAAGGATAGAACAGAAACCTTTGTATGCCAAGTTGCTACGGGACCATGAGACGGTTTGCATCCAGGCTTCGTTGCTGGTGCAAGAGCTTGTCCCAGCTGGCTATCCACTTTCCTCAGCAGTTTCGCTGGGGTAAGGGGCTCAGGGAAGCCAGCTGCCTTGTTGGCCTGTGTGCCCAAGGTTGTGTGTGAGGGGTGTTGGTGCTGCATCAGTTGCAGACTGCCGCCTTCCTGCATGTGCTCCGCAGTAAACCCAAATGCGGAGCAATCACAGGTCTCATTTTGTCAATGTGTCCACATTTTAACCCTTCTGCTGAACATCTGTGAGTGTTCTAGTGTGCAAGTTGGACTTTTTTGCTACCAGTTAGAATATACCGGGTCCAAACCAAAGCTTCAGATGCAAATTTGTCAGGATTTGGGAGAGAGCAGGTCTAGACCTCACTGTTGTGGACACCCTAACTCTGTCAATAAAGGTGCGGTGTAGCCTAGTATCCATCTCCAGAGTCATCAGTCCTGATTTCTGCACATCCCATGTGATATAACGATGGCAGTCTTAAGTGAAAGCATAAGCAAACCCTAATCTCACAAGACATACTACACTGAATAAATATATTGTACAGGCATGTTGGCAGAAGTAAATTAAATCTAGATGTGTCTTTGGAACTCAAAAGAAAAACAATTTAAAATAGTTTAAGGAGTCAGAAAATGCATACTGCATGCATGTGTGTGTGCACATATTATCTTAAATTTGATGGAGTTTGTTAGCATGTGAAAAATACAGCCCCAAGTGTATACTATGTCTTCCAGCTCCTGGCAAAATACAGTAAGAAGAAATTATATGGTAAGCTGTGGTTCAGGCACTTGGGAAGTAAGAGAGTGGAAGAGGTATTTTGCTCTCAAGTCTTTCCTGGTTATATTTTTAATTTAAATAAATATGTAGGCTCAAGTATTTATATAGAAGTGATGTTCAGTGGTCTCAATTAGGCAGACAAGTAAAATTTAGTGAAGTGCACATACTTTGTGTCATTCGATTGCAGTGTTTTGGGTTGGCTACCTGCTCACTTGCAGGGAGAGGATAGAAATGGAATTACAGAGGCTCTTCACAAGTGAAAACCATCAGAACTCTTGGAAGTACTACTTTAGCCAGACTTTACAATATTGCATGTTACTAGTCTATCAAAGTCTATCAGAAATTAACTATTGAAAACTGTTTGTGTTTAACCTCTAATGACTGATAGAGTATGTTTTAAAACTTCAGTGGTAGCAAGCAGGATTGAAACTTGCTAATTTCTGACTAGGTGACCAAAAAGGCCTCAAGGACTCTCAGTAAAGTTTCTTAGAAAACAAATTCCCCTTTCCAATATGTATTTTTGTTTTCCTATTGCACTAAAGGCATCTGTCTTCTACCAGTGCTTTTTGAGCTGTGCACTGAATTCTTTTGAAGATGGTTGAATTTGATTTTTATTGACTTTTCCTTTCTTTCAAAATTAATATCTTTATTTTAACATTCAAACTCTCAAGCACAGCTTCTTTCATACAGAAACTGTTATCTTGGCACTACAAAAAACTCCCTTACTAGATACTGATACTTACAGCATGGGCTGTTTTCCATCCATTCTGGGAGAACCAATTCTTAGTGAAAAGAACAGCACTAAAGTCTCAATGAGAATCAGCCTTTCCTCACTTCTGCCCCCGTGGGCATTTGAGCAGTCTCTGCAGCTTCCTGCTTAGACACTGTATGCAGGGGATGCCACTTTGGGGGCAAAGCTAACCTTTGGGAATAGTTGAAGTGTGGTTTGGAGGGAGCACTGAAATTTTTCAGCAGTTGCAGTCTCACTGGTTATCTCCTATGTAACTCTTTACATCAGAGTGAGAAGGTGGCCATTACTGCTGTAGTCTGTCTATGAAGCTTTGGCTATGGGCTACAGATTAGTCCATTCTGGTGCTTAACATAAAAAATTCTGAGACAGGAATAGTCAGAAATAGATATTAAAACATGTTTCTGAAAGGGGACCTAAAAGCATACTGCGATGTCTCTGAAAGAATGTGGTATCTAAACAATGGGAAACTTAATTTCTGAATTCCTTAGCCACAAGACTTCTTAGTAGTCAGACCTCTTAAAAATCCATATTCCCCAAAACCTTTTTGAGGGAGTGCTAAGATTGCCTAACACATCACTTGGGATAGTGTCTCTTCTGTTTGTCTTTAGTAAACACAATGCCAGATCAGGAGCCAGAGGATAATCTTTTACTCTGAATTGTTTTCCTGTAATATCTGAGGCTGCATAGTCTAAAATCAGGAGTGGAGAAAGGCTATACTGAGTCTCTCGCTTTGCCTGCTGATACAAGCATGATTTCATTATACAAACATTTGCTTCATTAATTGTGATTATTCCTAATCCTCCATTTTGCTTAATGGCAAAACATTTCACTGGAGGGAAGAAAAAATTAGATTAAAGTAAAGACATTCAGACAGTAAAGGCTACTAATTGAAACCTGCAAGGGATACCCCCATCATGGAAATTCAAAATTACAAAAGTTATTATTGATGTAACTGGAGAAGTGATACTTGAAAATCCTCAGGCATATACTTTGCATTGAATTTTTGTAGGTTTTAAATCAAGGTTGTTTTTTTTTTACTCTGTAAATGTAAGAACATAGCTTTAATAAATGTGCACACGCAGGGCTACATGTTTGTCTGTACAACATGCATTTTCTTTTCTTCTGGTGGAAAGCAGAGGTTTTGATTTTGCATGTGTGTCCATGTGGACCTCTAAAAGGAGATAAATGGCAGATGGGAATGCTAGAACATTTTGGTTCTGTTTCTCTCTGCTCTTTCCTTGGTGTTTTTTTTGTTGTTGTGGGGGTTTTGTGTTTTTTGGTTTTTTTTTTTAGTGCCTGCCTTCCCTTGTTACAACCTTGCACCGAGGTCTTGGAATAAAATATTTTTCCCTGTGGAAAGCTTGCGTGTGTGTTTCTGTTTTTTCCTTCACAGTCTGTGGTATGCAGTAATGTAGAGATCTTAAAGTTTCTGTTCTCTGGAAGTTGGTAATACTTTACCCAGTGGAAGACTGAGGCATGTGGTTTCCCTGCCTCCTCTCCTGCAGCTCCTGCAGAAAGTGGAGAGCAGTGAGCTGCTCCGGGAGCTCCTTTTCCATGTGACAGACTTCCGACTTGCAGGCACACAGATGGGTGTTGAGTGAGTAAAAATACGAATGCTGACGCTTATCTAAGAAACCTCTTGTGCCTTCATTGAGTGTACGGTGGTAGGACAGCACTTCATAAATGGATTTTGAGGTTGCATAGCATTTGTTAAGGCTTTTGAAAGGAAGAAAATAATATTGTAAAAGATAAGATCCCTCAAATATTTGTCAACAATTTTTGTTGTTTTGAAGAGTTTAAACCTACATAGTTCTGGATTTTGGGGCTATTTTTCAGTTTCTTCATTGACACTGTTTTGAATGGGTAGTATAGTATGTAAATTGTGTGTGTCATGAAGGAACCCAAATCAAATTTAAATTCATAGGTTAAAGTTGCTTTTCTCTGTGTTTTCTGTTCTGTGTCTCCCTCCATTCCCCTCTCCTTAAGTCCATTAGGTATAAGTCAGATTGGCTTGATGATTCTTATCAGACCTCTCTTCCTGCTACTCCCAGATAAATCATGTGACTAAGAGTGAACTTAGGCACAACCGTATTCCTGCTGGGGACAGAGGCTGCATTTGCTGAAGCTCTGCGCTGGTGAATAGTATCCCACTGAGCTCTATATGGGAAAGTGTGTGGGTGGCAATTTACATGGTAAACAAAGGCAGGCAGGGAAGGAATACAGTTAAGCTTATGTTTTTAATGCTTTAGATCGCTTCAAAAAGTATCTGTTGAAAATTAGCAGCTACAAATATCAGAAAAGGAAGATTGGTGTACATTTTTCTATTTTTAAGAATCAATCTTTAAATAAAAAGGTTTTTACATATATCTGTTGAGAAATGTATTGATATAACTTTTACTAATTTTGTGGTAATAGCAAAAAAATACTGTACTTGCAGCTATTTCATTTAAGGATAAATGGAGACCTTTTATCAATCAGCAAAATAGACTCACAGTCATCTAAAGGATCACACCCCCCACCTCCTGCTACCCTAAATAGGTTCTTTGCTTGTTTGTCATCAAAGGTATAGGGAGGCAATGTGAATTAGATGGCAAGGGACTAGAAAGAGTGTCAGGAAGTATTGACATTCTTATTTGTGGTGTGTATCTACTGTGTGACCTTGGACAAGTCTCTTCACCTATGCCATATCCTGTTATTAGATTATAAATATCTCCTGGGAGAATGCTTGTCGCAGTTTGTTTTTGTATCTGGCAAAGGGTCTTTTAGATATTATTGTAAAACAAATAATAGAAATAATGATAAAAGGTTTTTTTCCTGGAACACTAGCCTTTGATGAAGATAAGGATTTCTTTTTAACCTTGTTCTGGTGCCCACTCAGCTGCAAAAAGGTTCCTTCACTCTGTTGTCTTTCTAGCAGCAAAAAAACCCCAAAACCTAAACTGAAATTTGCTATATACTCAACTAAATAAATGTTGTGAGTGACTGCATAGTCCTTGAAAAGTTTTGCAAATGAATTCTAAAATGCAAAAAAACCAATACATCAATATTTGCTGTATTTTCTCTTTGATTAAACTAGAGATGTTTCTGTGGCATTGTCGTATAAATTGTGTATTTTAATTGTGGTCACGATATATGTTTCCTTGGGGGGGAAGGCTTGTCATTCAGAAGTGGCCAATCAATGTGGTAACTGTTACCTCACAACCATGCACAGCTTGATCTGCTCCAGGAAAGTAACTGGCTTATTCCATGTGATGAAACTCTTGTTCCAGTTCACCTCCCATTTTGAACTGATACCCTTCATGCTTGCGTTGGCGCTGGAAAGGAAGTTCACGTGGGAGACTCTCCCTTCCAGTTCACTGACTTGCATCCAGGCCACTCACAGATGATGCTGTGCGGAGAAGCTGCTGGTCTGCCGTGGGAGGAGAGCTCATTGTGTAATGCTGCATGTCACAAGGGGTTTGCCAGGGTGGCTGGCCACAGAACTGAGCTCTTTCCCTACCTTGAGTTGCATGAGCAGCATGGTTGATTTGTGGGAATTCAGCTCCGTCTTTTGTAGGGTTCAATAGCAGAAATTTCATGGATTTGCATGTCAGCTGGAGGAAAACTTTACTTGTTTTTGGTTGTAACTCTGTCAGGTGTATTTTTTTTCCCAGAAAAGCATGCAAAAAAATGGTGTCTCTTTTTTTCTGTTTAATGAGTTTTTGAGTATTTTTGAATGTTTCTGCTTTTGGGTCATTGGTGTTTTTTCATTTTTCTTTTATGCCGTTCAGGACACTGAAATGATATTTTTCAAGTTTTTTTGCTAGTAACACACTGGGAAATTTTTTAATAGGGAGAGAAATTAAGATTTCCAGGTGATAGTCACTTAATTATAGGACTTGACTCTTTAATTACAAAATAACACTTTAATTCAAAATAGCATAAGCAAGATTGTTTCTTAATTGTTTCATAATGTCAGAAAGGATAAATATGTAAGTCTAATCTATGCTCCTGCATACAGCCAAGAGTGCTCTTTCCAGTAATATTTCTGTCAGGCTGTTTAATTTGTTGAAGCCTTTAAAAGATGTCATGTGATGTAGTAATTTAAAAAGTGAAAAATGAAGACAGTAGAAAGAGACATACCTGACATGAATACAATTTAATGTGCATATGGTTCAAATTGCTTTGGATAATATTCCTATGCAGTCCCTGTTTGTTTCTTGGGCATGACTTTGCTAATAGAAGTGAGGGTATTGACTACAGTCTTTGCTGATAATTACTTCCTAAATATAATTAAATATGAAGGTGGTGCTAGGAAGATGCTAATTGGCTTGCAAACAGTCCTGGGATTTTTCACTTTCCCAGAACCAATAAACTAGAGCACTTGGTGTAGCAGTTCTTCAACAGCAGGTACTGCCGAACAGGTTGCCGAAGCCAGCAAATCAGGATTCCTGTGGTGGCACACTGGGGACTGAGTCCAGCAAAGCAGGATGCCCTGTGGTATCCCAATGGGGAAGGGGTCTTTTGTGCTTAAGGCACGAGCAAAATACTTCTTCAAAAGCTGTGAGACCTTAGAGAAGCCATTCAGTCCCTGTGTCTAAAAGAGAAGCAATAACTTTGTTTCTTGTCTTTCTGGATTTAAGTGTAGGTGGGGGGGATTTGGTATATTTATAAATAAAAGGTTGATCATTAGCTTACAATATTACTGGAATACAGGCAGGTTTAGGATCCATTTGTCATTGTGGGTTGTCTGTATTAGTGTGGCTATGCCATATTGCAACTACTCTGACTTTCAGCTATCGTCAGCTGTCTGGAAAGACCCCAAATGTTGCTTAGACAACACACCTTATTCTTCCAAAAGCTAAAGCTTTCATGGAATCAGTAAGTGTAATTTTCAAAAGCAGGCTGGCATGGAAGTACTATGAGATCTGAAAGACAAAAGGAAATGGGGGCTTTAATGAGCACCTTTGTAAAAGTTAGTATGCAGCTGTCCCCAGCAAGGCATGCTGGTGTTCAAATCTGCAGTGTTTGTGTTGTGTAAGTGTGACTAATGTCTGTGATTCATGAGGAAGCATGGCTTGTCTTGGGATGGCTGAGCTTGTGTCACTTCAAGCTGCCTGGTCCCTTTCTCAGAAGCCTGCTCTGCTGCAGTGGGGTTGGCAGAGCTGCTCACCAAGCAGCTGCTGACCTGCTATGAATGACAGCTTGACATATGAAGGTAGACCGAAAGCAGGGCTGCTGACAGAATAGACTTTGTGGTAGTGGTCTGTCTGTGATACCTCATATATTAAGCCTTAAGCTGAGACTGCTACAGAAGAATGATGATCCCAGTGATGGTTTTCAGTGGGAACATGTTTCAGCAAAGGGTAAAACAATTAGAGTCTGACGTGATTTTTTTGTGGACAGTTAAGAAAAAAAAAATAATGTTGTGAGTCACTGACAGCAAAAACCTCTGTGTTGTGGGGGGAGGTTTTAACAGCTTTTTTTTGTTGTTGTTGAAATTTCATCTCTGTGGAGTAGAGGTTTTGCATTATTGCTGGTTTTTTGGGAGGTCAGGAAAAGGTAAGGTTATCCACCAGTTTCTCAGTACAAGGGGTCTGTTGTTGAGTCCAAGCATAGGAACATAAATCCACTGAAATTAGTCATGATATAGTGAATTTTTTTGCCTTAGTAGGTGTTGTATTGAACATGATTTTAAACATATTTGTTGCCTCACTTAGGGTTTTTTAGACCTGTGAGTTTATCCTGTAACTGCTCTCAAGAGCTGATTTTTATCAAAGTTTCATTATATAAATCTTTTTCAGTCTTGGAAAGATAATGTATCCTTGTGCAAAACCTGCCTCTTGCTGAAATCGATGAAGAGCAAGGCCCAGTTGCTTGCAGGGCAGTGGTATTGTTGCAAGGCTATCAGAAGGTTAAAGGTACAAATCGGCTATTCACTCCAATTACTTCTATGAGGGAAATATGGAAAAAGATATGGTTTTTTTTGTAAATGAGATAACGTTGTGTGTGAATCTGCTAGATTCTGGCCTTTGCTGAAGAGGTGCAAGTGCAACAAGATTTTGTGACTCCAGGAAGATAAGATTTAGATGCTCCCATTTGGGCTGTAACAGGAGGCAAACTTTTGCAAAGAGCGTTCATAATGCTTGCTGTGGGTTACCGTTGTGTATCTTGCTTCAAAGAGCAAACCTTTATCCAAGATGTTGGTCCTTTTTAGGTGGTTCAGGAAGGTACAAGAGGCATTTGACAGCATTTTTCCCATGCCTCTGACCTGCTGGGTTTGTTTGGAAGAGCAAAGAGAAATACCACAGAAAAGACTATTCTTGAAATATTTGTGACCATTTGAAAACTGGGATAAATTGAAACTCTCCCAGGATTTCTAGACCGAAGAGAGGCTGGTAAATATGCCAGCTTCTGGAAGCTGGCCCAAACTTCTAGAACTTTGGAGGTCTGCACAGTGCTAGTGGCAATTCGTGATGCCTGAAAAAAAGATGGCACACTTTGGGTTTTGAAAAAGGAAAACTTGCTGAGGTAGATAAAAAATAATGTATTTTAAAACATTTTGAGAGTTGAAGAATGATTTTTGGTTTCTTCTACTGTGTCTTCCTTTTCATTTGTATTTTCCAATAAATCTGCGATGCCAAAGTTATGGAAGTGATTTAAGAAGAGAAGACTAGGTGACACGCTTCCATATGAATGGCAGGCATATTAAGCATAAGGTTTTGAACAGCATTCTGCTCTCTTATTTGAAGAAGTATTTCTTTTAACATGTAACTTCATTAGTACTTCAACATCATAAATGATGGTAACATGTTTAAAATATGTTTTGATTATTCTCATATATCTTGTCATCCTGTGTTTATAACACAAGTTTAAGATCCTGACAGTTCCTTATTTTGTAATTCAGTGACATATGAGAAACAGGATTTTTCAAGCAATTGGAGTTTCCATCTCACATGAACTGGAAATTCCACGTCTTCCAAATTTGTCACTGACTCAGGAGCAAGTCTTGATACTGATAGTTATTGGACCTGTGAAGCTTTCAGTATTGGAGCCAGGGAGCCATAGTATTTAAAAATATTTCATATTTAACCAGTGTTTTCTGAGGGAATTTTTACTTCATCATGAAAGCCAGTACAAATCATTAAACCTGGGTCCTAATCCAACAAGGAGCTGCACACAAGAGGGAACTTGCCTGTATGTAATTTTCATGAAGGTTCAGTACCTCTGATGAGTTTCTCAAAAGTGTCTTCAGAAAGTTAGAGCTAAAGCCATTCAGTTTACGGTCCTATAGGCCCTTTTTAACCATTCTGGAAATGTCAGCTTTATATGACCTGGTTGTGGAAGGGCTATCCGTGCAGGAGTCCTGCAGATCCCAGCAGGTAGGAGGAAAACAGGAACTCCCAAGAATGTCATCCACGTTCTTCCTCTGAGTGGTTTTAAAGGTTGTTTGGCAAGCTTGTTTGTTTTGGCAAAATTTGCAACTTATGAGCAATTCTTAAGAAAACTTGCTAATGACTTACCAGAAGAAATGTACCAACTGTTATGCTGGGTTTAACAGTTACTTTTTGTTCGTTTGTATTTAAAATCAAGCCATTGAGAGGTAGTATATTTCTGCAAATTAGCTTGTTCTTTATGGAGCTTGCATTTGAAAACAAACCTCCCAAAACATAACATCTCAAGGAAAGCAGGTGTGTCTTCCCTTTTGTTCTATCAGCATTTGTTCCAGTTTTAAAGGAGAGAATAAACTGCAATTTTGGAAAGTGCTGTTTTATAATAGTGATAAAATGTTTGCAAGTTCTGGTCCCTTGTGCATTGCCTACAGTTATGAAAATGGAAACATGCTCATATCTTTATGATAACAAGGAGATCAGTATGCTCTGTTTTTATATAAAATAACTAAATTTGATGTGTTTAAATAATAGTGCCTAAACCAGTAGGGATTAAAAGAGCTGGTAAAGGATTTGAGATTTCTGAGCTATAAAAATATTTAGTTACGTGTCACCGTTAAGACTAGGGCTTAGAAAAGCACATGAACATGTGTTTAACTTAAGTCTGATGTTGTTTTTTGGAGTACTTAGTGTGAACCTAATTACATGTCATAGTGCAGTCCTGACTCAGAACTATAATGTCAATCAAGTAACTAAAAAAGGACTAGTCATGACATGGAGATTAATCCATCTCCACAACTCCAGGTTTTGGAGACTTGTAAGTCTAGGGATCTTGGCAAAAGTCTCTTTTGTTACAGGAGTTAGAAGTAGGTATTTTTGTGAGTGATTGGCCTATTCTGACCAGGATATGTGTGTTCAGTTTTGTCTCTATCACACTCTCCTGTGTGGTTTTTGGGAAATCACTGGAACTTTCTGTGCCTTACTGTTTGTCCTACCAATAAGAGGTAAAACTGCTTTTCTCCTGACAGTTGACAGTGAAAATATAGGCGAGGCCTGTAAAGACTTTAGCAACAGATGGACTTGGATTTTTTAAATATGTCTGAACATTACTCGCATGTGGTCTTCCAGCATCGCTGTGATACAAGGAAGACTCTGTTGTGCTTTTTTGTATTTCAAAAAAATGTTCCAGTTGCACTTGAAACCTTCAGAAACAGAACTGGTTCCCCTGACTCTGCCTATCATGTTGTTGGTTCTGATGCAGTTCTGTCACAGCAGAAAAGCTGTTTGTGTTAGTGCTGGTCCCACAGGCTAATGCTGTGCTCTTTTTCTATCAGAAGCTATTTCCTAGCCATTGGTATATTTTTAATCAAAAGGATTGTTGAAATCTCCTTAAAAATGAAAACAAAACCACGGGGATATCCGTGTTGAAAATGCTACAATTTGTGGCACTGTTCTGTGTGCTTTTTAATCACATTGGGCAACATCCCAGGGGTGCCACTTTACCATTGCAACCAGCCACTGACTTAATCTTAAGTAGGGTTTTAATGAAGATCCTGGTGAGGATGTAGTGAAACATCCAATAATGTTTTTGTCACTTTCTGTTCCTGTAAGGTAGGAGAGGATATTTTGGACAGCTAATAATCACAACTTTTGAGATTTTTTTCTTTCCCTTTGTCCTCACCATTTTTCCTTAGGCTTAAGCTATGACTTGTTTTTATTCCTCAGCTAGCCCAAACCCCCTTCTCACCCTGAGAACAGTTGCAGATGCTATCCATTAAGGTCAACTTTGTCCATTTAGCCTTGGAAAAGAAAAACTTCCTACCTTTCCTCCCTCCAACAGTGATGACCTTTTGTAAGCCTGCTTCAAAACTTCCTTGTGGTGAGCAATCTTGTGTGGGATGGAGGAATGGGAGAAAATGCTCTAGGGAGCATAGCAGGGGAAATGACTCTGAATCAGTGTCTGATTATAGATACATTTCTCTAGATACTCTACAAAGCTTTAGGTCTTTACAAGATTTCTCCCAACTGCCTTTGTTCTTTCTACAGCTCACTTGCAAACCTGGCATGTGAAATTGTTTTATTCAAACTTTACTCAGCGATAGGATGTACCTTAGAATTAGAAATATAATGGGCTGTCAGCTGCTTGCCCAAATTCCATCAGATCTCTATAGTTCTTAATAAATGATCTGACAGCTTATTAACCAGGCAGTACAACAGGAGCTTCATTCTGTTGTCAAATTTTAAATCATGTTGCTCTAACAGGTATGCATTTTATCACCACCTTTTTTTTCTTTGAGAACGAGAAATAAACAAGAAAAAGTCAGTCTCCCCTTACCTCCCTGATTTCTGGTAATATTATAAAGATTTTGAGCTAAGTATGAAGTTAAGATTGGATATCCTGCAGAAATACTACCAGGCATTGAGAAATTAAGTTACTTTGCTGCCCCAGGGTTAAGTGAAAACTTGGAGTATTAAAGACCTTTAAAGCTTTTTTGGTTTACTTTTGTGATTCCTGGTTTAAAAAAAAACAAAACAAAAACAAACAAAAAAAAACAAAACACAACTTTAACAGAAAAATATATATATATATAATTCAATTAGGTAAGCTACCAGATCTTAGTTCTTAGTTTAAGTCTTAGCCAAGTAGAGGTCTTAGAGTTTTTTATTGTTATATGATTCACTTGGTGAAGTAAGTCTGAGGATACATCAGTAGTGAGTGAACGCTTACTGACTGCGTGTTGTTCCATAGTTTTTCAAAATCATGGCTTTCTTCTTTATGTTGTACAAAACTCTTAATATCGTGGAAATTACCACCAAGTATGATTCCTATATTTAGCTTTTCACTTGGAAGGTCAGATATGAGTTGAGAATTAGGGATTGCAGGGCTTTATCAGGTCTGTGACCAGCTCCTTTACAGTAATTAAATAACAAAGTGCAAGAAGTGGTGCTTACAGCTGAAAACTCTCCATGTGATTTTTTAGAGAATTGGATTGGAATAAACTGAGCTGAACTGAAAAGTGTTTAACTGCAACATTTCACTGAAGGTACTAATCCATGTGACAGTCTGGGCACATCGAGGGTGAAATGAATCTCCTAAATTCTGTCATTATTCTCTGTGAGAAACCATGGAATACTTTGAGTGAGATTTGAGCTCTGCTGTGTCTGGTGTCCCCCAAACAAGGTTTCTGTTGGTAGGAGATAAGGATGTGCAGCCTGGTCAGGGCTCCTGTGCCCAGGCTGCTCTGGGCAGTGCTGAGTGGTGTCTGGGGTGCAGCTAGGCCTGGGCACCCAGGGTTACTCAGCTCACTGGCAGCACTGTTTTGCTGCAAGGTAAGCTGCCATGTGGTTACTGACCTGTCCATCTGCACAGTGCATGCTGGGCTCTATTGCTCATACTCATCCGCTAAACTGTTCTTTGAGTGTTGCTAATATGTATTCCAAAATCTTCCTTGCTGGTATATATGAGGTAGATTTTCTACCTTGTTGCTTTGAAGAGGAACATTGTTTCCTCAGTACTGCCTTTATCACAGGCTAGTCACTATTGAGAGCTCAAGTAACTTGCTTTGCTTTTTGAGGCACAACAAGCTGTCGGCTCCTTTCCAGCAATAGCTGGCTCTACCTGGGAAGAAAGCCATGCAAGAACTGAAGTGCTCTAAGAGTGTGTGAGTGACAAACCCCAAAGTTTTTGGTCTGGCTTTATTCCTCTGGAGGCGTGTGCTGTGGTATTGTTCTTTATTCCAAAGAGCAAGAAATGGAAAATACCGGGTGCTTTCATCAAGTAATTTTACAAATCAGGGTTAGTTTTTTATGCTGCTGCTTTAGTCTCACAATTAGATTTGTATCAGAATGAAGATGTTTGTATGCACTTGCAACTTTTGAATCCCACCTGTGTTCCAGATGCCAAAAATTCCTGTACTTGCTTAGGTATTGTGTCATAGAGCTTCTCCCCTTTCCTCCTTTTGAAATGTATCATGAAGATGTGAATTATTTCAGCATGTGGAATAATAGTTCTTGAGCCTGAGCTTGTGCCGAACTCCATGTCATCCTAAACATGGTAGTATACTTTACTGTTGCATCCTTAGAAGGTTCCCTGCCGAAGCACTAGTCACTTCAAGTAATGAATTCAGTGCATATTAATTTCTTCAAGAACCTTTGTAATGTTCTAATGAAATGCAAAATCCTTCTTTAACAAGCTCTCTTTCTAAAAATGCACTGTTATTCTTTCTACTATAATAGTAGAAACAGTAATTTTAAAAGCCATTTAATTAGAGCTTTGGGCTCCATCCAACATCCTGGTCATTTCACATGGTCCAAGCCAAGTTCATATATTTCTCAGAACAAGCAGAGAAATTCAATGTTAGGTTTTTCCCCTCTGTGTTAACTTAGTGATTATGTTTATTATACATGGACACTCACACAGACACCTAAATTATAATGTAAATTTATATTTTTAATTATAATGTAGATTCAGGGTATAGGGTGGTTGAAGTAGGCAAATGGAGAGCACAAGAGAGAACACACAGTAGTCATTGTCTGTGCTAGGAAAAATTATTATAAATTTAAATACTTCATAAACGTACATTGGAAGATGGAAATTAAAAACTAATACAACTTTTTTTTTAACCAGAGGCCCATTGTTTTCTTGTATGAGAACAAATGAGCCATCATAATTTGTTCAAGACTGTTAATTAGAGGAGGCTGAAATAATTTTTTCACCTTCAAAAATGTTCTGTAAACATATTTCTGATTTGAGAATAATCCTCAGTATTGGACTGTGGAAGTGATGACTATATACTATAGCAATAATAATATATATCAGAGAAATTACTATTGATTCTGACTTAAGGTTTAAGTACTGCATAGAAATAGCAATTTACAGAGTAAGTTCACAGAGCTTTAATAGCAGAGTGCAGTATTTTATCAGACCTGCCTGAAATATTTTGGATAGGAGGAGATTTTTTTTTTTTCTAATTTTTTTCTTTTTTTTCTTTTACTGTTAGATCTCAGTGTAAAGCTTTCTTGTGGTACCTTGTAAGTCTTGAACAGTATTTTTATGTAATGTGCACTGAAATCAGTTGCAGGTTGTTCATTTTTACAGATAATGGTCAAATATTTGATTCCTGTACCAAGACTAAGAAGCATAACATCGAGTAGAAAGGGTTTACGGTAAGCTTATTTTTTCAAACGTGACCACTACAGGAACCCTACTTAACACAACTTTATTATGCACATTAAAATCTTAACCCCCACATTTCTAAAAAGTCAAAAGATAATATGCTCAGTACAATAGAGCTTTCATGGTGTTTTAATAAGGCTAAGTAGTATGTATTGTTGTATAGGTATGGGATATTCACCTGCACTGGGATCACAGCCCTAAGAGTCCTCAGTTCAAACCAGCTGGTTTTAGAAGTCAGTCACTGATGTGCATATATTTTAAACTTTCACATCATTCCCATGAGACATTCCATATTAAATAGTTTGTGGTGAAAGAAATTTCAGTGAATTAGTAGTTTGGAATATAGTTGATTTTGAAAATAGTTTTTAAGCATTGGCAATTTTTTTTGTAGTGATTTCTTCAAGGCACCATATTTGTTAAGGTGAAGTTAAAAAAAAAAAAAGAACCTCTCTTTTTTTAAAAAAAAAATGGTTGGAGATAAAACATTTTAATTTAATATATTTGTCAATGGCGGGTATAGTAAATTTTCTAGAGCAGGTCTGGTCATCTAATGTTGTTGAAGACTGATAATGGTATATTTTATCTGATAAGTTTTGTGCTATTCTAATAACTTATTCAAACATCTTTTGGTGTTCAAATCACTGGATGTAGAAGAATTTAACTTTTAATAGCTGCTCATGAAATTAAGGTCTGTATACTGTTACTTGTGTTCATGGAGGAAGCAGTTAATTTTTACACAGGCAAGCCATTGTCCTAAATGTAGTACCTGGACAACTCTGTCTGCGAAACTTTAATTTCCTAATTGAGTGTAATAAGAATTTGCTGCCCTGGAAATTTTTTAGAAATTCTTCGTAAAGATTTTTTTTGCCCTCTCCACCTCATCATCATGTTGAAGGAGCTATATCCTGCACATGAGGTATAACTGTAGGCTGGTGGATCTAATCAACATATACTTTCCTGATGGATTCTGCCAATGCTGAAAAGATAAATGGTATAACAGAGAAACATACAGCCTTCCTTTGATTTAGTCTTTTGTAACATAAGTAAATTATCCAGAAGGTACTCAACCACAGCACTTTGATAATACAGGTGTTTAAATGGTAATAGCTATTGGAATTGGAATGGGAGTGAAACAATAAAGTCATTAGGGTGTTACAACATGAAATTAAGCTATCGCTATTACCAAGCAATATTATTATCCTAAAGTCTGCAACTCACAGAGCAAATGAAAACAGTGTAATACCACTCTAACAGTAGTTTACATTAGGATTTAGTTTAGCCATGATGTTTGCTAGTGTTGTAATATCTTTATTAGACAGCACTCGTGAGCTAGTGCACTGTATTGTAACACAGAAGGAATAACACAGAGCTATATCTACCCAAGTAAATCCTGTTCCCTACCAAAAAATTATTTTTTGCTCAAAATTCTCATCAAAGTGGTGACTTGCATGTTATGTTTAGCAAGAATGTAGAATATTAATAAATTTGTGTTTCATATTTGAATTGCTTAATTATCTAATGAAGACTTAGGTCCTGTTGACTTCTGTATGTATCTCTGTAATTGTAATGAAAATTCTTCTTTGGTTGAAAATGTCAGCTTGCAATTTGCTCAGTAAGTGTTCCTGAAATGAGGAAGAATTTGTGACGTGAAAATGACATCGGTGTTTGTGCATATGAGGGGGAAAAAAGTGCTTCTAATTAACTTTACTTGAACATGTCATATTTTGAGTGGACATTCAGTAGAACAGTGTTCTGTGTTCAGCAGTTCATTCTAACAAAACCAGTGTAGGGTGAGCCCAGTCACTTAGGGCCTGAGCAGCTTGCATTACAGGCAGTTGAAACTTTGTAAATGAAGACATTTTTCCTGTCTGAATTTATATGTTTGTTCCCTGACAATTTTTACAAACAACATAGTTTTGTAAATATTGAATTATCAAGTGTCTGCTGCTGCTTCTCTTCTTTTTGTTGTTGCCATTTATTAGTGCATTAATGAAAAGAACAAATTTATTTTTACTGTTGAAACTGGTTTTGCTGAAACAATTCTCTCATTTATAATACTACTAGAAGGCACCTTCCCTATGTCCTGGCTGCACATTGTGAGGCACTATACATACCTAGATGATTAAAAAAAAAATAATTTTTAAATTCTAAAGAAATTTTTTTTTAAAGAACCTGCAGTGTTTAAGTGCAGATTAAAAACCTACTACTATTTTCAGACAGATCCTGAACTGATATACGTGAATCATAGCATCACAGAAGTAGGTGGAACGAGGGCAATAAATCAGCTAAATTGTGCAAATAAGACTTTTTTCAGTTTTAGTATCTTCCACACCAGGAATTCCTAGTGTATGTTTGAGTGGTTCACTGCCACTTTTCCTTCTAAGCAGCTCTCCATCTTTACATGTTTTGCAGTCACTGCTGCAAGGGACTTCTCTGTATTTAGATCATGTTTCTGCCTGTTTGTCTCCCACTGCCAGCCTGGGACCGGGGAATACCCCTCCCTGCTCCTTCAGCACAGGGGATGCAGCCATGCTGGACCCTTTACTGAAGCAGGTTCACTGCTGAGAAAGGCACAAACTTATGAATTAGGAGGGGTAAAAAGAGTTAGGAATCTGAAATATCTCACAGAGCAGCAACCCTACTGTGCCCATCTTCCAGTTATTCCTCTTCCTGGGCAGGTCATAAGCTAATGAGCCCAGTTGATGTTACGGGCGTTTGTTTCCCTTTTGCTCATCTGCTGACAGCATGGCACGGGGAGCTCTGGCTGGCACAGAAGCCTGGCCTGCTAACTTTGGCTCAGCAGCTGTGCTGCACACCAAAGGGTCCTTGGCTGCCAGAGGGAGGGATGCTCTGCACAAAGGGGTGTATGCATTCATTTAGGCTTGCTTGCACCTCAGCTAACCCCACTGGGGAATATGGTCCTAACTGGAGTCTGGTGCCATACCTGTGTTGCATGGCTGGATACGTACATGTTGCATTACAGGCTGCAGAGCCACTTTATCCTCTCCCCCACCTTGCGTGCAAAGACTGAGATGGATGAACTGTGGAGAATAATCCCTTGATGCTTGTGGGATTATTCACATTTAGAGTCAGGCCCCTGCAGCACCTCCCATGCTGGTGTGCTGGTCTGTGCCTAGAGCCTTGAGACGCCAGTGTGCTACAAACACTGACAAGTGATACTGAAGTGCAGAGCAGATTCATTGCTGAATCTCATCAGAATTGCCTTTGTTTCTGAGGGAGTAGTGCTTACTGATGCTGTCTTGTCTGTGTGGGTTAACCAGAACATTTGGATGTAGGAAAACCAGAAAATTTTCCCTTCTGAACCCTCTGCTGTTGCACGCTCTGCTCTTTTGGTTTGTCTTGCACTTTTACAGCTCTGCCTTACTCATCACTGTTTCTACAGTACTTTTTTCTCCAGAGGCGAGATGAGGAAAGAAAAGAAATTAATCCTTTAGTGAAAAATTTGACCTGAATATTATTGTGATGTTTAACCCTAATGCTTCAAAAGCTTCATTGTAACTTCATTTGCCAGTACAGTTACTCTGCAATACAGTTTTTCATGTGGACTTTGTGCCAGTTAAAAAGCTGGTTGTGGTTTTATATCTTGTAGATAATACAGAGGTTTCTGTAAAAATTGGTTTTATTTCTTATAATATTTTTTAAGAAACCTGGTGTTACTGGATTTAAACAAAACTAGCCTTTGGTTGGGCTGACGCTACGAAATGGGTTGTCCATTTTATCTGGGGAATCATAACCTTGAATCTTGACTTAGCTGACAGGAGCCAAAGAGCTATGTCTCAAGGTCTGAAGTGACAATGAATCTACATTCAAGTATCCTGGGCTGGTCTTGATTTATATTGCTGTCTTCCTTGCATAAATGATGGCTGTTTTCTTGGTATTCTGGCAGTGAGATCAGTGCAATAGCCACTCTTCAGAACAGGGGTTGGTTGTTTGAAATTAGAAGAAGTGTGAGTGCATGTAGTACAACGTATTTGTAGTTATGCCTTAAAATTCAGTCTGTCCCTGGAGCCCAGTCAGGTTTGGTGACTTTTGATCTAGAAAAAAAAAAAAAAAAAAAAGAAGAGTTAGAAATAAAGATGGGGGTGTGAAGGGGGGGAGATAATGGGTGGAGAGGAGGAACGAGAAAAGACATGCCAGCTAGTGCAGCTGCAGGTTTTGAGCTTTGTAGGAACTGAAGCAAGGCTGTAGGCTGTCAGCACAAGTGAAAAGCCAGAAAAGATCTGACAGACATAAACATGACTGCTTTCTTCAGCTGTAGAAGTGCAAAGGAACAAACACAGATCTTGACGTACATCTTCCTCCTCCTTAGATAGTGTTACAAAATGTTAACCAGCTCACTTGGTTAACAGAGAAATATTAGTTGACTCCAGCTGTGTAAACCTTATATTTGGGAGATAATTAGAAATATCAGACATCTTACTGTGGCTATCTATATGAAGAATATTACGTTTTGTTTTCAGAAATTTTAAGCAAGTTGGTGGCACAGCTATTTGAAATTTTGGGGTGGTTTGCTTGTTGCAGTAAACATGCACAGTTATGCAATGGCTGAAATCACCAAGAATATACAGGATTTCTTCACTTGGATTCCACAGCCCTTCCATGTGTGAAGTCTCCCATACATTAAAACAGACCATTTTCTTACTCCTGGAAATCTTAATCTCGGCAACGGAAAAAAACCCCACCACTTGGAAGGTAGATAAATGTAGGTCCTGTATCTTTACTGCAGCTTGATATTAGTCTTTCTCACTTTGCCACTTAAAAAAAAAAAATACACAAATGTGAAAAAGAAAACCGAAGAACTTAGTTCCAACTCACTTATCTTCTTAGAGTGGAATAAGGAGGAGATAACCTGATTAGATGAAGGGCATGTCAGTTGAAAATGTGATGTTTCCTATTTGAAGAATTTTAAAACATTGAACTTCATTTAAGTATGGAAAACTGGCTTTCCCTTCAGGAAGCATTTGCTCCCTGCTGCTCTGCAAAAACAGTGGAAAAGAGAAATCTTTTCAAGTTGATGTTTCCACTGTAAATACAAAAAGAATGAGTTTCCATTTTCCTTTTTGTTGTTATTGCTGGGGATCTCAAAAATCCTTATTTCCTTTTCCTGAGTGAAGCCCACAAGATAACCAGATAAAAAGTTAGAAAAGACTTGTGGGGAAAGAAAGAGAAAAGAAATGAAAAGAGGGAGAAAGAGAAAGTGGACTTGGTGAGTCAAAGGAGTAAACAAGTTTCTGTGGTATATGATTCTTGGCAATGTTTGTGTGTTTAAGAATCTCTTTAAAACACCCTTTTCATTAGTAGCCTTTGGTAAGGATACATGTAATTGCACAGCGAGCCCCAGTGGGTGAGAGGAGCAACCCTTCCCTGTGCGCCTTCTTCCCGGTGACCGAGAGCCCTTTCTGCTTCCTCTCTCCTGACACACACTTAGTTATACTTATTTTTAATGTAACTGAGGTAGGTAGAAAAACTTAGGGTATAGATATGAAAAGTGACTCGTATCTGTTTTCAAAGAACCCTTTAATAACTGTTCCCTGTTTCCGTGAGTAGCATGGATCCTCAGCAGCACTATAGCCTGCATGACCAGGACCTGGCATATGAGGAGAGGTAGAGAAAGTTGTTTCGTTAGTAATTCTGCCTGTCAGTGTTCATGAAAACTTGTTTTAAAAACAAGCACATACCCAGACATGTTACTTGTCCTTTCAAAGTGCCCCTTCGGTTAAGGAAGTCGGGGAGAGAAAGAAGCTTTTCGGTGTCTTATTAGCAAGGCAGTAGTGTCCAAACTGACACTCTGCTTGGAAAAAGTATGAGCAAGACATTTATTTCTGAATTATTTGCAGTGGAGAAGGTCTTAAGGAGTAAAGAAATGCAGTCACACTGTTGATTAATTAGCCCAGTGCTGTAATTATTGTGAAATATCAACGTAACTTTCTTTCTTTCCCTCTTTTGGTCGCACATGGTGGTTTTACTGGTACTACAGAAACTCTGATTATATTACCCTGGCATTCTCAGGGACTGTTAAGCAGGAGTCTTCTCTCTTTTTGCTCTAAAACTCATCTAAATGGAAAACACATTGTCTTCATTATATGCCAGTGTTGAATGAACAGAGTTGCCGTAGCAACAGCCATCTGAGGCTTTGCTGATTTCAGGCCAGTGAATGGGGTAGACAAACAAAGTACCTTCAAAACCAGAAGGGAACAATTGCTATTCATTCAAGCCAGGTTTAAGATCAGCAAATGTCTTTAGCAAAAGAAATGCAGATAAGGAGGTATCAGACATGGCCAGAGAAGAATAACAGCAAATTAGCATAACCTTAAACTTTCCTGCTTGGTGGTATAGCATGAAAGGTGATTCTTAAGGTTAAAAAAAAAATATTAAAGCTGAAGAGACAAACCACAGTGTGCCCACAACCTGGGGTAGCGATGTCAGTCTTAGGAGTTGCTGTGTGGAGTGTTTGCAGAACCAGCAGTCGTGCCGATGAGCACCTGAAGGACGGGCAGGGCAGGGCAGGTATGGCTCGTGGTGGTGGTGGCCGCATTTCCACTCGGGAGAAAGGCTTTACTCTGGCAGCTCACACCGAGGGTGGACACAGTGTCGTGCATGTCCGAGGCTGCTACCAAAGAGCTAAATGACTTTGGTCGTGAGCCTCCACAGATTTTTCAGCAGCGCCTGAAGGTAGTCAGGAGCTGTGATATGTTTGTTTCACCATTTTGTTGCTCCTGAAAGACTGTGATAGGCAGCTTTATCTATGACATGGTTGACATACTCAACATAAAACCCGGCTAGACTTAATATATATTCACATAAAATGCCAAGAAACTGACTGTGAAATGTTTGCCTTGAATTAGAGATGAGGCATGTGTATGTGTTTGTCTGGTATGTGTAATTGTATTTTCTTTCTCCCTAGTCCTACACAAAAATTTAAGTAATAATTTTGTGACTGAAGTGCCATTTCTGATCGCAGTGTTGTCTAAAGTGAAGAGACACAAAGAGGCAGAGGCAAGAAAATGAGCACATGCAGGTTGCTTACTGTGTTGGCAGTGGGCTTAAAGGTGTCTTTTGAGAGCAGTGGGGCGATGAAAAGTGGTCTCCTGGCCCCCGTGTTGGATTTAACAATAAATGTCATGTGCAGAGCCTGCGTGGCAAACAGGCCGCACAGCAATGGGAGGGAAAGGGCAGGAGCAGGTTCAGGAGGTGGGATTGCTTATGGGAGGCTGTGCTGTCTTTTACCTACCCGAGCACTCTGGGTTGGAGGCTCAAGGGATCAGCTGGATTGCTGAATCCGTCTCTGGGAGGTCCTGGATAAATTCTTCCGTGTATTTGTTTTCTCATGTTATTTAGCTGGGGGGTGGGAGAAAAAAAAAGTTGCAACTTAGTTACAACATAAGACGAACAACTTGCTACTGTCTCAGCACATTACTCCTGTGACGCTCGTAATAGGAAAATTGTTATCGTGGGAAGCTCATCTTGAAGATGGAGTCTGTCAAACTTCACCTGTTTTCACTACCATGGTTTATATACCCTGTCTATGTGAAGGAAGGGTTATAATAATTAGTGATCAGTTGCAAATGTCAAGGAAGTGCTTTAACAGTGGTGTAATACTGGCAATATCTATCACTAATACAGTGTATTTTCAGGCTGTTCGCAAAGGCATATTCTATGTTAATCATTCTTATGGAATGGGAATGATGTGACAAGGTGAATTTCTCACTAGTGAAGTTTCTGTTGCTGCAATGAATTTAGGGGGATTTTTTTATTCTCAGAAGGGGGAGAAATACTTAAAGTACAAAACTGTTTCATGGAGAACTTAAATGAATTTGGACTGAGGAAATAATTGGAGGATAATGCTGAAACACTAGAAGGTAAAACACAGGTCACCTCACCTTGAATAAAACTTATTTTTCTGTCTGGTTATGAATAGATAGGATAGACAAGATTTAAATCCTGGCAACAAAAGTGTTAGAAGGAGGAAGAAAATTAATGATCGACATACTGAGTTTAGAAGATATCTAAATGGGATGGGGGGAATATGAAGTAGGGAATAGTATGGAGGTCAATGCATCTTTTGATCTCTCTTCATAGCATAAGAACAAAGATGGATTTGCTGAAATGGAAAGTCAAAAGACAAACACATCTAATACAAATGATGAAGAACACAGAGAATGCTGTCTTTGCAAGGCCAAGATGGTAGGCAGACTCAGAAAGTAAAAGCTAATTTTGTGTGTCTGTGTATAAGTCTGTGTATTTTATATATGCACACCAATTTAGGCTTTCACATTAGTTCTATTAGATTTTCTCCTTCTTAGTAAAATACATTACATAATGAAGTTGTGTCTAAAATATAGATAGCAAAAACTTCTCACTTCTATAATGAAAGGCTATTGTCAGCTGTAGCCTTCAATAGGTGTGGCTCTGATTGCTCTGAAGATACAACGCTGCAAAACCTTCCTTTCTGATTTTGTTTATGAAAGTTGCCAAGAGGCATACATAAGTGAAGGGGTTTGTTTTCTTGTTCATGTTACTATTATTATTCTGTGAAAGCACAATGTGTTCTAAGATTTTGGAACCCCTTTTATCTAATGTCACAGTGATCCACAGCTATCTGTGCAGCTTTGTAAACAGACCAGGATTTGCCCTGTTTTACAATGTTATCCATTAGCAGTTTAATGAGCACTAGGCCTCGTGAGGGTTTTGGAGGCTGGCGGTGGGCAGTTTGGACATGTACTTCTACTTTTATTTTCTGAGAAGTTTAAATGGATTTGATGTGTTTATCAGCAAACTTTTGTTTGTTTATCTTAATCTGTGATTAATTACATATTTCTATTCTACTTTCAGAGAATTAACAGTGATTTTGGTTGGTTTTTAACATAAGTTAACTTTTAATGTAGTTTTTAACTAAGAGATTCTGGAGGTAAGGTGTGTAAGTTGGTATGTATGGGATTGTTCAGTCTGTTGTAATTACTAGCTCAGGGTTACAGCTTTCATGTATTTCAGCGTCACTGGGGGATTTGGTTTGGGCCTCTCTTCACACCTCATACAGAGTATTACTCCTATCAGAAAGCTGTACCAAGCATCAGCATACCTCGTCGCTTTCATCACCATTTGCACATTCTGGTAGAAGTTAGGCATTTAGACATGGAAGATAAGTGAAACACATGGGGTGGCTGTGCTGTGTTCTCGCCACACCATTGCTCAAGACATGAGCTTAGAAACTGGAAACATTTAAGGTACCTCAACAATGGTGCTTATGCAGCACAGTTAGAGCCTGCCTTTTCCAAAGCTTTCCTCTCCTTTCTGTACAAATGGTTAACAGAGTTCAGCATATGGCTGCTGTGTCTTCAGTAGTTTATGCTTTTTTACTTATGTTTTCTGGTGGTAGTACCTCAGGGAGATTAAGCATCATCTAATACGAAGGCAGAGTGCAAAGAAATAGTGTAATAGGTTGAGCAGCTGAGTAAGATGATGGATGTGTGCCTTGGAAGTAGTCATTAGACAGATATTTCATTTTCCTGTGAGGCATCTTGGACGTGGAACTTGTAATTCAGTAGCTTCACTGAAAAATTACTTGACTGTATAAAATAGTTATGGGCAGCTTTTGCGTGCTCTCCTTTTTTCAGTTTTTAACAGGGAATTAGATACTAAATTTTGGAATGTTTAGAATGTTTCCATGCTTTGGGTAACAAGCAGCAAGAATAGTAAAAAGAATACTTAACTTAGAGCAGTTATAAACATTAGAAGTTTCTCCTTCTTTTGCTAAATATGACCTGCAGAATGAAGTCAATGATTCTTTTTAGAAAGGCATGCAGAGTATGTTTCAAGAGGCATAGCAAGCAAAACAATCCAAACCAAGGCAGTAAGATCACTTCTGTGTCCTTATTGCAGTGACATTGTCTCATTTGGTTGCTGCTTCTGTAGGATTCAGTAGTTTCCATGTTGCATTCCAATGCACTGAATCCTGTGGGCACTCAGAAGTGTCCAGAGAGAAACCCTTTCTGAAAAAGGTGGCCCTGCTAAAGCATTATCAAACTTCAGCTGAATAGAAGAAAGTTGCTCCTAACTCTTGAAAACAGGCTGCTGTGTCCAGTCCCCAGCAACCTTGTAATAGGAAGGGATAATCTGGATCACTGAAACTAACCTTCTGCGGAAATAAAATTTATTTTGTAATATAACAATTAGTAGAGAACCTTAGGACAAATTTTCTGTGTACAGCGTAAAGTTTTGTGATGAGGTTGTGTCTGATAGCCTTGAAATACTGGATTGTTCTTGCCCAAGAGGGGCAGTCTGAATAACCAGTGTATAGAAAAAGTGTTTTTCCAGGACTATATTGTAGCCTGGAGATGAAGCTAGAAACATAACATATCCATTCCACCATGGTGAATGAGAATGACTTGGAGACCATTATTTGTTAAGAAGCTACTAGACATGTGGGTTGTATGAGAGAAGATAAAGGTAAGGGGATGGGAATTCCTTTCTAATGGAAAGATTTCTGTAAGGAAAAACAGCATTGCATGGTGGCCAAGTGGTAGGCATGGTCTAGGCATAAATGATCATATGCTGTTGTTCCACAGTTGCATTGGTGGTTGTCTGGACAAGCAATGAATAGAAGAACTGTCCAATTTCCTTGAAATGGCCAATTTGACACTCTCAGAATGAAGATGTTGCCCATTGCTGCTATTTCTCAGCCTACTTTGAAATGTAAATAGTATTTGGAGATAAATACTTTTCAAAAAGACTTTCTAATTTACTGAGACCTCTTCTAGCTTACTGTATTGACTTATACGTTCACACCCACCCAATGCATTTATGCAAGCAAGTGCTTTGCCAAACCCAGGTACAATCTATGAAGGGTAGTTATTTCCCATCAATCGCACTACTGCCTTCAAGTCTGATGAAAGAAAATAATTGGAGTAGGAATTGTTTTCTTTCTACCTTAAGAAAATATAGTTTATTTGGGTGTGTGTCCATGTGGGGTGAGAATTACACAAGCTGCAATTTATTGTGGCTTTGTAAAGAGACTAATAACAAGTTTCTGTGTCCTTGTTATTTTATGGTTTTTTTCTTTATCAAAAAACTTTGTGAAGAAGAATTTTTGCTTTGTTTTTGTTTTAAATATTCATGTTTAATAATATTCATATTTGCGAATTATGGAAAACATCCAAAAGCATGCTCCAAATGAGACTGCAGTGAGAAACGCTGGGAGTTGCAGGGTAGAAAAGAGCACTCTTGTGTTTCCCAAAGTGATGTTGAAAGGTGTTGTTGTGTGCAATGACAAGGATAAATATCTGATTTGGGAAAATATCTGATTCATGGCAATTGTAGTGTGGGAATTGTTGGGCAAGCCAGACGTAGGTCCTCCTCCTTGGACAAACCTCATGCTCTTGTTAATGTTCCCAAAGATACATATGCATGTACATGCTTTAAATTGCATAGAGCCCAGTTTATCTCTCCTGGCAGGAAGAGCTGAATTACTATCTGTACAGGATTTTTCAAAGCTGATGCTTCAAACTATCTTCTCTGTGCATCTGACATACTCCTGCTTCATTGTTGACTCCAGCACACTTACTGTGAGAATGAAAACAAGGTAATTATCACTGATTTCAGTGGACCTAAGCAGAAGTAAAGAGCATATGTATGTGTACTGGGAAGAAAAACATTTTGAACTAAGTCTATCAAGTCTTAGAGTTTTGAGATGCTGGTAGAATACGATTGTACATGAAAGAATTTAAACAGCAGAAGAAAAACAAAGAAATGTTTCTTATCAGTATCAATAGAAAGAGTTAAGATAGCTCTCATAACACTTTTTATTTGCAAATATCAAATTTTGTAAGAAGATAAAAAACTACATATTCCCTTTATGATAATATCATTAAAACCCAGTGCACTTTTCCAGAGCTGTCACAACTAATCTCAGCTTTAACTTTAAAGCCCAGATGACTTTTCAAGGCTATTACATGAAACACAGTAGCACTATGGGAAATAGACCTGGCATGGCTGTAGCCATGTCTGTCACCTGTCCAGCTGCAGGACCTGAAATCTTCTGAACATTCAGAGGGATCCTGATACTTACCTGTGCAGTTGCATAAGCTCAAGATGTGCATGTGCTTCTGTATAGCTCCAGCTGATGCTAAAGAAAATGGGAACCACTCTAATAGCTTGATTTAAATCAAATTATAAATCATTTCATTCAATTCTGTTTCCATTTAAAAAATAATTTGGTTCAGTGATAGGCATGTGACTGCAAGCCCTGAAGTCTGAAATGCTTTTTATCCAGACATACAACTGCCTTGACCCTTATCTAGAGGGACTCTTTAATCTGTTAATTTAGTTTTTATGCCCATTCAGTTCTTGACCTCTCTGACTCAACTTCCAGTTAGTAACACTCATGATGGTTGTTTCTGTGGTGGAGACACCTGCCCATTAACAATGGGACTGAGCTGAACAACCTTTCTTTTCTCATCTAGACCACTAAACAGGCAGATGGTAATAACATTTGGTCACCACTGATTGGGCTTGCATTTGAACTCTTGACCTAAAGGTGAAGGCCACTGTATCTTATTAGGCATATGAGCCATCAAATTTAGTTTTTGTTTTGATACATAGCTTGGGATGTGTGTGAAGTCACACTTCACAGATACGTGAAGGAAAAGCAGACCTTTCTTCTCCATCTGTTCTTTCTTTTGTTGTTTTATGTTATAGTTAATTCTGTCAAGTCTTCATGTTAGCAGCCTCTTGCTTAAAAAGTGTCATGTTAGTAAAAATTAACTATCAACAAAACCACACTCCAAGATCCTGTCTCAGGAACAATTCTTGTTGGTTTTTTTTTTCCTGTTGTAAAATGCAATCTTTCCCCTTCTCTCTCTTTCTCTGTTTTGTATTCTTCATATTGTTGCTGTCATTTTTGCTTACAGAATTAGTAAGCAGTTTTCCTGAGAGATGATTTTCCTACTAACAAGTGACCCCTGCGAGTCACTTGTTATGTATTCTGGTTTGCACACCTACAGCACAACATGACTTTTTCTTTGGTAGTGTTAGACCTATTGATCTCTTTAAATTTAGTGTGTGTGGAACTATCAATATTCAGTACTGTGCCACTACTTTCATTAATCTGTGGCCTCTAATACAAAATTTTCTCCATCCCTTTTCTCTCTTTTTGTAAAACTGTGTATTTTTTTGAAGGCAAAAAGATTGTGGTTTTCCACTTTTTCTTGAAAATCTCAGTCAAACAGGTTCGGTGGAAGTGGAAAGTAGTGGTGCTACTAATCTATGACTTCTGAAGTATGACTGTATTCCTGTTTAGATGTAGTAAAGATGGATATGCAAGTTGTTTATCCCTACAAAGAACTGCCATCATGAGCTGACAAAAAAAGGTCTGTAATAAGTTAGAAATTACCCTGAGGCTTACACTGCAAGCACTGCTACCAGGCACACTGCAAGATTTACAGTTGCTTTGAGTTGCTGATGGATCAGCAGTTTTATAGTATGAAACAACAGGATGCAGAGTTTCTCAGTCTGCCTGTTTGATCATGTGTTCTTCACTTTATCTGCTTAGGTGGTGTCTGGATCTCTTAATTTAGGTACCATATCCAGTTTAGTAATTTTAATCTTCTAAATGTGAACAACAGAATGAAGCAGGTTTGTAAGATGAGAGGTGAGCATTTCAAAGCATATAATAAGAAGGCAAATATTGTTGGATGAGTTTGTGTTTGATGTCTGTTTATTCAAGTCTTGCTCATGTTAACTAACACTGTGTGTGAGCCTAGGTGTTCTCTACTGAGCAAATACCCCTTCTGTAGCGCTGCAGCAGGGACGTGATGGGGCTTTGCCTGAGGTTTGGGGCTTCCCTGATGAACCACTCAGTGCTGCATTGCATAAACACACACAGTCTGCTCTTGCTTTCCCATACTTGATGTTGCATTATGGGAAGTATTTTGCAGTAATTACACTCCCAAGAGATCAGACCACCTATGAAGATGTGCTTGCTCACAAATGTTAGCATGACATGCTCCTTGTGGAATCTCACTAGAGGGCACTCCTGGTTTTAGCACTAAAAAATTGTTCTAACAACTTCACTTTCTTTGCTGGTACTGCGGCAAACTACTTATGTGACTTTGGAGACCTCCACCATGACCATGGAGACTGATAAACTTTTGAAAGAAAATTGTCTCACAAACAAGATGGTCTTGGGAGATGCTTTCATAGGAAGAAGAGAACTGAACCTTAAAAGATTGTAAGTGTAAATGTATGGAGACTTCTTGAGCTGGAGGATGTGGATATGTTATTCCATGATCCTTCTTTTTCCCAAAAAAATTGAGATGTGGAATTACTAGCTGTATTTGTGGTAGAGATGCCTATAACAGAAGTGGTAGGGAAATTCTTGATGACTTTTCATACTGAGCATGCTGTCTGAAGTGTTGTGTTTGCACTGAGGAAGACCTCAGCCTTCTTCCTTTGTTAATAATTATTACAGTTGAGTGATAACAGGAGTAACCAAAACTTGGTCTTAGTGGGCAGAAATTCATGTAAGAATGACACCAAGTTGCTAAATTCTGGAGCGAACAGACTCAGTTTTGTAGCTCATTGTAAATTGTGACTAAAGGAAAACAGAAGGTTTAGAGTGCCATTAGTGGATATGTTACTTCTTTTGGAAACAAATTTTGAGCTTTCAGACTCACTAGAAACTACTAAAAATGGAGCCTTTTTTTTTTTTTGTCTTTTGTCTAATAACGTGGTTCATCCAGATGTCAGTAATGAGGTAAAACTGTATAACCTTGATTGCCCAGTGGTTAACGATCAGTGCAAAGCTAAGGGTTGCCTTTTGAGCAGCACTTGGGTGCTGCAGGCTGCCTTTGCTGGAGCAGCGAGCCATCTGAAGAGCAGAGATGCACAAGGACAGCTGACCAGGCAGCCATCAGCACATGAGAACTGCAAGCTTTATGTTAGTAAAGGTGAGAGGACGTGGTGGCCTGTGTTGTTTCTGGGAATTCATTACATGCCTGCATGTCCTGAGAAGGGTGATAAGGAAGATATGTGCAAGAGATTTGCAATTCTGTTTACTTTCAAAGTTGTAAATCAGGAGCACTCTCCTCTATTAAGACTATACTAGGGCAAACAAGAATGTGCTAATGGTCTTGCCCAAAGTGTCATGTTTTTCATGATCTATTAAAAATTTGCTCTAGAATAAATTCTCTGATAAAGAGCCAGAGTAATCTCAAGAGTGTTGCTTTTTTTTTTTTTTTAATAATTAAAGATATTAATACATCATAGTGGACTCTAGGCTTGTTTTCTTTGAGGATATTCATCTTAGTGTGCTTTTGCAATTTGGGTTCATGCATGGCTGAGAGAGATGTATTTAATTTAAAGAAAACACCTCTATTTCAATACACTTCATCTAGATACTTTTATGTTAACTGTGTGATTTGTCTAATTGAGGAGTTCATAGTTTTTATATATCTATTCCCATAACACCCTGGGAAAGAGTCTTTTATTCCATTGCTGTTAAACAAGTGCATAGAAGAACCTGTGACTTTCCCAAGCTTCCGTGGGAGGAGTGACTGAGAAGTTGAATGCCCTTTCACAGACCCTTTGTCAAGGGCTCCAAATAATGGAAGAAATCCTCTGATTTTATTATGTATTAAATATATTTGCATTTGCACATGTTAGTGTAGAGAATGAGGCTTATATAAATTACTGAATATGTTGCATAAATTATCCATGTTCCACAAAACTCAAGCCTCTGGAAAGGTCTCTTCATATTTATTTTTAACGACTTTGGAAAGAGAGGGTACTTATATTTTACTAATGGGCAAGTAGAATGTACAGTACCATATTTACATACAACTTAAAATTAAATATAGGTCTTACTAATTATATAAGAAACACCATAATTCTGTAGTGAGAAACCAAGGATCATGTAACAATTAAGGCATCTCATTTCAGATCCTTTTAATTCTGCCCAAATGAAAGTTAATGCATTTCGTAACATTAGCACACAATTTCAGAAATGTCAAGGAAATAAAGTTTCATTTTCAGAAATGAGGCTGTGACTAAAGAGTCTGCATCATCATCCAAGTCAATGAGGGCTCTGGCTTCCTAAGAAATTGTTTAGACTTGCCCTATAATCAATGGACAGAAAGAGGTATCTCCAGAGAGCAATTTGTGCCAACCATTTTTGGCATCTGTCTTAGCACAGGACAAATTGTCCTTTGAAAGTACTGCTCACTGTTGATGGAACCTAGATGAGCTGCTTAGGCTAAATCCTCTCTAGGAGATGGCTAATGCTAAGAATCAAGATCAAAGTTGTTGGTCGGTTTGTTAACATGGGACAAAAATCAGTAACCAAACCAAAACTATCTGTTCTTTCTTTTCTCTCTCCTCTTTTTTGTTTGTTTGGTTGGTTTATTTGTTTTGTTTGCTTGTTTTCTGTGGCAAAATCTCTAAGGAACCTAAAAGGCTGAGTCAACCACATAACTGTATTCTATTTAAATGAAATTAATACTCTTAGTAATTTTGAAAGCTTTATTTGCTCTTAAAATCTATTTTTTTTATGCCACAACATAGAAATGAAAGGCTAGTACTTTCTAGCATGGGCTAAAATGTTGAGGAGAATTTGAGCTGTGTTTGTTGGTTTTTTTAATTGTGGTTGGCTTTTGGATGTATCATCATACCTTATTAAAAAGAAAAAAACAAAACCAAAAACCTTTCTTGATTCTATAAAACACAAAATGCAGGCATCTATCCATACCATACACATTTTAACAACACGCGTGTTAGATACCTGTTCCAAAACAGAAGCTAGAGATGATAGTAGATCTGTGTGTTCTGTAACTCAGTCCCTATAGAACTAAATTAATTACACAGCTCAGCAAGTGCTAGCTTTACAGACCAAGTTAGGTGTCTTGTAGCTGTTTCTGAAGGGGAAGCAAATGCTTTTAGGTTTTTTTAGCTGTTGTGGTACTTGTATGTAAGTTTGCAAGTAAAATTACTTTTTCTACTGATTAGTTTTTTTCCTTTTTGTATTGGACAGAATATTTATTGTTTGCTTTTTCTACTAATGCTTGAAATTAATTTTTTAACTCAATTTCTCAGTGTGAAATCCATGACCATATTCCTCAAAGAACTATTTATTTTTAGCTGAGACTACAGAGCACATAGAAGTTTTTACATAGATTTCAACTGTTTTTTTAAAAAGCCACTGGCACATGTGCATTTTCTTTGACTACTTTTTAAAAAAGTTTAAGTAACCAGCTCAAACCTTACATAATTGTATATGTAGTACTCAAATTGTAGTAGCATGAAAGAGTATGTTCTTTTGCTATATTTAAATTTTCGGTAGGACCATATCATTAATTGAATTTTTTCCACAGGAACTTGCATTACTCTGTGTGTATTTTATTTATATTTTGAGGTCCCTATGATGTTTTTTAAACAAAAGGTTTAGAATTTTAAGGAGTAAAAAATTCTCTAGTAGTATGGCTGTCACAATTCACCTGTAAAAATATGGATTCTTTATTTTTCCCAAATTACTTCAAAGGGAAACTTGTTTGGTCCATGAGACAGAATTCTGGAGGTGCTGCAAACTCAGCCATGGATTTGGTAATCTCTTGATGTTTATTCTGAGAGTTAGGTCTTCTTTTTGTAGATGAAATCTGCCTGACAATAAAGATTGTTCAGTCAAAACACTGCATAGAAGATAACTACTCTGTTCATCGTACATCTCGATTTTCTGCAGAGTTGTCAGTAGTTAAAGTAGTCTTGCTTTTGTTTTTGTAAGTAAATATAGAGATGTAGAGATGAAGTACTTGCTGGAAAACATAGACTCTTTGCACGGTAATTTTTCTATCTCTAATTTTAAGTCATAGAACTGCTTTTTACCATAGTTTTTAAAGTGCTCTTTTACTTGTGTTTTATGATGTTACTTTTAGGAGGAGATATCTCTTCCTCTGTTGACTTTTAAACTTCAGACAGAGCATCATTTGGCATTATAGTGATAGTTAGTGGAAGGAAGAAAGACAGTAAATTGTGAAGAATTGGTGTTGAAAAAACAGTGTTGGTTGAAGAAGAACAGTAAATGCTGGAATACTTTGTGGGGGACAAGGAGGTGCCCTTGAAAGCAGAAGAGGAATTCTTCATGACTAAGAGGATCTTTGTAAAAATTAAATTTTTTATTTCTATTGATCAGAGTAAGCTGGATAGCTCCAGGGATAATTAAATCTGGGACAGAGAGGCAGCTTTATGGTATTGTGCTCAGTTCATTTTTCACCAAAAATCATTATATTAAAAATAAATATTTACATTTGTGTTCAATACTTCTGTTGGAAAATATAGATCTCTAGTAACAGAGTTATTTTGAGAACCAAGCCAACAGGAATTGCATTTCCCTGCAGATTTTGGAAAGAAACCAGTAGTAAGTTATCTGTCTATAGGTACTTTATGCAAAGTGTCAGTAATTAAGAATCATAAAAGCCTGTGGCCTGTGTGTTCAACTATGGTTTATACTACTGGATGCATCAGTGTTTAGGTTTTCAGGCTGAAACATCTTAAAAAAAAAATTATTTGAGAAAGCATAAAGCACCTGTCTTTTGAGGATGAATTCTGTTAAAAAGTACCCAGTTTGGACACTTGATCTCATTCAGTATTTCTGATTTTTTGGCCTGGTCTCAGCAGCAGTTAGATGCATACTTGGTTTTAGACAAGATTGTTAAGCCTGATAAAATTGCTGCAACTGTTTTAAGGAGGAAAAGTTCTAGCACAATTGCTAGTAGAATTACAGTGAGCATTTTTATAGGCTTCTTTAAGTGCAAACAATGTTTTCTGGTTAATATTTTGAATATTTGATGCAAAAATGTAAATTAGTAAAATACTCTGCATCAGGTCTTCCATTTAGCATTATCCTTTCACACTGCGGAGTAAACTAATGAATTGCAGCATGATTACATAGCACATAATTAACTTTGTAATTAATATGCAACTGCCACTTAAACTAAAGTACTGCTTATAAAGATGTACGGCAACAGTAAATCACAGGTCAGAAGTAGCACTTCGGAATTTTCAAAAGAATGAGGGTAAATGCAGAATCACTTAGAGCAGCAAAGTAAGTTAATTAAAAAGCAGATTAATTGTGAATGTCCTGTTTAATTTTAAATACCTTCGCTATTTCTTTTCCCTGAAGAAAGAACAAATTTAAAGCCTAACTCATTCATTGTTTTCTTAGATGACATATTTAAAAATGAGCAGTTGTTTAGCTTTAAACTGTCCTGGTTGAGATTAGGATTTGGTTAGTATTCCTTTCTCATCTTGCTTCACAGAAGGGTAGCATGAAACCAACAGCTTTTTACCTTGAATTACTTCCAGGTTTTTGCCATGGTCTTTTTTTTTTTTTTTTCTCATCAAGTTAGTGAAACACAAAGTTAGTCAAACCAGCTCCATCCTTTGTTCTGTTGATTATTTTTTTATTTTTTTTTTAAGGAAGTTGAGGAGTTTTTGCTGTGCTATTGGAACCAGTGAAAAATGAGGCAAGGCTTAAGTTCAATTACTTCAGACAAAATTTTTTTTGCAGCAACTGTCCACAATTGCTGGTACCCCCGCCAGTGGTGGTAATGCTGGAGGCCCTCGTGCAAACTGATCACACACTTCCACAGGCATCCGGAATGACACATCAGTAAAATGGCATGTCTTGCTGCAGGTTTCCAAACTATTAGCTAGAGACCTGTCCTTTCGCATGTCCTTTTCCCTTCCATCTGTCTTCATTGGAAATGCTGTTGACAATGGCAGGGAATTAAAATCCCTAATGTAGGTGTGGCCATACATACTGCCTTGGTTCAGACTGTGCTTGTTTGATGGAAAGCCCCATTTAAAATGGTACCAAACATGGTATGCCAAAGGTTTTGTTTTCTTTCAAGTAGAAGTGGAGACTTGCTGGAGAGCTCTGTACCCTGAGGCCATGGGAAACTAAGTGTTAGAGCTCTTCAACACCTTTTTGACCATCAGAAGGTGATGCAACACAGGAACTAGACCCTGCAGGTGTATCAGATGCTTTTGCATGCTATTTAGTGCTTCAGTATAGGCTCCTTGGTTGACTTGATCAAGATATGTCTTGATCCTACCAAGATATATCTTGGTTGGATATATCCTGCTTAGTGCCTGGTTAAAAGAAATTAAACAGGATATATGTCACAATCAGTAGGAAATGGCTACCCTAAGCATATAATGCATCTTTTAAAGGAATGCATATGTTTTGTTAATGCCTTTTTTGCAAACCAAACTAATTTTTTGTGTTCAGAAATACATGACAAACAGCTCTAACTTCAGAGCTTCTGTGTTTCTGAAGCACTTTGATTTGTGTATTCAGTATTCATGGTGCTCAGTATATTGTTGGTTGCTTCATCCACATTTTTTTCTTTTTAAATGGCTAGCTGAAACTTCTGACCTGGAACAAAGAGTGATAGATGCTTCATAGTTGCTCTTCATTCTGGTTAAATGATTATTCAGGCATAATTATGTGCATCTCACAGTACTCATGAATACCTACTGCCTGCTTGAATAGCTGGGAGGGAATATACATTGCCCTTACAAATCCTTCAGAATTGGCTTTTGCTTGTATTGTGTTTAGGAAAAAAGAAAAGCCCACAAAACAAACACCACCACACACACATACACACAAAAAAAAGCTGAAAAACCAGCCTGAAAAACACCCAAGCAAAAAATGAGAAACAAAGAATTCTTCGGTTTCTGTTTGCTGAATTTGTTTTTCTTCATTGATCAGTTTGCCCAGGAAGCTCATTATTATGAAAATTAACACGTACGAATAAGCATCCTGAGCTACTCTTCCAGAATAAAAGAAATTATTAGAAGCAGGATACGTGCTGTAAGTGGAGTCCTACCTAATGGGACTTGGAGGGAGGTTTGTCATTTGAATTTTGTGTGTCAGTTAGTGGGTCATAATGTGAGAAACGTGTCAGTTTTATAATCATCGTATTTTTGCTTTAGTGCCTCAAAAAGGAAATGAAGCCTTAGTGAGGTGCCTTTTCTGAAAATGTTACATTCTTGAAGATTCAGTTCTAGGCTTTATGAACAGATGCTTCTGAACTAATCTCAAATGTCACATATCATGCATAAACCCTGGGGGATTAACAATATCAGGATTCCCTGAAAGTATTCCTGGAGGTTTAACTTAATATTCTCTCCCAGGGAAGTGTCCCACCTACTAACTTGATGAATATTTCCAGGCCTTCCCAAAGGCCTTCTCTCTAATGCCAATCCGAATAAGGCCAGGGGAGAGATGACAAAAGCAATATATTGCAAAGCAGCAGAGCTTTGAGGGGGCAAGTAAAAATCACGTGGCATAGAAAAGTTGCAGTGGTCTCAACAGAAGCAATATCAAGAATTGATTTTACATTAAAAATGGAGAATCATCAGCATCTCTACTAGATGGAACAATCACAGCTCCATAATTATGATTGAATTAGTCGTAATAGTTGGGAGAAATGCAGGTGATTTAAAATATAAAAGAAGTTAATCTCCTGTCTAGCAAATGCCCACTTTTCTATTTTAAATATTTCAGCAACTATTCAGAGAAGCTTTTATTTAAATGTAGTAATAATTTCAAACCTCATTGTTGTGCAGAAATTGTGATGGATGCTTTGATAAACTCTGTAGTGAAACTGACAGCTATGTTTTTAACATATTACCCATTTTCCTTTCACTTGTATTCTATATGATGTGTTGGGATCAGATGAAAAGAAAAAAAAAAAAACAAAAAAAACCAAAAAAAACCCAGAGAGACTATATCCTCAAGCCTCTGTTAGAATGAGTTCCTGTCTAAACAGAAGATAAGGAGGGGAGTTTCACTGCAGTTCTCTTCCATCTATGTGGATGTTTTTGCAATGAGGTTATAATATATGTTAACATTATGCTGACATGGACAGCCCTAGCCAATAGGTTAAAATTGTTAGGTAGTTTGTCTTTTTGACAGATCTTGTCTCCATGTCTAGCAATTTATATGACCTTCCAACTCTGATATTTTCCTTGCCAGTTTGTGTCCTAAGCGATTCCCTTCTACATATTGGCCTCGCTTTGTTCTTGGAGACTGACAAGGTAGCCTGTGCTTCGCTGAACCTGTGAGGGGGCCTGCTGGGTCACTGTCAGTGCTAAATGCTGCTTTATTCTGTTGAGTGTTAAATTGCTTGTTCAGTTCTTGGATGTGTTTTGTTAAATGAATGTTTCAAACTAATTTAGAAATTCAATTTCTGGCAGGAAGTGATGTGGCAATATGATGTATCAAACAAAATATATCATATTTCCCTGTATTTTCCCTTTACAATTTAGTCCATGGGATGATTCATAAAAACCAAGGTCAAAGCTTAGGCATGTTCTGCATCATAGATGAATTAAACTGCAGAACAAAATCCCTGTTTCTAGAATAAATCTACTAAGTATAATTTATGTGAACTTTTCTCCTGTGTTCCGTAACACTTAGGATTTGTTGTTTGATCTTGCAAGAAATTATTTACATAAGTTTGTAGTAGAAATTGTTTCTTCCCTAGCATTTTGTCTTGTTACACATGGTGCATGTGTACTTTCATATGTATTTTTATGTGTTGATTTAATCAACCCATACAAATAGCAGATCAGTTGGCTTTCAGAAGGAAGGAGGCTTATTAAAAGTTTTTATGCTAGTGAATTGCTTTTCACAGGACAGTCAGAAAGTTCTTGGGAACTTTACTGCTGAGACCCATCAGAGGTTTTCTTCCCATTGCTGTATAATAGCACTGCGGTTGCTATGCAGTCCTTTAGGAATTCTTGACTCTGTAACAGGTGTGGTGTATTAACAGCACTTGCATTATGATAGTGAGGTTAAAGAAACTTGAATTGCAGGTAATATAAACCAATCCTTTCTAGAGTTATGAATAAGTCCTAAAGCAGAGTCTAAAACAAGGCGGGGAGCAAAGATGGCAACTCTGACAGATTGAGTCTGCGTGGTTGGCAGCAATAAACTAATTTACAACCCCAGTGGTACTTGAGAGACTTGAATCAATGAGAGCCATCTCAGGAAACAGATACCTTAATTGGTTTAAAACTGTTCTAGAGAATGAATCTGTATTCTTAATATCAGCTAGAAGTAGAATAGGACAATCTGCAGTATTTTTTGCCATCATGTGCTTCTTGTAATGGACAGGGAAGGAAAGACTTAGGATGCTGTCTGAGTCTTATGAGAAAGGTTCAAAATTGCCTATGCTGTCATCTTGGTCAAGTCACCTAGAGAACGTGCAACTGGGATCCTGCAATGTATCTCTGCTATAGAGGAGACCAGACTACAGTAGAGAGCTAGTCTGGGTCCCTAGGTAAGGTTGACCTTTGAGTGAAATAGTTTTTTTACTTACCATTTTTGAAAAGTGTATAATTTTGTTGCTCAGCAGTGGAAGTAAGTCACAGTGTTGCTATATCATGTCATACACATCCCCCTAAATTTTTTCAGGCCTATTGAAGCCAGTAAAAAAAGAAATTTATGTGCATACTAGATCTCTTCTCATGGGAAGTAAAATGGGAAGAAGCTTGGAAATAGGCAGCTTGTTCAATGGATTTATGACACTTGCACGTGGTAGCACATCTTCATTCTGGGTAACCAAGATCTGCTATCTTTTGTTATCAGGGCATATTTTCAGGGACTGAATTGAACTTAAAAGGAATTGATGCATAATATTTTTACAGTTACAGAACTGGCATTTTAGGGTTTCCATTTATTTATTTGTTTTATTGTTACTGAGCTTATAACTGAGTTCATGAAGGTGCTTAACAAACACTGATCTTTTTATTGAGCATCATACGAAGTTCATTGTAATGCATTAATGATTGCAAAGGAAACTTACACTCTACAAACTTTTTAGCAGGGTCTTTTTTTTCCTCTTTTTTCTTTTTTTTCTTCTCCAAATGTCTTTCAATCCACGTATTTTTGTCTACACATCGTATGGTTTTCTTGTTTGTGCTTACAGCTTCCTTTCTGAGCAAAATCTTGTGCAGTCAAGAAAGGGCTCATGCCCTGATTTTGTCCTGCCATACACCTAGTCATAATTCCTAGTATATAATAATACCTCTGTATTTGAGCTGGTAAGAGCAAATTGTCAAGTAATTCTCATTCTTCTAAGGAAGAGAAGTAGTTGTTGCAAAGAACTGAGAAGTCATACTTTCTCCTGTGGTATTTCATAGAAGTATTTCGTCATGTCTTGGATTATAGCTATCCCATTTGCCTGTACATCTCCAGTATTTGTGCAAACGTATGAAAAGTTTTGTGAGTTTTGTTCTCTTAGACTTTTCTTTTAAAGTTATTATTATTTCCTGCATCTGAGTTAAGGACTTGTTTAACTGTTGCAGCTTTGCTGTTTGCCGGTAGCCAAGAAGTCAGCTGTTGGAGGAAGACATTTACGTGGGTGTTTGCTTGCTTCTTATGCTTCGTACACTCAGAACGGTGAAATTACAAGCTGAGAGGCATAGAGATAAAAGAGAGAGCATTGCATTATTTAGTAGTTCACTGTCTCCTGTTTTGAATACCACCATCTCCTTAGGAGGAAAAACTGCAACTGCCTAGGTCTTACCTTTCTATCAGCTGGTTAAGAGAGTACAAATTTCCTTACTTAGGACTGGTAAGTGTCTAAATGTCTTGTAAAGGGCAGTGGAGTCAGCTTCAATTCCTGATCTATGGGAAAGGTAGGAAAGCATGGCTCAAAGAAGTCCTTAATTAGAAGCAGTGTGAGTTAGTGACGTGGCTTTTTGGTTGGGAAGGAAGAGCTGCTGTTTACTACATAACTCCTCCTTCATGGCTTGGGTTATGTCAAGGGAAGCAAAATCAGAAAAAATTAAGACTCTTGCATCTGTTACTGTCTGAATTGCTTCCCTTGTCCCCAAATAGGACAGGAGCAAATGGACTGCAACATGTCCCGTTTCATGCTAGCCTGTGCTTTCCTTTTCGATCCCTGACAACATCAGCCATGCCACAAGCAAAAGACAAGGAGACATTGGATAGAAAGAGTTTTATTCTCTACAAGGTTTGAAATTGTCACAACAACATGTCTCTTTTTGAGTTCATCAGAATCTTTTCAAAGGGGATACTTTTTTGCTTTTCAGGGGAGCCAAGTGTTCTTTCAAATGAGACACTACACCAACTGCTGCCTGCTGAAAGCTTTGCAGCATGGCTGCTTTTGCCATCTTTGTGTGCGTGTCACCAGCACGTCATGTTTGATCACAATGAAAGTCACTCTGGAGTATGTCTAATCAGGCAGGGCTTCAGAAAAACTTGGAAGGCTATAATGCTGACCTCTGGAGTCTGTAGTGTTGCCATTGGGAGCAAAGAAGAGAAGTGTGTAGCTTTTTGAGGTCTGTTCCACTGTGTCATCATAACCATTTAAACAAAAAATAAGAAAGGAAGGATATGAGTAGAAGAAAATACTATCTGGACTTAAACTTCTTTTATCCAGATATCACCTCGATGTACTGTCTAAGTTTATCAAGTCAATTTTGTATTTGAAGTCTGTCTGAATGTTGGAAATTTTCTCTTGAAACGGTAGGAAGGGTAATAGATGTTTTATCTTATAGTAACACATATGTTACAGATTTTACTCTATCACTTTTAATTGTTCATGTTAAACTAGCATGTAGTAGCCCCAGTCAGAATTGTGACTTGCATTAGGCACTTTATGTGTTTTTAGTGGAGATACCATCTTACCCTGAGGAGCTCTTGATGTAATTGGAAAGCCAGAAGAGATGAAGAAAGGATACTTTGGTGGTGGAGAAGAGCTCAGGTCTCTGTTCACAGGGCTGGCTTTGTCCTGCAGTTATGGGAAAAAGCTTCTGGGCATATACTTTGTAATAATGATGGTGGAATGAAAAAGACAATACAGTCTAAGTGTCTTAATTTATGGATTGCACAATAAATAATTCATTAGCAATAGCGTTTCTGTTTATGTTGTCTGTAATAAAAATGGGAACTCTGCCTGCTTCATTTTGTGAGACAGTTGTCACTCATAAGTTGTCAGGCTTGCTCCTAGCCTGTTCCAGTCAAAACAGGAGTGGGGATGATGGGAACTGTGCCTCCTCTTCTTAGAAGGGGATGTCACACTGGTTCCTAGTCTTTTCAGTTGAGGTAGCTTTTGTTCAGGCCCAGTTTAGCATTTGTAAAGTTGCTGCTTTCAAATTCTCTCAAGTATTTTTAAAAACTTGCTTGAGATCTATGTTGTGTTCTGCCAAATGCCATTTCAGCTTTGTTTGTGCTATCACCTGAGGGTGAGAGACCTAGTGAAGCTACAGCTAACAGAGATCTGTACTCAGAAGAAATGCTCCTGTCTGTCCCAAGAGGTTTGTTCATTAACTGAACAAGTGACAGATCTTTAACCATGGAATTCATCAAACCTTTAAAACTAAGTTCTGTTAAGATTCTTAGTAAAAAGAAACTTACTTCATGGTAAGTGTAAAATTCTCTTTATTTGCCTGTAAAATAGATTTGAAACACTGGCAATTCTCAGAGGCCAGTTTCTAGATGTAAAGATCCTCTCAAATGATAAGATAGCAAGAAAGCAGAATGGGGCAGTGTGGAGGATCAGGGACATTTCAGTTTAAATCTTTCTTGAAAGCAGCATGCTTTGTTGTGTATAGCTTCTGCAGTGTTTTGTCATCTAGGTGTCTAAAATAATTTCTGCCTTTCTGGAATTATGGGCACTTAGAAAGCATGAAAAGCATGACTACATTACAAGTAATCAAACACTAAGGCTGTGCGCAGTTTTGACTTTATTGGAATGGAGGCGGTACAGTAGCAACTAGTTTTTAAATTACGTTGTTTTCAAAATCAACTCTAGGGTGTCAAAAATATTTCTGAGCTTCTTGATAAAGTTTCAGTAGCAATCTGTCCCTTTGGTTGTGTTTCAGGTACTTGAATATTAGCTATTGAGACGAACACGAATAGTGGTCACATTTCAAGTCTCCCAGTACATTGTATTCACACAATGATTCATTGTGTATGTACAGAAGAGTATTTCTTGAGGGATGCACAGTCATTTGATTTTCCTGTCCGATCCAGGATTGTTTTACGCAGACTGTCAGTAAAGGTTCTTGTAGTTAAGGATTTGGCAGTGACTTGAAATATTAGACATTTGTCTGCAGAACAATTGAATAAAATCAAATACCATGGTTTTTAATATGTATTGTGCAGGTCCAGAAATATTAATATGGATGGATCTCCAGTCAGCTGCCTTAAAATAAAGATGATAAAACTGATTATAGACATTACCAAAACTTTTGTTTTGACTAGGTGCCCAGTATCTTTAGTTTCAACTACTTTAAAGAAATGACACCCCCTAGCACTAAATTGTCAGAATCCAAAGGAAGTGGAGAGTTTCTGAGAAGACACATTTGGGTAGCCACTGAAAGCAGTGCAGACAATGTAGTTTGGGTGCTAGTGACTGCTCTGTTTCACCAGCTACAAAAATTCACAGCTGTCCAACTTCTACCTTACTTCTTCTGCTATATTTTGTCTTTAGAGGTTTTGCTGGTCCTCCTGAGCTTTATTTTGCTTCTGTTCTAGGAAGTTGGGTAGATATTTATTTAAATTTTATTAGAATAACCAGAATAATGGCAAATGTAAAAGTTATTAGAGCTTGTGTCCCAAGAGAGCTCTTCAGTTGCTCTGTTCTCCGGAGACTTTGTTGATTGAGGTAATGCTGCTTTTCGTTCTCCACTCCTTCCCCTCTCCCTGAGCGATTTTCTCCAAAGCAGTGATTCTTTCCCCAGTGGCTTATCAGAAGTCATTGGTGTTGGGAGGAGTTTTTTAGTTCTCACAGAATGAAAGAAAAGGTGAGTAAATCTTATGTGTGTAGAATATAAAGAGAAATTACCATCTACTCTATATGCCTTCTTTAAAATGTTATATTTACTGAAAAAAGGGAGTCCAAATCTATCCTCATTCCTCTATTTGGTGGAATATAGTTTGGGGATGGGGGATTGTTATGTTTTTTCTGTTGCCACCCAGTAATGAGGAATAGAAGTTGTGATGGTACAGTATCACAAGAAGAAATCAGCAATTTCCTTCAAATGCTACAGTTCAACTTCCAAAACATGCCTGGTTTCATCAGATAAGTAAGAGGGCATTCAGTATCAGAATGCAAATCCTTCTCATTTCTAATTCACAGTGGGCTTGAGATCTTTCTTGCTAGGAGCATTTCTTTGGGCTGGCCCAAGAGGTTTTGACCTCTGTTTGTTATGTAGCAGGCTGTCTGGTTCAAGAGAGATGTTATCGGCACATAGCAAATACAAAATAGCATCTTCAGATTTTGATAGGTTATTGTTAAATTGTTAAAAATACTTGCTGCTAGTGCCATCTCTCCTCTGTCCTTTTCTCCTCCTTCTGAGACCATCTTTGTACAGTTTGGTTGGGTCATTACTGTTTCCTCTAAGCCTTTAGAAAATGCTTATGTCAGGTTGTCTTCTGTAGCTCATCTTTCAGGTTTTAAGCAAATAACTTAGATGCGTATGCCCAAACCTACTGGCTTTCTTTGGTAGCTGTTAAAAGTCTAGTAAGAGCAGGAAAAAGTAGACAGTTCATACATGTTCTTTGCTGCAGCTCTGTAGACTGAACCCCCAGAAGGTGTGTAACCAGGTGATGTTAGCAACACTCTAGGCCTGTTGCAATATTTGGTAGGCAGACGCAAGGAACTGGTAGTAAGTACTTCACATCTTACCACAGAAACTCTGAAAGAAACAAGCTTTCATTAGGTAAATAAGCAAGCATCACATGCCAGAATGCAAATCCTTTTCAGTTCTTATGCTCACCTGACTTACTCTGCAATCCTCCCACTGAGCCCTGAAAGTGGGAAGAGGTGCTTAATTCTGCTTCGGTTTAGAGACTGGCAATTTATCAGGGAGGGATTTTTTACAGCATTGTTGTATGAGTGATCAGGGACACTGGTTATGAAATGATTTGAGTGCAACCCTGCAAGCTTTTAGGGATGGCTCATTTGCTTGTAGCTGTCCCGATGAGGATTAGTATTTCTTACCTGCAAGCTACAGTACATATAATAAACCACTGGATCAGTGGGTTCTGCTGTGGAACTGTCAATGTTTGTTCTAGCAGATCTGTCCATATTGGAGTGTGCAAAGCCTCTGAGAGCACTATAGCAGGTCTGTCAGCCTTGGCTCCCCAGTAGCACACTTCCACACACTTTTGCCTTTAATTTTGTGTTATTACCTCTTGCTGTTTTAAACTGCAGTGTCCCTCTTCCTTGCTCTCCCTAAAGATAACAAGCTGACAGAGCTGATGACACTAGGAGCTGGTTGGAATGCAGGGAAACTAACCTTGTAATATAAGCATACAGCAGGGCAATTACCTGAAACTGTGATCTGCAGATGCTGCTCTCAGTCTGAGGAAACCACTCATTTGAGCCAGCGGGCTGGAGGTAAGGGCTGCTGGTGCAGAAGGCAGTTCATGTGCTTAATGGTTAGTGCTGGCTAGTGACCAACTTGTCCAGGCTCAAAGGAGCACTCTCCTTAGCTAGAGGGGTGATGTTTTTATGTTTCTGCCACACCATTCTTATACAATGGGGGTTTTTTTATATATTTTTATGTCTCTAAGTATAGGTCAAATCACAGTGCTGTGTGTGTGCTTTCAGCTAGCCCCGACCACCTTTGTTTTGTAATCAGGGTGCAGATGTGCTTCATAATTGAACAACTTGTGTGCACCACCGCTCCTCCTCCCAGAGGAGTCCAGCAGGCTTGCTTATGCAAGCTGTCATGCTGTCTTTTTTTCAAAAGCATGTGTGGGTTTGCTTTTGTGTGTATCTGGCTGGCTGTTCGTGCCTGCATATAATAGGCTCCATATAAAAACGTTCCCAAGCACACGGCTGCGGAAACAGCTTCCTTAAACCCGACAAAACTGCCAGCCCTTGCAGCTCCAGCCACCATAAATTACAAGAACCTGCTCCCACCTCGCCGGAGCTGTGCCTGCCGGGCGGTGTGCGCACGCATACACGCTCGCTCGCTTTCCTCCTCTCGCAGTCAAAGATGATAGAAAGTCTTCTGGGGATTACTGCACATTTGTAGAGCAACAATGGAAAGCAGCATAGCACAAATATCTATTCTTCCTCACCCAGCATAACAAACACTGCTTTGTCTCACATCTGGCCCTGTTTAATAGCTCAAACCCAATGGCAGTAGCTATTTAGCAGCTTATAGTAAATAAAGCATTTTAAAAACAGCTTCCTTTTTCTAAGTGTTTAATGATGATAACAGCCTTTCACCTGACATTTTATACTTTCTTTTTTTTCTTCTCCTTTTTTGTACCGTATCTAGTAGGGGAAATAAATTAGTTGTCGTGGATAGATATTAAACTTTTTCCAGCAGATGATCTTTGAGAGCATCTTTGAATATTCTCGCAGGGAGGAGCGGGCTCGGGGCCCTTGCAGCGCTGTGCAGTGAGCGCAGCCGTGCCGAGCCTTACCGTGCCCGCCGTGCCGGGCCGTGCCGTGCCGTGCCGCGGGGGGCACCGGCTCACACCGGCACCGCGCGCTTACCCGCGCTTGATAGCGCTAACCTATCGTGGCAGAGCTGTGTTCTGATAGCTCAAGGAAACAACGAGGATGTTTAATGATAAGGAAAACGTCAAGTGGGATTTTGATGGGATTTCGTCTCCGGACAGCCACATTTTACCACCAGGACAGGGCGCTGAGGGAAATGATGTTTCTTAAATCCATCACTGGAGGTGACAGCCCCCCGGGAGCTGCTGGGCTGGTTCGCACCCGGCTCCTCCAGGGGGGCGGTCCGTGCTTTCAGGCGGCGGGACGCGGCTCTTCCGCCCCGCAGCCTTCCTGAGCCTGGAGAGGGGCCGGGGGCGGCCACTGCCACGGGCAGCGCCGAGACCCCTGTCCCCTCAGCCCCCCCCCCGCCCGGGGGCCCGCCCCCCCCCGGGTGCCGGCCGCCCCCCGTGTCCCCTCACCCCCCCGTGTCCCGTCCTCCCCCCGTGTCCCCTGAGCCCGCCGCGGGCTCCCGGCCCCGCGGGCGGTGGCGCGGCACTGCGGCGCCCCCTGGCGGCGGGTCCCGGCCCGGCTCGGCTCTGCCGCAGCTGCTCCCGCCCGGCTCTTTGCTTGGTCAAAGTCACTTAGTAGATACAGATTGTCTGCCTTCTCGTAGGACCCTCAGCATGCTGCAGACATGCAGGAAATTATTAGTTTGTAGGTGATTGGATAAATAGTATTAACCGACTTGTGTGCCGTGGAGGGAGGGGACACGGATACTATGCTGAATCCCTGCTTAAGGAGACGTTTTGCTTCATTTCCCCTTCTCACCTGCTGTTAAAAAAAAGAATTCCTTAACTGATAATGGTATTTTCTGTGCCTTTTTTCATGTACTTCTTCCACTGAGTGGTCCAAAGTGGCTTCAAATTAGATCTTGTCCAATCCAGCAGCCACAGGGTCGCTGTGAGTGTGCTGGTCCCCCATGGAAATGGAGACCTGACATAATGCTGTGCTGCTGGCCTTAAGACCTGCTCACAGCAGCCTCCTCTCCTTCCTGGGAAGGGCTGCCTTTCCTCCTCTGCCCTCAAAATGGATTTCTGGTGGGAAGGTCATTTGCTAAAAACTTGATTTCTGAAGGAATGGCACCGTGTTGCTGAGGCAAGGGGATGGGTGGCAGTGCTTAAGGCTGGGCAGCAGCTGACATGTTTCCAGAGAGCTCCACTCCACCTCCATCTCTGCCCAGCAGTGAGGGAAGGAAGCCTGTGGGAGCAAAAGCAGAAAACACTGCATGAAGATTCTCTAAACTCAGGGAGAAGGTTAAGCCTATTTCAGTGGTGATTCAGGTCTCTCTTGGCTGCAGGTGATCAGGTTTCTGTGGCCCATTGGTCCTGGTGTGACAGAGCTGTCACTGTGAATGGCAGCTCTGACCATGAGGAGAGCTCATGACAGAGCAGAGTTGAATGCACGCTAACTTTGAAACTGCAGTACGTTTGTACACGTGTCCTGGAGCTGTGCTGAAATGTATGGGGTTTTTTATTTGCCTTTTTTTTCCCCTAGGAGGCTGTTCATGCTGCCTTAGGAACTGGTGGAGATCAACAACTAAATTTTTCTTCTTGATTGTGGAACTTGAAAGTTTAGTTTCTGATGTAACAATTGCAGTCTCCTAAGCTGAACTTTAAACCAACATAAAGTGTAACAGAAGCTTGTGAAATTCTTTTTCACGGAATGACTGCATAATTTCATTCTTTTTTCAATATGGAAGAGAGTACTTTTTGTAGTAATTGTTTAAGAAAAAAGATTCACTATGTTTAGGGTTAAAAAAAAGGCTAACAGGTTGACACATCTGTTCCTTTAAAAAAAAAAAAGCATTCTTCATTTTTGAGACATCATAAATATGTAAATGAGGCCTCTTTAATTATTGCCTAGGGCTATAAACTCACAGTGCCAGAGGGGAGGGAAGAAGGAAGTCAAAGAATAATTCACATAATTTTTTATTTTTTTATAAGAGAGGGAGTTTGAGTCTTTACCTCAGACAAGATAGCAGAGGAGGGGGGCTTTTTATCGCTGAAATTAACCAGAAGGTGGTGGGAACACTTCTTTTTTTGTTTATCCTTTTCAATGCAGTTAGCATGTAAAGTGGTAGCATATGACCTTCCTGGCTAATGTGTACACCAAACAGAGGGGATTTGTTAAAAAGCAGTGGGTAAAATTCCCTTCTCTATCCCACTCTGCCAGTACCTTTAATCCTGATCAGCAACATTCATCCCCTGCTATCTCTCGAGCTGCTCACAGTGCCTGTACCTTAGCGTGGGTTCTAATGCAGGGACATGACAGGCCAGCAAGAGACCCTGCAAAGTCGTTTCCACTTGTGACCTGATAAGTGCACAGCACTTAACAGAATAGAAGTCTGCTCTTATTCGGCCCTGCCGGCCTTTCTGTATCTTAAGTACCATTATTTTCTAGTAAGGTGATCTTGCTGCTACTTTTAAAATAGCGTGAAATCGACAGAAAAGGCATTTTTTTAAAATTTCAGGAGGTGGATACAGCAATGCCCACGTAGTAGGTATAGTTACTGGAAGTTTAATTCTGCTGGTACTTTTCTTCCAGGCAAAATGGTTTGGTGTCAAAATGCTTATTCTGCCGTGGTGAAATTTTAGATCCATATGATCATCTCCACTTTCCACGTTTAATCTTTTAATTCTCACTGAGGCCCATGAAAGAGTAATTTCCAGATTATAATGGTTTTCCACTAATAAGCTCGGTGTTTTTTATAGCAGAAATTACTTAGAGCCAGTATGCTTACTGAAAAAAAAATTACTCTATTTGATGTTCTTATGTGTCTGAGGGAAAGATAAAGATGAGCCTTGCAGTAGTGTGGCAGGGTATTTCAAATACGAAGCGTTATGTCATTGTATGTGATGAGGGTTCATGTGTACAATTTTGGTTGTTTGGTTCATGCATCAAATGTCCGGGGGAGTTAGTGGACTGAAGGGTTTCTCGTGACCAGAAGAGAATAAATGAGATTGGGCTGTGAAAGTAGCAAACTGTCAGCAGTAAGGGGCTGTTGGGTGTCTGTCTATCCATGCGGTGAGGGGGAAGAGGCAGAGTGAGCCTGGCGGGACAAGGACTGAGCTGTAGAGTGCTAGTTACATGACAACTAGTGGAATTGAGCAAGGAAGTGAAAATACTTCTAGCTGCTAGAGGAAGGGTGAGAGACAGAGCGCACTTTTCAGTGGGAGACATTTTATTTTAAAATAACTATTTTGGAGACTGAATTTGATCAGTTTTTTACAGAAATTGTATGGCCTCTCTGTGTGGCAGACCAGGGGATTGTGCACCCAGTCCTGCTTCCAAGAGCCCTGTTTGGGTTCATGGTCAGTTAGGTGAGTTACTTTTGTGCACTCTGCCCTCTGCTTTTCCAGATGGGCTTTGAGAAGTTAAGCTGTGTGGGAGAAATGACAATTTGGATAAGTAACACAGTACAATAACTGTGGTTCAAGTAGATGATAGCAACCTTAGATTTTGGTTACGGTTAACTGGAAGGCATAGAATTGGGGCGGTGTTACGTGTACAATTCAAAAATTCATTACTTTCTTTTTAAAAAGAAAAAAAAAGGGTGCCTCAGTTTGTCTCCTCAAATATTTCAACAGAAATCTATGTACATGTATATGTATTTGTTTTCAGCATGCCCTTCTCCATCTGTCCTGATGTTCAATTAAAATGCAGATAATGTGTCCTGGCTTGTAAGATGGATCACTGCTGAAGTGGTGTCATGTCTAGGCTAGCTTATCTCCTGATAAATACCTCTGCTGTCCACTGAGAGATTAAACTTCATGACTACTGAGGTCTGTTTGAGGGTCTTACAGGCTGATAAGACTGTGTTAATGGCTTTTAATAAAATATATCAATTTACATTTGCTAAAGGACCTTTGGATGGCATTTGCTGTTGAGAAGGTGGCAGTGGTATAATCAAAAGATAATACTTGTATGTGAAATTGGCTCTTCTGTTTCATAAGTATTATAATTTATTGACAGGAGTGCTTTATTGAACCCTCTTGTGTCTAGAGCATGGAGGTGAGGAGCTTGAGTTGCTGTTATAAGACCTCGTATAGTTGTCTAGCAGAAAAGATTTCTTTCCCTGAGTCTAATCCAGCAGGAGCCATGGAAGAACATTAGCGCCTAGGTACAGAAATCTCAGGCAACTTGGGTGTGTGGGATGCACATGGATGCTGTGAGCTGGAGTCTGTCTCATTGTGAGAGCCTTGCAGTCAGGGTTCCCACCACAGGGAACACTCTTCTCCTCCATGGATTTGAGTAGCACTGGAATTGCTTAACTGAAGAGATGTTGAGTGGTGTAACAGGAATAGTGAGCAGCCAGCTTCTCTAACCAAACAACTATCTGAAAAATTTGCTGTCTCTTATGTGTATGGAGGGAGTGGAAAATAGTTTTGTCATGAACAGCACTCTGAATAACAAACTCAGTGCTCAGTGCCCCTGAAGAGATTTGTGAGGCAGAAGTTTCTCTATGTGTCTATGACCTTGCTTGTGCTATAATAAAGTTTTATATCAATAGGGCATTTGGGTTCATATTTCTGAATCTATGTCCTCTCACTGTTCATGAATGCAAGGATACAACTTCTTAAACTGTACCAGTCTGTCCAGTAAAAGGATATGGGAATTTTTAGGCAGATTTTTTCAAGTTCCAAATGTGCAGTATCTATTTTAATTTCCATTTTAGATGCTGAGAAAATGACTGAAACAGCAGAGTATACATATATATGTGTGAAACATCTCTGTGTCCCTGAGAAGTGAATTCTAGAAAAAAGCACTTAAATCTACTCAGCTTATTAAGTAGCATCTGTAGTCCCATGCAGTTGTACCCAAAACATAAATAAGTAGAAGTCATGATGCAAACTATTCAGTAATATGAGTTATGGACTGAAACAGTTGAGTAGTTGTTGGTTTGTGATGTTTTCATGATCTATTGTTCTGCCGCTAAAGGAAAATCATAGGGTAAGGCCAGAGAGGGGGAATGGGTTGAAGGAGCCCAGTGAAACACAAACCGTGACCACACCAAGAGACTTACTTACACTTACTTGTATTTTCAGTGTCTTGTTCTTGGTCCAGGTCTGAAGGGCATTCTGGCCATCCCTGCCTTTCAGATCAGTAGAGCTGTCTGTGCTGTGGAGAACCCCTTACCTCAGTCTGAACAAAGGGATAAGGGAGAGGCAAATGGCGGATTTGGCATGATGTGTGTGTGCTGAGTTAGTGTCTACTGCTTCTCCATCTTGCAGGCCTGGTTCTAGATTCCAGTCACATACTGTTATCTTGACAAAGAGCCACCTAGGCGTGATCATGGAGCGTGATGTAAAGCATGGCTCTGAAAAAAAGCTAAGGAGTACATGGAGCAGGGCCCATCTTAAAGGCACCACTGTGTACCAAGCTGTTTCCACAAACATAGCTAGGCATGGTGAGTGTCAGTGGTAGGCCTGGAGGACTGCGAGTTTGCTCTTTAGGACATTATAACTTGTTGCCAGTTTTCCTTTGATGATTTTATACAGCTCTAGCAACATGAAATGAAACTCCAAACACCACTCTTAGCCTTTATTTCAATTTTCTAGATTTTTTTTTTTTTAAAGTCACAGCAAAGTTTTAATTTGCCTTGTTACTCAGTTTTTTTTAGAAATGGACCTAAAGACCACAGGACATATTTTTTGAGAAGTAATAAATAGTTTGTTCAGCTATAGATATCTTAAATAACACATTTTTTTCTAGAAAGCAGGAACTGCTCAGTCCTTTGGATTGAACATCAGGCCTCTTTTCCATATATGTTAGGTTGTGTATCTTGCCATTAGTAATTCTGAAAGTCTGGGCTGAGTTGTGGATCCCAGTCCTTCCTGCACTATCATCTCGGCCATTTCAAGGGCTCATGAAATAGATCTGCTACTTGGAGGAGAGTCCAAAGTGTACCTCTTTTTGCTTTTATTTTCAATGCAGAAATCCAGATTCTTTATGACACACATTTTGTGCTATTTTTGGACATATAATACTCTGCCATATCTGATTCATTTAATATTTATGGGAGGTATTTTCTCTTAGAGGAAGATTAGGAAGAATTCCCATGCCCTTGTCCTTGTAAAAGTCAGGCTGTCATTGTTATTTGGATTATTAATATGTTATCCCACAGTGGGCTCAGGAGTTTCTTGCAAGCGGCTCTGCTCAATTGTTAAGGTGGTAGAAGTGTATGGACTGTGCTTAGTGATCTTTACTGTCTTTTTTTTCTTGCAGATCGAGGGATTTTAATGGCTTTCAGGTAGAAGAAAGTGGAGACAATCAAAATGAATTCTATGGACAGGCACATACAGCAGACCAATGACCGGCTGCAGTGCATAAAACAGGTAAGCTGAAGGTGGAGGTCATTGCTGCAGATGAGCATTGGGTATTTTATGGCAGGGTGTTGTGCATTTACAGTACCTGTTGCCCTTTTGAGGGGAGGGGAGGAGAGTGGTATGAATGAGACATTGCAATCTCGTGGAAGAGAGGAATATCTGCTGCAAGAGCTGGTGTATAAACCTCAAATGCCAAACTTTGCTTTTCACCTTTCTAAGAAATCTTCAGCATGAAGAGTCAGCAAATCTGTCTCCGCTGAAAGCAGAGTGTTGCTAATCCTGCCAGCTCTGTCCCGAGGGGGTCACAGCAGGCAGCCATCATATGAGTGCTCTGAGTACAGTAATCCACAATTCCGCTGGGCCAATTTTGATTTTAATCCAGTGGCTGACCTGAGACCTGCACTACCTGGAGACTCAGAACTTGGACAGTTGGCTTGGCTCCAAGTGCTCAGAGTGCTTCTTAATCAGTTTATCTTTTCTAGAAAGTGTTGTAATGCAGAATGTGTGGGATTTTGCAAGTCTGCCCATACAGATGCTTTCAATGATATAAAACAAGAATACAACTCACATCTAAACCAGCTGATTTTTCTCTCCATATTTCCTTTATAAGAGAGGATTTCAGAATAAATCAAACAGAGCTAGTTCATAGGTCAAGGAGCAGAAATAGGAATCTTACTGCAGAATTGCTGGTCATAATCCAGCCTCAGTCTGTGGTGTCTCTCTGTCTTTCATCACTCTGTGGTGAAAGTTAATGCATCTAATGGTCCTTTAGAGGCCTGAGGGAAATGTGAATTTGGGGATTTCATCCCAGTTTCATATGAACTGCTATCCAGTTCAGGAAAAACATGCCGTTGACTGGCATAAATTGGTGTCCTAGCCCATAGAATAAAGAAGGAAGGTTAAATTGCGGAACAATTTAACCTTCGAGCTGTAAGAACAGACCGTTACATCAAGTGGAGACAAATGGAAGATGCTGCTGAGTTCCTCTTTCTAGAGATGTTGGTTTCTGTGCATAATTTATATTATTTTAATTAAATAAGAGAATATCATATTACACTTTTTACAGTTTTAGAGATATTTTTGCCTATGTAATGGGTACTCTGTCAGTTAAACCACTAGCTTCACTTAGATATAGCGTTGGTTTACGTATGCAGCAAGGATGTTTTTTCAGTCATGAAGGGGAAGGGAGAAAGGTCAGACTTGCCTAGCATTTATGTAGCATTCTCTGTTTTGTTTGATCCTGTCTGGAAGAAAGCTCAGGGTTTTCTGGTGGGCCAGGGTCATGGTTGTGTAGCTGCTCTGCTCTATCAGAGTGCAAAGGATGCCTAATGAGGAGGTCTCCTGCTTGTGAATCCTTGTTAATTCATGGTTCCTCCATTCTGTTTAGGCCCAATAAGAGAAGAGGGATACTCTTGTTTTCAACTCAGAGTTAGCTACTACAAAGTGTAGCTAACCAAGAAATTGGCTGAACACCAAAAATATCTCACAGAAAGCTTTTTTTGTGAAAGTGGCAATACTTGTAGTTTTGTTGGAAAGGAATGGCAGATTTTATTTATTTATTTTTTTTAATATTTTGTTTTCTTAATGAAGGTAGCATCAAAACTGCTGTTTGTTTTTTCTTAGTTCTGGTTCTGTTACCTTTGCCATAGTGGAGAAAGAGACAAACTTCCTTTGACTAACTTTTTTGAGGACACTCACCTCTCTGTCACAGGGTCATAAGTTTTCAGCCTGGGGACATTTACCTTGTTTTTTGAGACATGTCATTAGCTGGTAAAGTTAACATGGTACTAGAAAGAGTAATTTCCAGTTCACCCATTGAAAGCTAGACTGCACACTGTTACATGCATGTTAGTTTTGGGAGCAAAGTAGTACCTTGCATGGCCATGTAAATGTATCTTCACCAATTCTGGGGATTAACTACATGGTCAGACAAAAATCTGTTTTTCTTTTCTTTCTGGCCTCATCTTTTGCCCTTTTTTCCCAGCCTGTGAACAAATAATACTGCTGGTCTCCTGAAGACACGTCCTTTTTTGGGGTGGTTAACACAGCAGTGCTGTAGAAGGTACATTGCAAGAGGGAGGAAAGCCATCCTTCCTTGGTGCCCAGCATCTGCACATTTTATAACCTTCTTGGCAGCCAGTGGCTTATGCAGCCAAACTGAGAGCTGTCTGCCGCCCTTCTTGCCCCTCTCTCCAGCCCCTGAGAAATGCTATAAATGGTAATCCATGTGCTTCTTCAGCTAGATCAGGTTTCAACATAGGGTCAGCACAGGCTTCTTTCTTCCCAGCTTTGTGACTTGTGAGACACCCACAATATCCTTGCTGACTTCTGTTCCAGGATCAAGGTTGTGTTTTACCTTCATCTTTTTAGTGCTTTAAAGCTACAAACCAAAAACTTGTATATGATCAGCTAGTTAAGAAATGAAGTGTGTGTTAAGAAGTGTTTCAGAATAGATGAAAGGACAAACTGAAGAGGTGGCTGTGTATTTATGCTTAAAAAAACCCCAGACTTCTGTGGAAGGCTGGAACAGCTTGTGTGGTCTCTTTGTAGCTGATTCCCTCAGTATTTGTAAGTGTATGTGCTTTAAAATCAAACATGGCTTTTTTCATGTACAGTGGAAAAAGCCAAAGTAACAGGCTTTCCTTAATACGTGCAATTAGTTTGTCATGACACAGGAGACTCTTCAGGGTACGTTGAAGGAAGCTGGATCTTCAGGGTGCAGGCTTTTTTCTTTAATTCTTTCTCCATATAAACAAAAACACAGAATGATTTTTGTGCACAGCAAAGGTCTGATGGCCCCTGAAAACTGCTCTATTTGAGGCTGCAGTAATCATCTGTTTATGTTCTGAATACTCATTGCTTGGGTGGCTCTGGCACACTGTCCACCATGGAGCTGGCTCAGGTGGGCACAGAGATGAATTTGAGAGCTTCCTTGCTGCCCAGGGCCCAGGCACAGCCTTCTGAAGGAGCCGGCTTGGCTCCTGCTTCATAAAAAGTCCCAACAAAGAGTTGACTGGGTTTCTTAAACTGCTCTTTCTAACAGACCAGAGGTGTGGCTTTAATCAAATGCTGTCTATTGTTTTTGTTAGGTGGTACAAGCAAATACCAGGCAAAATCACTGGGTTGGGTGACCTCTCTCTACTCTTACCCTGATGGGTCCACTTGAAAAACTTAGAGCTGTTTTAAAACTAGGGACTTCTACCTCTTGTGTCTCTGCTGTCAGTTTATAAAGGTCTCAGTATCTGTCTTCTGAAATTCCTGAGAAGAGGAAGATGGAAAAAATCTTTCTATATTTAAATTATAAGGAAGCCACCCCTTTCAGAATGGGTGTGTGATATCTTCCTGCTGTGCTGAGTGCGGTTGTCAGGCTCTGTACTAAAGATGTGCTGAAATTTTAGTAACAGTTTAAGGGGAAGTATGACAAGGCTCTCTGGTGTCAAAATTATTAGGTTGTGGTGGAAACAGGGAAAGTTGTTTCTGCCACTTGCGTCATGGTACATCAGGACACACTGAGCGATATCATCAAATGATGCTGGATCACTCAGGCAATCCCAGTTAATTGGAGGCACACATCACATAGCTGATTTCTAGAAACAGATTAGCATTTCTCCCCTCTTTCCTTCCAGAAAGCTTGCTGAATTGCTGCAGTTGCAATGCTTTCTAAAGCCTACCCAACCATTCATTCCTAAAAGTTGTAATTGCTGTGTGATTTTGTTGATATTTTCTTGCTCAAATTGGAAACAAGCAGGCCCATTTCTTTCATGATTCAGCAAGTGGGGTTTTGGTTGTGAGGAAAATAGATTTTTTTTGTGTATTTTTCTAACTGTTTGAACTAATTCTTGTGCTCTTCAGTGTTATTGTTGCAGACTCATATAAATGCTCAGCAGTTCTAAACATCATTTTTAGTATATTTTGGACTGGTTAACAAGGACTGCTGTGAAATTACAGCTGAAAAGATTTTAATAAAGCTTCATGGAAACTTTATTCGTGAAGAACTTTGAAAATGAGAAGTATTCTTATGAAGGGCATGTTTATTTAGAAGACACATTTTTTGGTTGTAGTCTAAAGTGTTAGAGGGTTTTTAGCAGTTAAATATGAAACAAAATTTAAAAGTAAGACTAATGGTGAAAAAGACCTTTTCCATAAAAAGACATTTGATGCGTCTCGAGTGTTAACAGTTCATTGGTTGAAGGGACCATCAGTGCTGTGTTAGTAGCTATATTTTTTCAGGGGTTTTTTTCTGAGACCTATAGCCACAAATTCTTTTGTGCCCAGTCTGTTGGAATATTCCTCTGCTAGAGTTAAGTATGTTTAGGAAAAACTGACAGCAGACCAGCTTTCCTGGCTCCTCTAGTCCATTTGGAGACTTGTCAGTCAACATTCCTCCCCTATTAGATCCTGTATCCTGGTAGGGAAGTCACATGGGAAAGAGCAAAGAGGCAATTTGCTAGAAGCACTTTTAAGAGGGTGGGGGAAGAAAACACCTTGCTGTTTACAGTATTTGGCTGGTTTGTTTATCTGACGAGATTCCAGTGGGAGGAATATAGTCCATCGTATTGTGAGGTGAAATGGTAAAGTTGTGATGGGTTCACTCTTCTTATTCCAAATTCTGTTGCTTGTGTTACTGCAGCACCTGTCCCCGAGGGCCTGGGGTATTAGTATTCTTAATATTAGTTTTGCTAATATTCTTGGAATTTCCATTTCAAAATAGAAAATACACCTTTTAAACTTACACTGAAGACCTCTAGTATCCACAGTATTTGGTATATTTTTTTTTTCCCATGCAACTGACTAATCTGGGCTGTTGTTTAAAATTGTCTTTTAGTAAATAAGGATGAATATGTGAAAACGCTAGAAATCTATAAGTTGAATCCATGGTGTCACCTTGGTGTCAAATGCGCATAGGAAGTCCTTTGTGTCAACATCTGGGTCACACTCTGCAGGGAACATGTGACACAGCTGGCAACATGTCTCTAGCTTTTCATGCCACTTCTAGCTCTTCCTTCATAGGTATGCACTTGCTGTTGTGTGTGTTAGTGCAACAGCAAATCCGTAGTGGTATGGCTTATACAGCATTTCCAAACAAGGAGAAGGTGTTTTCAAAACAGTTGTTTGAACTCGTGATAGTACTGTTAATACCAAGATCTACAGCTGTGCAGACCTCTGCCGTGGTGTCCTGAAGGTAAAGTCTCTCCCTGTTGGTGTTCACTCCTTATTGTTTCTGTGGGTTCCACAAAAAGAGCCCTAAACATTGTACACAGGTGCTGTGAGAGGTTTTCTAAGCACATGTAAATGAAAAAGATTAATGGGGCAACATTTTTCCTTTTGACTTTGAAATATCTTAGTAATGTCTAGCTGGCTGGTATGACCTGTGAGAATAGGTCATGTGAATTTTACATCTTCCACAGTGGTATCAGTTTGTGCAGTGGCCATTTTAAGTAGTCACCTTGAGATTTTATCTCTGCATAGATTAAGAGATTAAAATAATAAAGATTAAGTCAGTTGATTTAAAAAGTGCTATAAAAAGCATAAGAAGTAAATTACTCAAATGAGTAAAAAAATTAATTGGGAAACAAAATACGTGCAACAACTGTGCTGCTGTTTGATTTGGTATACTGAAGACTATTGGTTATTTTTCAAAATCAGTGAATTTATTCTTCTGAAATTTAGAAAATTACTAATTGTATTTATTTAAAATAAATGTTAGAGTTGATATAGTACATAAGTCTGAGGAGTTGGTAGGTTCTTTTTTCCTCCTTGCCATCAACTCACTTTATACTCTTGGGTGATGTTATTTCTTTTTAAAGAATGCGCTATTGACAATAATCTTCCATGGTTAATGGAATGATTAATACTTCCTTAATGTCTTTAAAATACCTTAATAAGGTATATGAAAGAAAAGCACCAACCCAAACTTTTCATAATGCTGTGATATGTGCCTCAAATTATGAAATGGTTCATAACACAGAATTATTTATGTAGGCACCCCACTTGGCATGAATTGTTTGCTTAATCTTCTACTAAAAGACATTGTGAAGGTAAGTTCTTTTTGCAGAGGTGACAGCTAAGCATTCTAGAAAAATTTTATTTTCATCAATAAAAACGATTAGCAGTTTAAGTAAGTATTATTCTAATAATCAAACATTATTCTAACAGTGCAACAGTATTCTAACAGAAAGAGTATTGCCACTGCTTTGAGAAAATTAACTCCCTGATATGTTGAGATATTTAGGACTGAAGCTACTGACTGAAAAACACAAGGACTTTAGAGAAGAAAGCTTTTGTGTTGTTGCAATGTCTGTTGCAATGATAAAGCTAAAGAAGCCTCAGCATTGTTGTAATCACATACAGAGACATCTTATGCTAGCATGGTATGATAAGGAGATACTAATGGAAAATGGCTTGTTTTACTGGCCAAGAAGAGCGAGTGAACTGGTTAGGCAAAGCAATTTTGTAATTTGATTGAACTGTATTTGCAAATTTAAAGATAGGTTGGAGCCTTGAATGACTAAGCATGGCCTTGGAGAAAGAGCAAACAGCTCTACCTTTGTCTCTTGCCTTTTAGCCCATGAAATTGATGTTTGTGAGTGGTTGAGGAAAAATAATTCAGACATCTCTTATTACTTTGAGTCTTTGTAAACCATATTGTTCTCACTGCTCTCAGCTGACATAATAGCAGCCCAGGTGCTGGTGGTATGTACACTGGACCAACCATCAATAGGTTACCATAAAAACATACTGCTACTAGCATGCCCCATTTCCATCTTCAGTCAGGCTTGGATCACAGCCTTTAGACCCCGAAGTCACAGTTTCCTCTTGGGCAGATGAGGGTTGGGTGTAACAGCAGTTTGCAATGAGAAAAGTTTAATTTGATTCATGCTCCCTTATTTAACATAAAGTTTTATCAAATTATATCATAAATATGCTGCAGTTATATAGATATGAAAGGTACAGAGCAAGAAGATGGCGATGTAATTCTGATCAGCAGAGTTAGGGAATTATTCTTGTTTTAGCTCTTCTATATTCTGTGTATTGTTCTTGAGGATCAGAATGTTTAATCCATCTCTAACACTTCTGTAAGACTAACAGACAAGCCAAGGTTGCAGTATCTTTCATTTGCTCCAGTATATGCACATAGATGTACAAATCTTCCTCACAGAGCTTATGGTATAGGAGATCCAGCCATCAGAACAAGGGCATTCAATTACAAGGCATTTATGTTTTCTGAAATCAGTACTGATTTATATACACACCTTATATTAAAGTGTTTGAGAGAAGCGTCTATGGAAATCTGCATTAGTACAGGTTGTTCCCTCACAGCTCGTAACTGGACAGCTTGTTTTTTTCACAGTTCAGTGATGCTGGTATTTTTTGTTTGTTCTTTGTCTGATTTGTTTAGCATGTGATCTTGTCCAGTGTTTTCTTCATGTTGAAATGTTGACATGTCTTCATGTTTCTTCGTATTGACACCTGCTGGTCTTTGCTCAGTATTTACTGCTTTCTTTTGAAAAAGAAACTGCAATGAACAAGAGGGGCACAGGTGACTCCCTTTCATTCTGTTTTTCATAAGTAGGCATGGCTAACATGGTTTTAATCTCTCTCTCTCTCAGTGTATCTAGTGCCTCTCAAAATGTGAGCTTAATAAAATATTTATAAAGCCTCCAATGGAATGAGCCATGTAAGTGCAAGATAATTCTATTAATTAGGGATCTCTCAATCTCACAAACACTAAATTGGGAGGGATTATCTGAATATAAAATGCACAGCTTGAGCCTTTTAATTTTTTGATAAATAAAAGAATCTTTGATATTGAAAGGGACTGTAGAGAATTGAACTATCTATAACCATATCCAGATAAACAAAAATCAGAGTCCCAGAAGACAGAAAATAGCTCAATACTCCCCTCTATCCTCTTGAAAAAGAAAAGGACCATTTGTTTTGAATATTCATTGCAGATGAGTTTTTCATAGACGGAGTATAGGTGCTTGTGGATAAGGCAAGATGTGTATAATAACACCTGACTGTAAAAAAAAAAGAGAAATAAAAATAGGGAAACTACCTATTTCATGTTACGTTATTTTCAGTGTTTAAAGCATGTCCTTAGATAGTGTCCTGTGTGTTTCCATAACTCCCCTGAGTTCAGCAGCCAGTGGAGGGCATGCCAGGGAGAGGGACAGTTCTTGATGGATGGGGATCTGAAGTGGAGGCCAGTGCGTTGGAGGGGGACACAGGCTCATGGTTGGGCTCACTCACAGAGCTTGTTCAGGTTTTAAAGTAACAAAGGCTCTATTAATGTACTAAAGCAAATGACCCTTGCTGATTTGCAGGTCTTATGGTGCTGAGTGAGCTGTCAAATTTAGGTCTAGTGGGAGCATACTTGTGCAGTGAGTAATACACAGAGACCAGCCTTGTCTCCCTTTGGTTATGCTGTATCAAGGGTGTCTGACCAGGAATCCTGTTTACATTCTTAAGAGAGGTGATTAGTTTTCGTTTGGGAGCTGAATGCCCTTTGCCCAACATGCAGGACCGCAGTAATTCTGCATCTGGATTATTTCACTTGAAGGGCCTGTAATCTCTTTCTGTTCTCTCTGACTGTTCTCTTTTCAGGTCCTTTTCTTTCCTACTCCCATCTTTACCCCCCCACTTTCACTACAACAGTGCATTTTCATTACATGTGATTGCAGGCATGTCTGGATGAATATTAAAATAAACAAAAAAATAGTTTGAATCTGCCAAAGCACCTGGACACCAAATCTTATCTCAAAAGTCAGAGTGACATATGCGCCAGAGTTAGAAAAGTCATGCATGGGTCAGCTCCTTCATCAGTCATTATCAATTGGTTTAGTTCCAAAGGAACTATGGTTTCTGCATTTACAGTCTTGAGCATCCTTATTTTTATATAAAAATTTCAATAATTGCAATATGATTTGTTTTGTTATTGAATTCGTGTATTTAAAACCATATGAGAATTTTAATTTCCATTGTTGTGGAGAAAGGCTTGAAAACCTGCATCCTCACAGCTGAAAATAGCAAGCAGATCATGTGAACTTCAGAGTTGTATACATGGATCTCAGATGTCATGAGCTCTATGCAAAATTTATGTCATGTTGAATATCTGACTTATCATTTGGAAAAACTGGGCTTGGTACTGGGTTTTATATCACTTGAAATTCTGGACCTGTTGCAAAGTTTTGAGAACATGTTGTCTAAACTTGGTTGAAGTCAGAGGATTAACACGAGAGTAAATATGCACAATATCAGAACACTAAAAGTCAGTTTTTCCTTTTGGCACCTTTCTTTGTATGCACTGTGTTTTATGGAGAATAATGAGGAATATTAAAGACAAAGATATTTCTCTAGGTTTAAATAATAGAAACTACCATTATTTTTTTTAAAAAGGAGGATGTTGTGAGACAGGAGGAGTATTTATGTTGTGAACTTAACTGTGTCTTCCTCTTAAATTGATGGTATAGCTCCACCTTTGGGAGAAGTTTCGTGATGCGTTTAATCCAAAGCGGCTGCTGACAGCAGGGTCCTGGTACCTTCCCAGCCCTACCTTTTGTTTGCTGCCACTTTCTTTGAATCGGGTCTAATGACTGTGTGGTCACATGATTGTGGGGAGTCTCCGTGTAAGCAATGGAGGGTGTGTTCACTGTGAGAGCAGCAAGCATGGTCTGAGGCACTGAAAGTGGTGGAAGTACATGGTTTAGCAAAGAATCTCTCAGCCTGCCGTGAGGCTAAGCAGTATCAAGAAAATATATCCTTGGTTTTATGTCAACTTCAGTCTAGTACTGGCATGAGAAAATTAAGTGCTGTAACCCATGCCCATTCCTGTGGGCTCCTGAATGGCCTGCTGCTGGAGTGGCTTACGCTGCTATTTCCCCTGCTGGAGCTAAGGTTCAAGAACCTGCATTGCATGCCATTTTGGAGAGCCAGTGCAGCTCAAATTGATAGTACAGAATGGGGCTAGTTCACCATGCAGCCATGTGTCCTCTTATGCTGTGAGGAGAGCAGGAGGAGAAGGCAGAGCCGTGGGAGGCAGGAGCCTTTCAGGGCTGGCAGCTGCCGGTGCTGGCGTTAGCTGGCAGTGCTTGTGGAACAGCAGCCCAAGCTTTCTGTACTGCAGGAGAGCAGCTGCCTCCTGGATTTAGTTTCCCCAATTGGTGTACCAGAACATTTGCCAAGCATGCAGCCTTGCCATGTGGTGTGTAGGAAGGGGTTAATTTCAGAGTGAAGAAAAGGCTACCTACCATCTCTGTGTTTTCTTTTTCTCTGCCCTGAAAAACTCTCTATGTTGCCATTGTTTTCTGTCACTAATGTATAATTCCCAGACTCGTTGATTAGTGAAGCTAGACAGTAGACAGGGTCCAAGTGGCTAACCATGTGAGAAATTCAGTGACTGTAGGCTAGTGTTAATTAACCTAGAATCTAGCAACATGGCATAGTGTCTGTGTGATAAGTTATATTATCTTCAGCAGTTCAATTAAATCAAGGACTGAGACACAGAGCAGACGTAACTCAGCAAAACAAACAGACAACTTGAGTCAGCCTTCGTAATTTACTGCGACATCACGTAAATAAATGCAATAACTTGTTTAGCATAGTTAAGCAGTTTGCTGCTCAAAAACTTATTTGCATGACATCTCATTTTGAGTAGGTTAAGTTGTGGCAGATTAGGTCTGTGCCTTCAGTCTGATGTGTTCCACAGAAAAGAGGAAAAAAACCCTCCACCAGAGATGTAATTTGTAAATTCTACATTTGTTTTCTATAGCAACAAACTAGAATATATGGATTTCATGTTGAAATGATTCACATACCATTGCTGTCATATTACCATTTCTTGATGTGCGCAAGATAATGTTTAGCCTCTGTAATTGCTCTTAATTTTGGCTAATATTCTTCCGTTACTTACTAGACTGTTCTAAGATACACAAGTGTATGAGTGGGTTGCAGTGCTCTATATTTAGAGTTGAGGCTGTTGTCCTTGCCATGTTTCAATGTGGATAATTGGTTTCTGTATCTAAAATCATATTGAGTCTTTGGTTGCAGGAAGTGGTTTGCACCCACTTTGGTGTGGGTGTGATGACTGAGAGTATTCAATTGTGCTTTAGTATCCTTCTAAAAAACAAGATCTTTATTATATATGCCTAGTTAACTCATAGAGGTCTGAATTCGTATGTGGAATGAAGCTTATATTTGCAGAGTTTTTATTGAGTATTAAGACTTTTTGGTCACTGTTCGATTGGAAGGGAGCAATGATTTCAAGGGGTGGCTCTATTTTGAAATGTTTGGACCAAAAATTGCCAGAGTTGTTGTCCTCGGTCAAGGCAGCTACAGAGCAGTAAACCATGGAACAGACACAGAGACAGTTGCTATGAAATCTGATGAACTTGAGTCCTAATGTACCTGCATTCCCTGCTCGTATGTCCTTGCAACTTTACAAGGATGGTCTGTTCTTTATGTAAATAGGGCATTTAAGCCAAAGGTGGTCACAGGCAGCAGTAGACGTTCCCTGGAATCCTGCCCAAATGCCAGCGTGGTCCTCGGAAGACAGGGTTTGGTAGTACAGCTCACTCTTCTTGGACGTAGTAAAATGGAGAGCAAAGTCTTCTGCTGTTTTCTCTCTTTGCCAAACAAGACTTAACTGAAGAGCTACAAAGAATGCAAGATTCCTTAGAAGGTCAAAAATAAATAACTCTGAGAGATCTTTCAGAGAGAACATCACCTTGTGATCCCTGGCATAATGATACACTCACATGCATCAAGTATTTCTATGATTTCTATTCCATTCAGGCTAAGGGAATATTAGGTTTGGGGTGTTATAAATTATTAGACTGAAAATCTTCTAAATTTTTTCAATGATAGAAATTGTTATGTTTCACTAATAGCCCTCTAAGAAACAAAAGATACTGAAAGCAATCTGGTAAGTAACCGCTTTGTTCAGTTCATTGGCTTTGTTCATCTCTGCTTCAGATTTTATTCATACAAACCCTTTCTGCTTACTGAAAACATGACTGCTTGCAAGCATGTTGGTGTTAGGTGGCCCTTCACTAGTAGCTTTGAAGATACACCAAGATGTGTCATAGACAAATGCAGTTCCCCCCGCCCCCCTCTTTGTTTACATGAAGCACAGTTTCAGACTAGACTCTTCAGGCATATGCCTTGCTTCTGTCAAAATGCTGCCAATAATTTCACTTGAAGACGATAGAGTTATGCATGGGAAATGCTTCACAACAAAGCTGATAGATCGATTTGGCATAAGCTTTGTTTTGTACGTCTGTTCTTGGATCGAGAGCTGAGCAAATCCCTTTAATTTCCTGTTTGATGAATATAGCAGATGTAATATTCTTTTCAGGCAAGCTTTTTGTTGTGAGGATGTGAATGACATGGGGCCTTTTTTGCCCCATGTACAGTGTTTAAGTTATCAATAAATAAAAATTACAGTAGGCATTTGGAATGTCTTCTTGCAAAATTGAGGGAAGGAATTGTACCTGCCCTTGTGCTTTGATTCAAGCTGGATCTTCTCTATGTTTTCCACAAAAGTAACCTTGCCCTCTGGCATGTGAAAAAGAAAAGCTGGAGAAGAACCTTAATTTAAAATCATTTAGAAAGTCAGAAAGCAGTGAGAAATATGTCCCAGACAGGGCTGCATGTGACATTGCAAGAAGTGTCACTTCAGGACCAGCTTTTCTTTCATCCCTTAAACTACTCAAATCCACTCCACAGAGGCAGAACCCACTAGTATTCTGACAGCTCTTTCTTATGTTTTGTTTGGGGTTTTTTAGCTTATAATGGAACTAACAGAATTGCTTATCTTGCTTAATGAGTTTCTAAATGAGTTTCAGTTGGGTAGTTGCATTTAAGAAGTCAGGATTTCAGTATCCCCTCTGTATTTAAGTGGGTTATGATAGTGTGCCTCAGGGCTCAGTCCCAGTGCAGTGAAATAACTTTATGAAGGTTACAGAACAGTTAAACCAAGTCATTGAGATAACCCTTGCTTTGGCACAGGCAAATAGAAGGAAAGTGCAAGTTTAATATATGTTGACACTTTAGGAAAAAAATATGGCTTCACAGTGCTGTTGTGATAAGTAGAAGTTGGCATCATGTGGTGCTAAACTAAAAATTAAGCAAATGGATAAGGGTGTGCTCCGCTTTTTATGTGTTAGCCTAAATCTATAAAAATTTTTCTGATTTGGGTGTAATGTCTGTTTCTCAATGGGGAAATTTCATTGTAAAGTTTAGTAGATTTCAGCTTTAGTAGATGATGTGTGTAGCTGGCACACAGCAACACTGGTGAAAATAAGTATTATCTAGCTCTTATTTAAGGCTTTTGATCAGTGGATCTCAATTCATTTCACAAGGAGAATTCTTAAAGACTGTTTCATGTGCAGAATTGTATAGCTTTCAAGGAATTTTTACGTTGTTTCTCTGTGGAAGAGGTTTTTGGTTTGTTTTTTCTTTTGATCTTCTGAGAGATCTGTGACTTATGTCCTACCAGTGCAGTAGACATGCAGTATGGTGTAATTTGTTCACCAGCTTATGTACCTTCCTTGCCTTCTGGAATTGGTGTGTATTTGATATTAGCTGAGCTTACACATGCTTTTGTAAAGGGGTTTGAAGGAACTTCTGTTTCCCCTGCAGATCAAAGTGGCTTGTGGAAGGAGCTGAGAGATTTGGTGTCAGGCAGTCACTTCTCTGGAGGTTTAAATGAAGCCTTCAAAAAGCTATCCTTTTCCCTTTTACTTGGAAGATTCATAACCCAAACTGCTAGCTCTTCATGGGACCTTTTTTTTCAAGAAACACTAAACTATGGCTTCTTGCATTTATTTTCTTGGATTCTTCTCTTAAATTTGTATACATAATAGTTTGACTCCTCCAACAGTTAGATGATGAGCTGTCAAAGAAATGTCATTCTGAAATGCAGCCCAGGTAAAGCTGTCACTGGATGATAGTGTGAGTTGTAGTCCATATTGGTAGAGCAGAGGATAAAAACTGCATTGGACAGTGCCTGTCTGCTTTTTCAAATTCTGCTATTGTTTTAAAAATCCATGCCCCCCATGTCAGTCATCTCCTGTTAAAACAAGGTCTCTGACCAAGACCCTTCATTGAATAAGAATGTAACATGATCCAAAAGCTCACAGACTGGGAACTCCTCAAAACCTGGCATGGGAGGAATTATTTTTTTTTTTTATTCATTTGTCTTGAAGTTAATATATGCAGCTTCTCAGGCATAAGGACATGAGGGGAGAAAAAATAGATTGTGAACATTATAGTTCATCCAAATGCTTAGAAATGAGCAGTCATGTTTCCCCAAATTATGCAACAGATTCAAAAATAATTATGTATTTTAAAAATCATGTCTTTGGGATTTGTGCCTTTCAGATAAAATGCTCATATAATTTTCATGTTTGTCTTAACAATTCCAAGAATTAAAAAACTACTATTTTAAAAGATACCAACAATTTCTAAGTACTCTCTTTTCTTCTTGTTTCTGGCGTTTTCACTGAAACGTCTAGCATCACCAGAACTGGAGAATTTAGTAGCGATATTACTGATGTATATTGAATTCCTTCTTTCCTGTACCGTCCCTCTGCTCCTGCTAAAATGCTGGAATACTTTGGTAATGTAGACAGTGAGGGATGACAGTCTGAATAATGGTATCAGATAAGTTTACTAAATACCTCTAAAACCAGGTCTATGGGTTGTTCAGGCAGAGATTAATGTGGCAGTTAAAAAAATTCCATTGCCCATGTAAATTTCAGAACAAAACCAGATTTATTTTTTTTTCCTCTCCAAGTCCTGCCATCCTCTTCAGGACAGGTAGGCTTCCACTCTGAAATTTCTAAGTGCTTTCTGTGAATGTGAAAACATTTTCAGTCATGGCAGTATCCCACTATATTTTAGTTAAGAAGTAATCCTCCGTTTTTCATCACCCTGATCACCCAACTTGCTCATGATGATATGTCATGAGGAACAGAAACCAAAGCTCCTAGAGAGGATCAGTACAGTAAGTGTGCTTTGCCTTGTCACTGTCATGTTTCCCTCATTGACCAGCTACAAATATTGAAATGCTGATTTTTGGAAGGTATAGCTGTGCTGGCATCTCCTGACAGGGGACGTAAGCCCACATCAAAGACACTGAATGTAAGACTGAAATTTCACTCAATTTAGGCTCAGACAGTTTTGATTTCCAGGTAGACTCCATTATGATTTGCAGGTAGGAGAGCTGGTGCTACAGAGGAAAGAATTTGGGGAACTCTGGTATTTCATCTATGGCTTGCCGCTAACTAATGCGTTCATGTCAGAAAACTGTAAGTGTTAACAAGACTGAAGTAGGATTTTCTGCATTCACTGTGCAGTTTAAAGTCTTGCTTTCAAATTATATGCTGTTCCTAGTTTCCAACCTTTGCAATAATGTGATGTAGAAAGTTGTATGTTAGCCCTTGTGTATGTTATTTACGTTATTTATGTTGCTTTGTGTCTTCCCTGTCCAGCACTTACAGAACCCAGCAAACTTCCATAATGCAGCAACAGAGCTCCTGGACTGGTGTGGAGACCCCAGAGCTTTCCAGAGACCATTTGAGCAGAGCCTGATGGGTTGTTTGACGGTACGTCCACTCCTGCTGTGATGGTGGTTCCTGTTTTGGTTTATACTGGGTGCAGTCTGTCATGGCCAAGGGAACTTGATTTTCAGAGTCTGCATTTTATGGGATTTTTTTTTGTCATTTTGCCTTGAGCACGTGAAGCCAGACTCTAAAAACTGTTTATTTAACTCCATTGCTTAACAGGAAGTAAAACGCAGTAACAAGACTTTAAAGCACAAAAGGGATAAACCTTTATAGGTAGATTACTTAAAAATGCCCAGGCTAGGTTACTTGTTAGGCACATACAATATTTATTTCATGGTTTGAAATTGCTAAGTGAGCCATGTTCTTATGGAGTTAATGGACTTTTAAGGTATTTATTTTCCTTTGGCATTTTTGGTAGGACTGAAGGATTACTTGTCTTCTATTCAAAGTATGCTGTGCTTTCAGCTAAGCAGTGGTACTGACGTGCCTGTTCAGCTTACTTTGTTACATATATTGACTGCAGGTCTAATCCTGACATGCTAATTCCAAGGGTTTTATTGATTTTGATGCTTTTCTTTCCATTTACTTTTTATTAAGACCACTATAGTTCCTAAAGCAACCTCATTATAATGCATTAAAGTACATAGTTGTGTATGCACTACACTATTTTTTGTTTTGAAAATTTTATTTCCTGCACACCCAGCAGCAGCGTCCAAAATTGTTATGTGGAGTCAAGACTTTGGAAGAATTAAATTCTGACTGGAGCAGGATTGTTAAAAAGCTTCATTACAATTTGCTAAACAAGTTGATATAAATAAATAGTCACAAAGGAAACAAATTCTAAAATTATTAATGAAGAAAACTTCATTGTATTTGTTGGGGGGCAGAAGTACATGGATTACTTTCATGCACTATGTAGCTGATACATATAAAACAGACACTGAGACTTAGTTGCCAGAAATCCAAATGTTAAGGAATGGCTCCATCTTAATGTGCTCCAGTGTATAGCATCTCTCAGATTTCCATGTCAAAAATTCAGAATAAATCCAATGATTTAAGGAAATGCATATAATTCTGCCAATCAGAGAACAAGTAAAATAAAGGAAGTTAAAAATGTTTAATACAGTCCAAAGACAGGATATTTAACAATTCTGTTTGAAATAAAAGTGGTCTGTAATATCAGTTATGAGAAAATGTAGTTAATATCCAATGTGACCATAACTATGTTTTATTTATACCTTTTTAAAACTTTGCTAGCATTTTTCAGGGTAGCATTTGGGAAAGGAGGCATTCACCTCAAGTATAATTAGGCAGTCTTTGCACAGTATTCCTCTGCAGCCCCCTGCTAGAACATTGTAAATCTGACCTGCAACTTCCTTTTCTTTCTACATAAGCCGATCTGCAGCCATGCCCAAGTGCAGGGTCAAAATAAGGTGTGACTGCCAGTGATTCACTGTCTTCATAGAGTGTAAGGAAAGTGAGCAGGAAAAGCTCCAGGAAAACTAGTGAGGCAAAACACTCAATATCTAGGTTTCAGTATATTGAAATAAAAATACTATCTTCTTACAAGAAGGAAAGGAAAAAAATCCTACGATCTAAGTTGTTAATATTTGAACTGCATGTATTGCTTTACTTCATACTTCTCCCTAAAATCTGAACAGGGTGCCATGTCCCCGTTTCCCAAGCTTGTTATGGGAGAGAACGATCTGCAGTGTAGGACTGACTGGCAGCAGCATCTTTATCACATTTTATAATCTCATTATATTCCTGACAAGGAAATAACACAGGAACTTCACCAGGTGGCTTGTTCTCTGTTAGATAAATACACGGGATGTGCAGAGTGCATATAAACTGCAATGAATATGTTTCTTGTTCTTAATTTTAAAATCCCTCTAAAGAATATATTCTTTAATGTCTTACTGTTTCTGTTTCACTTTAAATAGGCTTAACTACATGGTTGTACCCAAAGAGGTTGGTACTTCCTGTATTTTCTTAATATAATAATAGTGGGCAAGGTCTCCTTTTTTTATTATTATTATTTTACTCCTTACAAAAATTCTGTCTGAGCTTGCTCATTGTAATTTCCTTCTAAATAATATTTTCCTATCCAAAATTTAGCAAAGGTATATTTTGAGGTTTGTTTTCTTACAGGAAAATGGGTTTATCTACTTTTATTTAACAAACGTGACAGAACGTCAGCCTGTTTCCGGAGAAATTACTCAGAAAGCTGCAAATAAATAAAAGGCAGCTGAAATGTTGGAATATCATGGGTAAATTTAAGATCAGTTTTTTTAAATGCCTGTTCTGTACTATCAGAGCCAGTTTTTCTTTAATGCTGACAAGGTTTATCAGTCTTCTTTTTTGTGAGGATTGTGCTAAAAGAAAAAGGAAAAATCAGTATGAAAGTCTATTCAACCACAGAATAGACTGAAACTGGATTGTTGTTTTATTTTACCAGTCTTTAAAACGACCTTCAAAACCAAATTCCCTTAAAAATTCCATATTTTTGAATATACACTTAAGCCCAGTAATTTCTACCATCACTACAACATTTGAGCTGGGTGGTTCCAAAAGGATTTAATTTGGAAATTCTACAAATACTAAAAATGCTTGCTTGCTTACGAGGCTTCCCCCCTGTAGTATTCAGAAAATTTTTTTATTATTTTTTTTTTTATTTTATTTTTATGACATTCTGTTCTGTTAACTCTCTGACCAGGGAAAAAGTGGTATGCTAAACTGTCCTGGAACCATCAAGGGATATGAAAACATCATGTTCTACAACCAGATAACACGGTATATACTAATCCAAATTGAAACATATTAATATGTTATGAGTGCAGAAGGACAGGCTCTCTCAGGAATGTGCAAGCCATCCATTCCCACGCTGCAAAGTTTAAATGCACCAGGTGTAATGACAGAGCATCAAAAGAGATCTGTTGTGTTATGAATAGCGAATATAGTGGTACCTCTGGTATAACAATTCTTTGCATCATTTAAGTCTTATCTGTATTCTTTTGCAAAAATTAACCATTTTGGTTTAATCCTGTTAATAAAAGAAAAATATGCGCATGGTCTTGAAATTGTGTTTTAGTTTTAAGAATTGGTTCCTGGAAAGTAGTTCTGTTTACCCGACACATCATCTTGGTATCATGACTGTCAGTAATGTCTAGTTCACTTAATAACATCTGTGTGTTTTTATTCCTGTTGCCCATTTAACACACCCTGAATAGATGCAGAAGTTAGATCTTAGAAATATTCTGCCTGGGCATTAGCAGCAAAGCTTCCAGCTTCATTTATGGAATTGCTGGTTTTGATAATAATATATAGTATATATATATTAATATATAGAATATGCTTTTACAGAAGGTTTTCTTAAATGCCATCACTTAGGGAAGTCTTGGTAATTTGAAAATTTCATGCGTTAGCTAGACAGCAAGTGTAGAACAAGAACATGTGTCTGGTGTTTATTTTTCCTTGGTGATGTTTTTTTTGCTTTTAGAATGATGTGTGCACAGTATATATACTGGCTATTATAACTTGGTATTACTGTAGTTACATTTGCTACTATGGGCTCCAGTGATACTGTATGCAGCATAATAGAAACGATGTTCTTATCTCAAGAACAAACTCAGTATTTGTTACAGCAGCTATATTTTACCAGAGAGGTATCTAACAAGGTATGTAAACTTCATTTAACTAGGGAAATACTTTGTGTTTGCTATAGGATCCTTTAAGTTATTGCTCTTTTAGAGGTGGAATAATTTGTTTATGATAAAGAAATTAGGCTAATGCTGTCAAGGCCTACAAATAAAACTGGAGTAATTCTCAGTAATTAGCAGTGTAAACAGTTAAAGAGAAAAGCTTTAGGGTACACAGGTGAACCAAGGGCTTGTGGTGTAAACAGAAAATACTTTTTCAGGAACTGAGCCCCAAAAGCTCTGCCTCTTCTGGCCAAAACATGTGTGACTGCATTTAGCATTGTCATTATATTCAACAGTTCTGACAGACACTAATTCTAGAGCTTAACTTTTTGTACTTACCCATTGTAGGAAATCACCAAAGTGAGTGGGTAATAAAAGTTTATAAACAAAACACATTTCAATAGATAAATAAAAAGTCAAGGATGGAGTGGTAAGCTTTGAATCTGTTGTTTCTTGCAAGACACAAGCTACAGAAAGCTTTTAAACAGCTTTTATGGAACTCATGCAAACAAATTATGATCTTTCTCAGAGCAAATAAAATCTCTTTCAACTGGCCAAGAAAAGCTAGCTGTTATTTTTCAATGGTAGTTATTTTCAAATCAAATACAAGAGTCTGTAGGCCAGAAACTGAATTATAATTGAAATAATTGATTCTATAAGTTATTGAAACTGCAATGGATGTGGTGCTCTTTGGTATATTACTTCTTGCATAGTGTTATGGAGAGCTGATTAAAACAGCCTCCACTTTCCACAAACCAGATATAGATGTGTTTTTATTAACAATTTCTGATTCTAGCACTAGATTATATTGTGGCAAGACTGATAGTCTAGATAAATTTAAAAATATAATTCTTTAAAAATTTAGTGTATATGGTGTTACCTTATGGTCTTCTGAAAGAAACAGATTCAGTTACTACAGAGCAGTTGTAAAAAAGTAACCCTAGTTCAGCTGGACAAGGTTGTTTCTTCTGATTCTGCCTCTTCTCGGGTCTGCTCTATTGTCATCCCATGGATGAGCTCTGGCCAAGCAGTTTAATGTGTACATGATCTTCCTGAAGGCAGTGGCAATGGTTGGTGCTGTGGCAGAAATGGAAATGAGGGGACAGCTGAGAGCAAAATGGACAGATTTACAGACTTGTCGTCAGCGAAGGATGATAAAGGCACTGCCTTGGTCTCTTACTGTGCTTCAGTGTTACGAGGCACTGAGTTTATCGTTCTTTAGGGCTCTTCAGTGTGTCCAGTAAAGAAATAAAAGGGTGAGAGGAGCAGAGCTGTGTGCAGTTACTCTGTAGCTGTATCTCGGGGCTTAGCCTAAGAAATTATCCACACTACAACGGTGGGGTGTGCGTGCCTGAGCTGACTGCTGGTCAAAGCACTGAATGTAACAGACATTCTCTAGTGAAAGTTATGATCTCTGACCACTGTGGTTAGGATGTGTGTATCTCTTTGCATCCAAAAGATGGCACTTCCTACCCCAGTTTGTCCACAAAAAAATATGCTGAAATAGTTATTAAAGAAGCCTTCCTCTTCACCCCCTGCCCCCTACTATCTTAAGTGTTCTAGGTTTTCCTCTCCAAATGTTGGGTCTACCTCAGTCATCAAATGTGGGAAACTCACCTGTGTTTGTGAAAGAAATATTTCTTTTTAAATTAAAAAATAACACACAAAGCTGTAGTCCTGGTTGTAGTCTATCTAAGGGTTATGGCTTTCACCTAAATTTGTTGTGTGACTTGTACTTCATTCTAGATCTCTGTACTGCTGATTAGAGTTGCTGAAGTAACAAACATCTGTGATAAACTGGTGGAAGTATCTGCTAGAAGTTCATGTCTTAGTGATACTGACACAGAGTACAATAATATTTTGATTTCCATTTCTCCTTAGGAAATCCGAGAGTTGAGATTGTTGAGATTTTTTTTTTTTTTATCATTTTAAGGAAAAAAAGCCTATCTGCTCAGTTTTTGTGATATAAAAATCTATTCTAGCTTGTCTAATATGTTATGGAAAGCAAAATTGATTAAAAAAAATATATGTACTAAAAAAGTAAAAAAAAAAAAAAAAAAAAGAATGGCATTTTTGAATAACATGAAGCTTCCGCAGCAAGATGCCTCAGACTGCAAAAGCAACAAGGTTGAGCTAGTGCTAGTCTGTTCACAAGGTGGTGTTGACTTCACACCTGCCTGGATTCACTCTGTTTAATGCAGAAAAGTATGTGGTCAAAAATTAACATGTGACATTCAAAAATTCAGATTTCAAATCAGATTAGGATCTGAACATAATTACAGATGGAAGAGATGGTTCAGGGTATCTATACCCAGGAAAACGGGAGGTTGCAGCTGCCCATCAAAGCCCTAGAAATTTTGCTTTTAGTCTTTGTATCTAGGACTTCCAGAGCAAAAAGTTCATGTGGAAGGAATTCTGCTTCCATCATCCTCTCCATGCATCTGTCAAGCACGCAGCTTTGTGTTTGCAGTGCATCACAGCACACCAGGGCTGTGTACGTGCTGTACCATCAGAGTACAATCAGCAGGCACAGAACACACTGCTTCACAGAAGCTCATAGTGCTACCAAATAGCTTGGTACTACGAGGTGTCCTATAACCTCGTGGCCCTTTGACCTTAATTTTGTTAGTCAAGCAAATGGATTATTTTGCAGCCTTAGAATATTTGTTTGAGATGTGCTGCTGTCCAAACTAAAATGCTTTTGGAATTCCCTTATCAGTTTCTTCACATGACCACTATATGCCTCATCCAAATCATTGCTCAAAGTGAGCCAGGACTCAGGTGGCAACAGTATTGTAGTGACCCAGTGATCAGCTGGCTTAATTAAAGGACAATCCCTCCCTCTTTTCCTCTGGGAAAAATTTCAGATGGAGAGGGTTGAGTAGAATGACCTCTTTGATGTTTATGTTTGCTAGAGACATGCAGAGGAGAGGAAGAGGATGTAAAGGAGGAGGGGATACCTTTATTCTGCATGATTTATGTCACTGTTGCAGGAAGTGTCAAGAAGTACATGGCAGGCATACTGGTTTATTTTGAAAATATGGTCCTTATTCACCTAATGGAGTGGGAAATAAATTTTAGGAAAACCCTTGTTTGAATACAAGGGCTCTGTAAAGTCTCTTACATTTTCAAAACCCACTTAATGTCTGTTTTCAAGCATCAAAGGCAAGAAACTACTTAATGGTATAGAAGTTCCCTGACTTGCTTTGTTTGTCTGCATTGTTGAGGCAGCCCTTCTGCAACAGAAGTGTAACAGTCTCATCAGATCAGGACTTCAGTTCACATATTTCTTCCTCCTTTTCCCACCCTTTTTTTTTTTTTTTTTCTGTTTGAAGCAGATCACTATTCATGTTGCAAAATTCCTCAGTTTGCTTCCTGTTTATCTGATCTTTGTGTGTTACTGAGGGGGAAAAATTACCATCTACATTGCAGAATTCTAATTACAAAATTTCTGCTGTAGTCTTCAAACTGCATTCAGATAATTTCAAGTGTGCACAAGTGGCTGAACATGGAGCCGTCTGAACTAGCAATCAGCTGGCATTTTTAGTTTTGAGCAACCAGCAAATTGAATTCGTAAAATTCATTCTGATGCCAGCAGGGGGGGGTGCTCTTGACTGCTGCTAGTTAAGAGATTCATTGAAAGTGCAACATAATGGGAAGGGAGTTTAGAAATAAGCAGTCATGTAGCTCTCTTGATTAACAGGCCTGTTAGGTTGAGAGGTACATTGTTCCAGTACTTTGTAGTGTGATGACAAGCAGGGCAGGGAGTGGAGCTTACCATGGTGTAGCTCCTTAGCCTTGCAAAAGGAGAAAGGAGAAAAAAGATAAGGGAAAAAAGAAAGGTATTGCAGGTAAATTTAGCAAAGAGAAAATATGTTGGTAGCCAAATTTGTCTGTTTTTCATGTAATTAAAACCTCACTCTCCTAATTTTCTTCTCACTGTCAATGACCCTGAGAGTTCAGTCATCTGGAACTCAGAAGAGCTGTGTCACAGACAGTTAATGTAACGCATCCTTTATGAATCCTGTTTATCTGAATTATTCAGATTAAATATTTCAGAGGTTAGGGGTGATCAGATTTTCTTACTGAGAGTTGGTGTTATGTTAATGTTTGTTTGCAAATAAGGTATATGTTCCTTTAAAGACATAGCTTAAAATAGTTATCAGTGCCATATATAAGTTTAAATAAAAGCTAAGTGTTACAGGTGTGTGTAGGAAATAGGCTAGCTTTTTTAAGTCTGTCTGAAATGTTAACTGTAAAATAGCATAGAGAAATATTAAGTGTTGAACCTTGGGCTGGCCAAGCACTTCTCTCAGCTGTGATAAATGGTGATGATCTCAATTTATGATTGTGGTACTGACAACTATGTCTGGTTTCTTTGGGGTTTTTTGGGGGTTTTTTGTTTTTTTGTTTTTTTGTTTTTTTGTTTTTTTGTTTTTTTTAATGCACTGCTTTTCAATGGAATTTTATGCTTAGGTCAACTAAGATACGTGCTTACAGCATTGCAGAATGAAGTCATGGTTGAACACGTGATGCCAACTGCATTTTACCTGAATTTTTGCTGATGTGCTCAGTTTAAATTTGCAGTTAGAGAAAGACTTTGTTTGCAAGTGGTACCATAGCACTTAACCGTAACATTTAATGGATTATCAAAACTGTGTTGCCTTTATCCTATTTGATCAGCACTGTTACCTGAGTCAGATCAGAATCACAGGGGGTTTCAAACATGGTAGAATTTCTGAGGCAGGGTTCAGACTGAGCTGAATGGCTCCAGTCAGCAGCAGGTATCTGGAATTACTGAGTTTTGGCTTGGGATGGACCTAAGGGAGCATGCTGACTCCTCTTTTTGTCCAGGCTGGAATGTGATATAGATACTGTCTGGTCTGCTATAAATCCTTTACTGTCCAAAATCCAGGGATTGATAGCTCGTTCCGGTGCCTGAGGAGCCTTAATACCTTGAATGTTTTCTCAGTGCTTATCCTAAGTCACGTGTACACTGATCAGATGAATATCTGCTCCTAATTTTCTATTTGGGCATTTGGTTTTTGTTTCCTATCTATAGTATTTCATGTGTGTCTTTGGTCTGGTTTTTGGAATACTTTTCCAGTTTATAAATATTATTTTAAATTCTTATCCTATCCTCTTAAGTGTTTGCAGATTTTTCTGCCTGCAAAACCTATTTTGAGGTTTTGCAGTTTATTCTGCTTCATTGTTCAAGTCAGGACTAAATACACAGAAATTACCAGTAACCAGGGTAAGCTATGATTTGACAAAGGACTATTAATTAATGGTCTGAGTCAAATTTATACTACTGTTTTCTAGGCTATGTTCCTTTGTTACAACAATGTTATACGGGGCAATGTCAAAAGGCATATTACAGTTAATATACGTTAACTTGTCAAAGAAGGAACAGTGCTGATGGATTCATGATGATGTTCTGTGTTACTCACCTAATATTTGTTTATTATTTTGTTTTGTATCTGTCTGGATACCTGTACTTTCTGAGGTTCACCTTTTACCATCTTAAAACCAGAGATTTGATGTGCTTTCAAGGTCTCTGTCGTGAATGAATTTCTGCAGATAATCATTAGCAGTTGCAAAGTTTGCCCAGGCTAGTTCCTTTGAGGCCCTCTAAGGTAAATTTCATCAGGGTCTGCTGACCTGAATATATTAAACTTACCAAATGTTTTGTAGCTACTTCTTTGTGGTTTCTGGATCATGCAGCTATGATGCATTTGTTGTCTTGTTTCTGAGAATTCTCAATGTTTATTTAAAAGGCCAGGAGGTCCCTTACATACAGGTTCACTGGAGGAAAGCCTTACAAGTACTGAATGAGCAATCTCTGACTTGAGTTGTAGACAACCTGAAACAGGGTCTTTGAAGGATATGTGATGTGTTCCCTTGACTTTAATTTTGAAATAAAAGGAAGTCTTTAGCTGTCACAGTTGAAAGACAAGCTTTAAACTTTCAATGCAGTTAATGCAAAAGTTTGTAAACTGGAAATAAATGTATACTGCCCTATTCATGTTGATCAAAGAGATCACTGAGAAATGGTGTGCAAAAGCCAAGGGCTGAGGGAGAAGGGACCAGACAAAGTCCTTTTGAGCAGGGTTCCACCGGTTCATTTTATAGAGCCTCTTTTGGCACAGTGCATGGGAGAAAAATTTAGGTGGAAAATGACTCTTGGCAAAATGGAAATTTTATGAGAAATGTCTGCTTTCTATTAAGTATCTGTGGGTTTTGTTGTTCTTTTGAAAGAAAGAAGGGGGTTTTGTGCAGTTTTTCAGTGAAAGCACTTTCTTTCAAATTTAGATTATTATTTTTAGGGGTTTTTTGGCTAAAATGAATTTCCAATTTGTTTTCCCTCACACTTCACATGAAAAAGTAGGTAATAGTTTGACTGGTTGACTTCTGTATACTCAGAAGTGCAGATACTGCCTTCTCATGCTTAGTCTTCTGCTTGCAGTGCTTGCTGGGGTCCAGCTTCGCCTGCCCCAAGGTGGGCGTTCGCAGGCCATGCTGTGGCCATTGTGCATACTTTGCACCCTGGCAGCCAAAAGCTCTACTTTCCACCACACTGAGTCACGTGGCAGTGCTTCCTCTGACAAGGGAAATTAAGAAAAGGAAACTGATGTGAACTGTGAATCTAAAAGGCCTCAGCCTGTGGTTAGGACTCGGACTGACCAAGGCTTTGCCATCTATTCAGTGAAGGCATTGCAAGCAGAGATTGGCTTATGTGGTTTTTAAAATTCTCTGTGGTTCCTGAGTTACCTTGTAGACCTTTTTTCCATAATTAGTAATATGTCAGTTGAGAGTGGTGATTTGGCCACTGGCCAGGGAGGGTCTCAGTAGTTGTAGCTTTATGTTTTAAAAGCATATAAGCAGGCGATGCATTTCCTAAGTTACCGTGTGCTCCCAGTGTATCTGCCTTTGTTCCTGTCCAGGTTCAAAAGAAATACTTTAGTGATTATGTGCTTTTTAAAAACAGAAAGTGGGAGGGCCCTTTCTCCATTGTTTTACAGACCTGATTGGCACTCTGAAATGTGTTCCTCTATGATGCTACAGTAGATGATGGCTAACAGAGTTTAATTAATGTTTGCAGATTAATGAGACATTGTTCTCAAGAGTCTTTTACAAGATGTTTTTTTAGAAAAGCTTTTTGTCTGGTTTCTACTCATCCCTCCCCTAGTATCTACTTGTTGGTGGCTGAAATACAGTGATATTTGAAGTAGAAAAGGGGAACAGTTTTGTTTCCAAGTTATGTGTCTTCCAGATCTCATGGCAGCCCACCAGTCTTCAGTCCTGTTGCTAATTTAGCATGAAACATGAAATATCTTGTTCTGCTTTCATTCTTTTTCTTATGAATGGTTGCTGTTTTGGGATTTTATAACCTTACTTTTGCAAGTTTGGACCCAAGTCTTAGCCAGGATATTAACAACAATTGGACTTTAAGAGTAAAGGATTAAAGGCTGATCTACCAAGTTGGAAATATTTTTTTGCTTATCAAAAATAATTGCTCTATTTCTTTTTTTTTTTTTTTTTTTTTTTTTTTTACTTTCCTATCTAAAACTTAAGGTTGTAATTGTAAAGAAATGAGATAAAACACTAGGTGTGTTCTAGGATTGTGCATTATTATACTGAATATGCTCAATCTTAATTTCTTTTCCCTGGAGCTCTCTACTGAGTTTTGAGGTTGGGAGGGTTAAATTTAGGGAGAGGACGCTCCAGCCTGATAAAGTCTTGTGAATCACTAATTTCTGAATTAATAGGAGCAAAGGCAACAACAAAAAAAAAATCTACCTGAAAACTTTATTCATGCTAATTCTTCTAAAGAAATTTCATTCTTAATTGTAAATTAGAAAAGTGGATATTCGAAAAGGTTAGCATGATGTTTGTAGATTATCACATGTTAGTTCTTCACTCTGTGTTACAGTGTGGCTTTTTCAGGGATCCAATCCTGGACACAAATAATTGTAGTGTCATTAATTAAGAAAGGGGCTTTCAGTTGAAGGTGGGGTGGGAAAACAATATTTTCTTGTATTGTAAACTGTTAAGGATAGACGCTTTCTTTTGCTTCAGACAAGGAAATGGTGTTCTGTTTCTTGTGCAGTTCCTTGACCATTGTTTTAATGCAAAGAAGTAATGGCAATGTTAAGAACAATCTGTTTCATCTGTGCCTCAGAGTCTGAAGTCATCCTGTGCCACTGGAAGGCAACAGAAAAGCTCTGCTTTAGCATCATTTGGCAGAATGACTGTAGTATTGTGTTTGTACTATGCAGATTTTCATGAGGATACGTTCTTGGCCAATAGCTGAGTTGCTAGCTTGGAGAAACAGTTGACTGCTTTTCATCCTTAACTCCAGTCTTTGATTTGCTAGTTCTTTTAGATCAGTCAACAACAACAACAAAATTGTCTTTCCCTAATTTAATGTGTTTGGCAAATGCTTTTTACACAGGCGTATTTATTCTAAAACTGTAGTAGATATGCTTCCCAGTACAGTATTGTTGAAATGCAGCAACTGGGATGCTGTTCATGGTGTGGGAGAATGCTGCCTGTCAGTGTGGAGTGAGCATTTTAACCTGAAGGACCTGGGCACTGCCATGAGAACAGGGCCAGGAGCTGTAAAACAGACAGAGACTGAGGGATTTCTCATCCTCAAGTCTCAAGTACAGTAAAATGTATTCTGTCCATTCTTTACATACATTTCTCTAGCATTATTTCATCTGGTTTTGACCAACTTTCATGGAACTGCCAGACCTTTCTTTTGACAAGTGGTCAAATAACTGGATCACCAGAATACTCCTGTGTTCAGTTTGCTGTGCTTGCTTTGGAAACTACTGGAGAGCGGTGCCTCATACCATATTTCTACTGTGGCTCTTGCAGCAGATTTAGTTGTCTACCATTAGTGCTGATAAGCAGGTTAATATAACTTTGCAAAGAGCTCAAGTAACCCTTAATGAAGCTTTCTCTCTTTCCCTCTGCAGGTGGTTAGTCGAGTGGCAGCTCAGCAAGGATTTGACTTGGATCTTGGATACAGGCTACTGGCAGTATGTGCAGCCAACAGGGACAAATTCACTCCAAAATCAGCTGGTAGGAAAAGCCTTTTTTTGTTGTATTATTGATTCTTGGATGGTCATATCCTGAATAAATGCTACCTGTGGCTGTCTTGTGTTCTTCAAAAAAACAAAACCAAAAGCAAACACATATTTGGTGGTAATAGTGCTGTTGCTTTTAGCATTTCGATGGCATGCTCTTCTGGGGAGACATTACTTTGGAAATTTGTATTTTCCCCAGTTAGTGTTGTTCATTGCCCTTTTTGATCTTATGGATGAAATGTTGCTTCCAGAAGCATGGATGTTCAGTAATTTCATGGTGGGAAGGGACACACTCAGTTCCCTCCATCTTGATAAACCATTGATTTTCTGTCATGTGTCAACCTCTATGTTTTTCACATTCATTTTACGCTCCATGATACATCTATTGCAAAACTTTTATTTCTTGACTTCATATGTCTGTGCCAATAAGTACTATGGTTCCTCATACGTCTAGACATTAGCTTTAGAATTTTGAGCCAGGAGTATTAGCAGTGATATTGGTGTAGCATTAAGTAACCGTTTTCCCAGTATTTTACAGTAATAATCTGTTAATGGGCTTTGATCAAGTAGCAGTATTTGATCATGATGTATTGCCATTACTCCTCTATATAGTAAAAGTAGAAAACACACTTGAGGGTCTTTCTGCTTCTCACATGTTCAATTTAACTGGAGCATTTAATTCTGGTTCTTCTTTTCTCAGCTGATGAATGTCAACATAATGTGCACTGGTTTGGAAAACAGGAAAATAATTGTTCCATTCCAGTCTGAGCATGGATAACTTTTCTTTTTAGTACTAAACTGGTATGCAGTCACCATTTTAGAACATCAAGAAAGGTTCCCTTCTTCCAAAACAGTGATTTGTTGCCAACTGATTGGGTGTTAACATTTCTTTTCATGTTTCTTTTCAGTGTTTATCTTTACTCGTGGCTACCTTTTGTGCTAAGTGTTCTAAGCAGTTCCTCGTGCAAAAGTGGCTTTCACATCAAAGCATATTCACTGGACTTACTTGTTTTTTTGTATGGGAAGAGATCATTAATTCTTACTAAATGTTAAGTAAACTGTCTGACTTTCATCCGGAAAAACTGTGTGGAGGATAAAATATTCAGTTGGCCAGGCACAATCTCCTTTTCTTCTTAATTTCTGTCAAGTGTATCCATTAGCTAGCTATCACATCTGTTGTTGGTTGGTTGTTTTTTTTTAAAAAAAAAGGTTTGTCAAGTAAGGTTTTCCATCTGTGACTGCATTGTGTGATATATTAAAACTTTTATTTTTTTTTTTAAATATAGCTATTCCCCCATCTTATAAATTCTTCCTGATGTGTCTTTTTATCAGTGTGTTGGTGAAGGTGAGGTTGTGAGTCTTTGTATCTTTTCATGCTGTTATCCTTTTCCTTTAGGATTTACATGAGGGGGTAGTCCTGAAAACCACTGGTCAGTCACTATGTCCTGGAAAAGCCCCGTGTTAGTGTTTGATTTCCACTGGTAATTACTTTTTTGAGAATATATGCCCTTTTTTTTCAACTCATTACCCTAGCAGTCTGTACAGAGTTCAGTCTTTCCATTGTTAATTGATGCAATATGGGGAAAGGTGGTAAATCATATGCTCTTCTCTCAGTATATTCTAAAATCCTTCTCAGTCTTGTACTTTGCTTCTTATTTCCTAGTGGCATATAATCCTAATTTCTTTTCAATGATCTCAAAAAATTTATTTACATAACTACCTTAGTTTTACTGTCTATACAGTTGCTTCACCAGTTATTCCAAGGATTTCATCATGCCCATCTACACTGTGTTTTCCGTGCTTTTATTGTCTGTGTTAAATACATATGCCCCATATTTTGGGACATACCATAACATTTTCTGAGATGTTACATATATCCCCTACTCTAAGGATGTCACATTCACATGCAATCTATGAGAGCTACATCATTGAGTGGACAGCTTGAAAGACTGACAGACTGGGATTACAAATGTGAGGTCATTTGAGAACATACAGATTTTTAAAGAGTTAATTTCCACATGTGAGTGCATTAACATTTTCTGATTTCTCATGTAGCAGTGGCTCTGCTCCCTCTTTAAGTTTTTGTAAAAATGTTGAGATTGTCCTTTGGTTTTTTTTGTAATCAGTGTGCATCTTTGTAAGTTGCCTTATGTGATTTGCTTAAGTTGTTGTCAGGGGTGCTTGCACATTATTTTGAGCAACTCATTCTCTTTTCTCTTACATCTGTTGAAAGACACCTCCAGCACTTCTTCCAGTCACTTTCCTACAGAAGTCCCCTGATGTAGATATCAAATGGCATTAATTTTAATGAATAAGCATTTGTTTTCCCTTCCTCTAGGCTTAAGGGGAATTTAGAAGGTTTGAATTCATTCCTCCAAGTATGAATTTAATGCTGCCAACGGGATCACTCCAGAAACATTTTTAATCCATGTTGTTTAGTGTCTGACAATCTGAAATGTAAGGAGAAAAAAAACATTTTCTAATTTAAACACATTTGAGTAGGTGAACAATGGGGAAAATAATTGCACCAAACCCTTTCAAGGGCCATCCATTATTATTACCTCTTTACAGCTTAGGACAAGGCTTGTTGACTGATGTCCTGCAGGCTGGGAGCCTGCAGTGGCCTGGCAGTGGTGCCTGGCAGGCTTTGCAGCTCTGCTGTGTGGGACAGGTGGACCACCCCAGCCTGATGTCCCTCAGGTCTGCCGGTTTGTCGAGACAGCTGAACCAATGCAGTCAGTAGTCCTGCTCCTATTCTCCAGCAATTCCCAACCTAAGCTTGTTCAGGGACCTGTACTGGCAGAAGAGGTTTTGCTGGTACTGCTTCTTTTCTGTTTGAGTGGCTCCTTGTGTGTCTGCAGGGTCCCAGGGGAGTGAGGGTCCCTGTGGCAGTGCCCGAGGGTTTCTCTTACCGCTCATGGAAGAGGGCTGGAGCCTGAGGCTCAGAGGGCAGAGCAGCCAGCAGCCAAATTGGTTCAACTCGATGGGAAACCCACACCCCTGGTTCCTGCAAATGAATGTTTCATCCCGGCTGGTTTAAGCTGTTTTGGTGGTAGCTCCCTGCTAAGCTGTAGTGGTTATCGGAGGTGCCGATGGCAGATCAGAGTACAGGCAAATATGGGGGTAGCAGAGAGATGAGAGGCTGGAGCCAGACGGGCAGCAACCTTTTCAGGTGTCACAGCCTTAGCTGGAGGAATTCAGGGGAACAGACCGACCACGGTCAGTTCCTTAGTTTTTCCCATCCAAGACTGTTTGGTGTTGCCAAGACAGTGTTTGATGTTGTGCCTTTTAGTCTTGTTTTACTTGGCCATTGAGATAGTTAACAATTAGCTAATACAAATTGTTTTGGAGAATGCCCAGAGGGGAGGCTCATGCAGCATGAAAAGTATTAAAAAGTTGTCTTGTGTGTTTTTAAATAGAAATGATGATTTAATGACTGTGCCTTTTGTCTCTGCTTTCTGGTGTTTGTACCTGAAATAATAGCTGCTGCCTTTTATTCTCCTGGCCCATACTGCTGCAACTGGGCTGCTGCCTCAGCAGGAGGTCAAATACAGTGTTTCCCACCCTGAAGACAAATGACAAAGCCTTTAAAAATATATGTGTCTCTTTCGGTGACAGCTGCTCCCCAGACCTTCCATTGCAAATTCTTTTGCCTTGTTGTGACACCTATAGGGAATGGCCCAGCAGGTTAGCTGCCTGCTCATTTGCTTTCAGACTGCAATAACCTGAGCTGCTCTTAGTATGTGAGTGCATGGGTGTTTGTGTATTCCTTAAACCTGAAGACTTTCTGAATAGTGCCTACCTATCCTTTTCTGAACATGTCTCCTGCTTTTGTCCTTCCTGTAGATTTTAAGTCGTTTGCTGGTTTTATTTTAAGGTCTGCTATTCAAGTACGATAGAGTTCACCGATTAAAGTGTTTATTAAAAGAAAAATAAAAAGGAGTTGGAAAGGAAGAGAGAAAGAAAAGAGACAATTTTCTGATCTGAAATACTTTTTTTTAAAAATACTTTATCGAGCTACCGAAGTTCATTGCTCTTGTAGCTGCTTTTCTACTTTTGCTTTTGTCAGGAGGCCAAGCTGAGGCCAGACAAGGGGACGACAGGATGAGATCATACAGGGAGCTTTGTCAGAAAAGGACAGTGTTCAGTATCTCTGTAAAGAGAGAGAGGGAGGCAAGGAGCCTGAGGGCAGAACTGTGCAGAAAAGGTACTTCAGCAATCACTGAGAATCTACAGCAAATAAGCTGTGATAGCTTGGATGGGCAGCTAAGTGTTGGCTGTTCAATAGCAGAAATAGCAACCCTCTGATATTGCTTTGTTTTCAGTCCCTTGCGCTCTGCTTGGTATGCTTCTGATTTTACTTTTCAAGAGAAGTATTACTGAATAATCTTGAAGCATAAAAATATACTTAATAAGAAGCATAAACTAAAGTTTCATGGTATTTGAGGATTTTACATTGTTGTGGGGTTTTTCATTTCTTTAGCTTTAATCACTGTACTTTAAATGTAATATAATAGGGCAGTTCTTAGCAGGTATGATACCAAAGCTGTGAATAAACTGGCTAACAAAGTATTTGTAGTGAGAGTACTGGCAGATGGTGGCATTAAAACATTACTGGACAAGATATTGAGACCTATGATATGTCCTGATCAGGATAAATTTTCAAAACAATAGTATAGATTAGGCAAAGAGAGTATTTTGGTGGATTATCAAATCAAACTTCCAGAAATTATATAAAATGAGAGAAGAAATGACACTGCAATGTGAATGAAGAAAAGGTAGAAAGTAAGGATTACCTATAGATTATGGAGGTCCATAAGGCTAGGTTAACACTTTGCCTAGGTTTCCATAAATAATGCTCACATTATCTGTGGAGACAAGGCAAAGCCAGTCAACTAAAAGGATTACCAGTACAGAATGGAAATTACTCCAGCCAGGGCTGATGGCATCCCTCCAGCTTGAAGGGACCAAATGATCAACATGCCTGCATTTGGAAAGAAATAGCATATGAACTGTCAGTCTTGTGCCTCACACTGAAGATTTTCAGCAAATCCGTCAAGTCAAAATGGTCTCATGTGACTGGAGAAGAAATACAAATGGTGTATCTGTACTTAGGAAAGTGGCTGATAAGAATAAGTAAGCAGCTTTATGAGAGCAGAGTAGAAAATGTTGGCTTGGGTTGTTCATGAAATGAAAGCTGAGCAGAGTTATGAAATGTGTATAAATACTAACAAATAACTTAGAACAAGAAGAGCTGTGAAGCTATAGTACAGTGTTGGCACAAAACATACAGGTGTAAATTTAATAAAATAAATAAAGGGGATATTCAGAATTATTAGAGCAGTTGCATTTGAAAAATTTTTTCAGTTTGAATGACAGTGGAGAGGGATGGAGCAGAGTAAAGAAAAATGGAAAAGTCAAACTGCCTTTTTAAAGATAAAAGTCAGTGTATGAAGTTGTGTAATGTGGTTCTTGGTGTAACTGGAAGTTGGTTTAGAACCTTTTTATCTGTGTAGTGCTAAATTCATGCTGTATTTCCATGAAGATGTCTGATTCATTGGTACTTAAGAGTTGATATCCTGAAACTGTCCACTCGACACTCCTCATTAAAATAAAGGCATTGTATTCTTTTAACTGTTACCTTCTGAAACAGCTTTTGATGCTGAGAATTAACTACATTTCAGGTGATCTTCAGGTTCACTTCCCAGCTGTTAGTACAGATTCTCACTGTGTGCCCTTGTCTGCTTTGCTCTCTGTTTTGTCGTTTTATATTTTTGAAGCAAGGTTAATAATACACGTTCCATCTCACTTTTATTTGTTTGGTTTAATTAAATTCAGTATCATGCCATACAGAAACTAGTTCTTGCTCTGTACATAGATATGCAGTGCAGTGGAGCCATGATTTTAGCTGGGCACTTATGCTTTGTTGTCGTACAGATAAAATAATTCTGTTCTGGAACATATACTGGCAGGATATACTTCTGTTGCAACTAAATCTTTCTTTCCTAAAGATTTATGGTATGGGTGCTACAAATAAATGAGTAATTAATTCTTAATTCATTTAGATTATGAGGTTAGTTTCATTAGTTTCTGTTAATGAAGTTGGCAACTTCCCTTGACCAAAGGGAAGCACAGTCAGTACTGCTACTTAGTGGTAAGCAGCATTAATTCATGTCTGTACTCTGTGACAGCCACATTTACATTCTCTGCAGAAAAGGCACAGTAGACTTTGCCCATTTGTCTCGCTCGTGAGTTTACTCAGAACAAAGCTCTAAAAGACCTGCAGTTTGGAAAATTGTATCCTGAGCTTCTAGGCTGGCTTGGCATATGGCAGACTTGTCAGTAGTCAGCTCTCAAACATCTTGAGATGAAGCATCTGAAGAGCCCACAGAATGAGATCCTTTTTTTCCACTAGACCTTACTTGTTTGAGCTGTTCCTATTCCCTCTGAGATGTCTGCTCCTGATGCATTTGATCGGCCTTCTGCTCATGGGAAACGTTATCAAACTTGTGTCAGACTTTCACTATCATCAGCTTGGCAATTCCTCTTCATCTGTACTGTGAGTTTGAGGACCTCATGACATAATGATGTAGATAGGTATTATTTTGCTGGACTGAAAATTCACTTCCTTTTTCTTATTCACTGTTCTGCTGTACATTGAACACCTGTGTTTATAAGGGACATTGCATGGCTGAGCTGCTGCTTCTTTATTCTGTCTGGTCGAAATACCAAGTGGTGCATCTGCCTGTTCTTTTTGACATTTGACTGGTCCCTGTTACCATGGTACTAGTTCTGACTTTGAGAGATGTCATAGTAAAACTGTTGCCAGGTTGGAACAGTTTTGCACTAATGCCTTTACTGTAGCACTTAAGAAAATTGCAGGCACTCAACTATAGCAACAAGCTTGCTCTGCTGTTTTCTTAGTCTGTACCTTGGATTTTTGCGAGGCTGGTAATTACCTGAATGCTTTCTTTGCTGTGGATTTGAATGTATAGTGCATTAGCTCATCATGCAATTCCTGGGAAGAATTTTTTCCTAAAGTGTGCAACACACACTTGGACTAGTACTGCCATTCAGAGAAGATTTCTGTTGATCACTTATCAGTGTTCTCTGTCTTCTGCTTCAGGGATCTCTTATGTTTTGAGAACAACTGAAAATTTGGTGATAGAGACAGCTTAAAACTTGGTCTCTGTGTGAATTTTGATATTTTATTTTCTGTTGTAGTTTTGAGTCACTTATCTGTCCTCCTGGACATGAGGTAAGTCACAAATGAAAAGTAAAAGGGGAGGTAGCTGTGAAAACGTACATATATTCATGGGAGAGAAGAAAGCAAACTCTTAGAATGGTGTTTGCCTTTTACAAGTTCCCTTTTCTCAGCTACAGCAATCAGTCCTGAACCTGTTCCCTTCTGAGTTGCAGGGCATCAAACTGTACCTCACTGCCAGTGCTCTCTTATCAGCCTGTGTATCTTGGAGGCATTCAGAGAAGTTCACAAGGAGTCCAGCTATGAGAACAGTAACACAGCAACTTCCATGGGGATTGGTAGCGGTTTTTTACTGCTGGAGGGCTGAATGACGAAAGCATGAACTGTACGAACAGATCAGATCTAGCTCCAGGACAGCAAGTTCACTTCCTAAATACAACTGAGATTCCACTGCTCAAAATTTCAGATCCATTCCTAATTGCTGCAGGCTTGTCTCCAGCATGGAGTCAGCCTGTTCAGAAAACTTCTTTCTCTAAATACTCTAGACATGAAGCTCTGTGAAACACGCTGCTTAGTAAATGAGATGTTATATTTCCTATTTCTCTTTAAAAAGTGAGATTTCTATACTGAGAAGTCATTTTGAAAAAACGTTTGTCTTTCACCTTTTCTAATAGCTCATGTTAAAGTACACCTGTTAAAGTGTGCTGAGAGAAAGGTATTTACATAAGTGCTATGTGATGCAATACATTCGTTTAAGTATCAGTTAAAGAATAATCAAAGAATCATAAAGACTCGTCATTGTAGATAGTTCTAATTTGTATTAGTCTTTGTGCCTTTCATGAGAGGAGATTCAAGAAGAAAGGTTTCACAATAAAAAAAAAATGTATTTGAAGAGAGCTGTTAAGTTCCCAAAACAAATGCAGTATTGTTCCTTTTAACATGTACTGTTTTTCCTAGAAGTTCAGTAGAAGTTATTATGTTCCTGTTTGATAAGGCTTCTGGATTGTTTCCATTTTATGGATTGGTTTTGTCTCAATTCAGTTTCAATAACACATGTAAAGAAGCCATCAAATCTGCAGGTTTTCTAGATGCCAAGGTAACTTTTTTTTTTGTAGTCTGATGAAAACTACACCAATATTTGTCTCGTTGTGAGACACTTTTATGAATATCCTAATAAATCCAGACTTCATTTATTCCTGATGCTTCTATATATGCTAAGTCTTGCCTTGTAACCGTTATCAGTAACACCTGACTTGAGGAATAAATGAAAGAAATAAAATTTCACTCATACAACAATAAAAAGAAGTGATGAAGTTTAGTAGCTTAACAATAATAAACTCCAAAAGGTGTGAGTCTAACTAGAATCTTAGATTGGTTTGGGTCTCATTTCTCTGATTTAAGCCAGGCTTTTAGGAAAGTCTGGATGTTAAGTCCAAAAAGCAGACCTATGATGGTGACTCTGTATTCCTATAAGATGTCTCCATAGATGCAGTTTTTGTTGGGACTGAAGCTCACAGATAGGATTTCCTAATGTGTTGGAAGGAAAAGATTATCAAGTGTTGAGATGCTTGAATACTGTGCGGTCCTAAGTAAATCTCTTTGACTCTTACCTGTCTGTCTCATAGGTATCTCAGTTGTATCTCTACTTCTTTGCTGTGAATATGTATTTCTAATGTGCACTCTTACAAAGAACCAATGTTTCTGTTTTGTATGAACTGAATATCTACCAACTTCAAAGATTCACTCTCAGCAAACTTAAAGTAGTAGTTAAAGTAGAAGATTTGGGGAGAGATTAGAGAATCTTCATAGAATGGTGGAAGGAAATGTTGTGTGGCTTGTTCTGTGTAAGCAGGATTGGCCCCCATGTAGAATTATTCTGTGCCTGTAAAGAGACAGAAAGTTGTGACAAGAAACAAGAATAATGTCTGAGAGCGAAGTCCTCAAGTCAGTGACACAAAGCTGGTGGATCATCAAATCACTGCTGGAGGCTCAATGGGATCCTTTCATAGTAGATTACCAAAGATATTGTGAGGATATATATGATACATGCTGAAATTCACACAGTGATTTTTTTGCTACTACAAGAACCCAAACCATGTGTCAGGGCAAAGAAGTCAGCTGAGCAGAGTTCAGCAGTCAGTCTTCCTGTAAAATCCTTGCTAGAAGCTAGGCTTCAAACAGACCTCGGTCCTTAGGAAGGGACAGTCCACAAAGTGGTTTTCAGCATCCCTTTAGAACAGTTAAGTATACAGCAACATTTCAGCACTTTTCTTTTTTTTCTTTGATTGCAATGTGTCACGTAGCAAACTTTGAAGGTAATGTTAGAAAAACAGAGGGGAAATCCTAACTGCCATGTCTGACTTGGCACAGTCCCTTTGGTTCAATCAGCACTACAGGCTGCCAAGCTTCTGCAGCTGAAAGTATCGTCTGTCTTCCTCCTATTTTTGTGATTGGGTAGAATTAATGTCTTCGTACATCAGTCACGTATGCTTTCACTCAGAGAGAGTTGAAGAGCCACAATCTCCAACTCTGAGGAGGATTTTGTTTTCAAATCAAGGGAGGAAGGAAGTGTATTTACCCCACATTTCATTAAATCTTAAACTAGTCAATCAGGTCAACTGAGTAGAATGATGATGACCTCGAAGGATTGTCTTCAAACAGCTAGCACATACATGGCTGACAGTCTTTGTGTGGTACAAATAATTCTGGAGGGGAATTTTGCAGAGAAGAGAAGAAAACAAGTCTAAACTGAGGATCTGGAAGGAATGTGAGCATATAGGTGAATAAAATGTATTTGGACTGCAGTTTGAAGACATACTGGAAACTTGGAATAGTCAGATATTAATTATATACATTGACCCATGAAAAGAAACTATTTATTTTGCAGGTGCCATTTAGTCTACAAAGGTGAAAAAAAAAAGTCTGTACAGGTTCATTGTTCTATTGTTGTATTTATTTGCTTATGTGATGTTTTTGTCAGCCTTTCATCTCTCTGTCCAAAACTCTACTTATGAAGTCAGTAAAGCTATAAAGGTCACAGAGAGATTGGAAAAAATAAAACTGTGCCCGACAAAGCTCGTATATGCAGAAATAGTTGTCTTCCGTCACAATGTTAGAATTACTTTCTAAGGTTCCATGTTTAAAAACATTATTTGTTAGTGAGGAGCATTTAAGTCTTCCCTTCCCTGGAGAGGAGGCTTTGATTGCTGTCTGCACAGAATGGTGAGAAACTGTAGGTTCAGTGTTTTCAGTGGGCCCCGACCAAACATCTTCTGTCCTGCACTTTAAACAGTTCCTATTCTTTTGGCAGCTGTTTGTATGTTTTTTAAGCAATAGAAGAGTAAAGATGACAGTTAAAATACTTTTATTCCTTTTACTGATGCAGCAAAAAGATACAGAGCAAAGAATGGAGAGGTCACAGTGTGGGAGCAGAGGAAATGGACAGTGAATGCCTGTTCTGCCTGCAAAGCTTGCAAATTCTAGACAAGTGAGTTACTGTGGGAGAAGCTGAATCTTTGGATAAAAATAGAAATTTTAGGATGAAAAAATCTTGATGTGTCCAGAGAAACCCAATCATATTCTAATACAAAATACAAAGTAATGGGAATGGGATAATGAAATTCTATGGTATCTGCAGGTAATAATGTTCTCTTTATGGCATGTGCAAATTAATAACTAAATAATAGCCCCCAAACTAAAATTACTAGCTAGATGTTTTTTCCCTACCTCTCCTTCAACCCCAATATGTCAGTCTATCATAACAAACTAAATGGCTTTAAAAGAATTTGTAGTAGGTTTTAAAAGAACTAATAGTTGTCACTTAGAGTATATTGCTTTTATAACCCAACTAGTGTGTTCTTATTCTATTCTTGTGTCTCCAAATACACTGATAAAGTAGATGAATAGTTGATTTCTTTATATCGTCAGCTTTCTCTTCAGTGTAATTTGAGGCTGGACCTTTTTTAACTTTTTTCCAGTGCTCTTTTGACAGCAAAGTATTAGGTATGTGCCAAGTTTTTGAGAAAATGAAACTGTTGATCTTGCTGCATCAACAGTTGTAATAGGGTTTCTGAAAAATCATGAAATCAGTGGGGTTTCAGATGGATATTTTTCAAAGACCTGTTGGTATTTCAGCTGTGTAATTACCAGTACAGTTATCCAAACTGCATAACAAATGCTTTGCTGTTCCAGTTGCTCAGCACCTGACAGTGGTTTTGTTGGTGGTGCATCCTGGTGCAGCTCAGTTGTCCCATCCTATGCTGTGGGACAGAGGATCAGGGAACCCCTCATTGAGCTTTGTAGATAAGGATTATTATAGGTGGCAGAGTGTCTTCAGAATAAGTACTCTTTGGGGTTCTTTGTTTGAGTAACTCTTTCTGCAGCGTTCTTAGTGAACTCACTTCTTGGTTTTCCTTCTATTTTCCTTTTCCCCCTCCACTGCTGTATCATTCTAAATCTACCTTTAATTGTAGAATGCCTGCAGTTAATAATGGCTGTCATGTGTGCCAGGTTTTAAAAGGCCATAAACACAGAAGAATGGGCTGAAGTATCTGAGTTAAAAGGCTTGTTCAAGATGCTATCTGTGTGCTGAATACAATTCATGGGCATGTTAAAAGACATCAGATTTTCCTCTAGAGGTGTTTAACAGAGCAGTCTGGCCAGAGGTGGAGCTTTGATCTTGCTGTTTTGCTCTAGTGTGTGTGTTGTGGTGGCACCTATCTGTCTTTTGACTTCTGGAACTTGAACTGTTATTTCTGTTGTCTGGTTGAGTGGTGTTCATTTCTCTGCATTCGTCTTGCAGTTTTGGTTGTGGTTTTTTTGTAGCTGGTTTAGTTTGGTGTGGAGTGGTTTATTTGGTGGGGGTTTGTTGGTTGGTTGATTTGTTTTGGGTTGTTATTTTTTTTAACTAATGCTTTATTATTTTGTGCTTGTTTTTATGTAATGTTACAATGTCCCACATATTGGGACCTAGAAGCCATAATTCAAAGAAACAAATAAGACACTTTTGGAAGGCTCCTTCACACTGCAAGAGCTAACAACATGGAGAAAGGATTCCTTCTTATATAAGTTGAATTTCTCCCAGAAGGAGCTTTACTTGTAAATTTTCATTTATAGTATGTGGAGCACAACTTTTAGCTCATTATTTATATAAATGGAAAAAAAATCTGTCTTGTAAAAAAAACGAAGTGTGATTTATAAAAAGAAAAACTGGACTACCACATGTTCTTCAGTCATGAAACTGTCATTATTCAGGAAATCACTTAGGTATATGCTTATTTTTTGAGACATGTTTCGCTTCTTTTGCATGTTTTAAGTGAAGATGAGTTGTTTTAAGTGCATTCCTGAACCAGAACCTTAGCACTAATCCTTCAGTCACTGCAAAGAATAAATGAGGGGCAAAGACAAAGGGCCAAATTAAAATCAGTGAGATTCTATTCAGATGGGCTCTGCTTCAGCAAGCACATATCTAATTATAAGCACAGAAGTAGGCTCACTGACGTCAAAGTTAATTAAACTGCTTAAATTTAGGCACATGCTTAAATTCTTTGCTGAATCAGTATTTTTGAGCCAGCAAATAATAGGACAGCATTGCTGGTGGAAAGCATGATTTTTTGCCTGGGAAGGAGTTTAAATTCCCCCTTTCCACCATCAGTTCTTTTGAGGTCTGCCTGCTGGCATTTTGAGTTCCAATGGTGAAGGCATGTGTCAATATGTTAAAGTTTCTTAGAACATTTGCTAACAATTCCTCAAATATGACAGTATTTTTAAGTCATCTTTCCTCCATGCAGTATGTTATGCAGTATGGCAGGACTGTGCCCAGCACAGTAGTCTTTTCTGCTTTATTTTTTTCTGATGCCACTTGTACAAAACAAATCCTTTTGTCCAGTCTCTGAAAGACAAATTAGTAACTCATTTTCATAACAAAACCAGACATGAAGGAAGCATGTAGATAGAAGTGTGAAATAAAGAATGCCTGTCATACAGAAGCAGCTCTGATTCCTTTGGCTTCACATGTTATTTTAATTTATGATGGCATAAATAAATAACCTATTATTTGTTGGCCTTGAATCATTAAGGGCCTAATAAGATTTTTTCCCTGTAGGAATATGAAGGACAACATGATACTTCTTACACAGAAACACACATGGGAGTTTCAGCCATGTTTTGTAAATGAGCTGGGGTTGGTTGTGATCTTTTAACTGAGCCCTGCCTAAGTAACATAGTAGAGTTGCCCTGATGTAGCAAGGGATTAATCAGGAAGGTGCACTGCAAAAGATCAGATTTCTTCCATGTACTAAAACCTCACACCATGGGGATTAAGGGTCTGCAAAGGAAGCTAATAAAGTTATCAACAGGAATAAGTTCAAAAAAGAAAAGCAGGTAAGAGAGCTAAATACATTTAGATTTGTGTTTTAAAAGGTATTCTGCATTTTGTTCATGTGTACATTGTCTACTAATCACTATTATCTGGTAATTGCATGAGTCTAAAGCTTAAATTTAATCATCTTCATTTAGATACCAGAAAATGACATGTGTTTGGAAAAAAAAAAATAAATCAAAAAATCACCTTCCCTCCTGATGACTTCTGCATCAGTTTTGTCAGTAGTGACTTAGTGTTTGCATTTGGGAAAGTGTTCTGTTAACTGTGCAGGTAGTCTTGATGGAGAACGGGTGACTTTTTGGTCAGTATTTGCCTGTATTGTGTAATTTATTTCATGCCAATTAGCAGCTATATTCACAATCTAGAGTAGAGTAACAGGTGGCTTAAGTCAAGTCACAGCTTCAATTTTGCTTGGTGCCCTTTGCTTGGTGAGGTAAAGGAAGGAGAGAGGGAGCAGCTATTTGAACAGTGAATGAGACTGTTGTTAATGAGAAAGCTGGGCTACTGTCAGTGACAAAGCATCAGCTTTCCCCTGTTGGGTATCTCCCACATTATCCTTCTCTCTCCCCAAGCAGCTCATCATCCTGACACAGCTCAAGAGTATAATTTCTTCAGCTACTGCAACTGCTGAAGTTGTGTGTAGGGAGTTAGAGGAAGGAAGCAGCCTAGCAGGCAAGAAGCCTTCTCATTAATGTAGTATAAATTGTCTTTATTGAGGGATATCATCTCAGCCAGCGAAGCAGCAGGAAAGCTCAAGCCTGAATGGTGGTTTTTCTGGACCATCTTTTTTGTACAGTATTCCTTGACTGCATCCCATGTATTTCCATAAGATGATAATTTAGTTAATTTATACCAGGATATTCCTTTACCAGTTTTCTTAAGTTTTTTCCTTGTAACTCCATATTTTGTATATCAAGCAGCATTAAACTGTCAAACTGTATCTGAAACACTCATCATGATAACAGAACTTTGATCAAAGTGGGGACACAATCATTTTATACATAGAAGTTGTCTAAATGGATTATAGGCTACAGCAGAACATGTAATTAAATCACCTAAGTGGTCAGATTTAGTTATGATTAGATCATGATACTGGGGGTCTTGAGTTACAACCGAGGGCTCGCTAAAGACTTGTCTCTTCACAGCCATCCATCCGGATTTCCATTCTCAGTTACCCTAGGTGCTTCAGAGGGATAGCAGGTGGCTGTTGCCACATCATGCAAATCTTTTACATGAGGGCTTTGAAATATTTGTTTGGAAGTATCTCAAATATCAATATATCAATAATATAATTAACAAATATTAATATCAATATTTGGGATCGTATAAAAGCAATAATTTGAAGAGAGAAAACAATCATTTTGCCAGCCACCTGAGAGAGTTCTTTGAGGAGCATTTCCCCTGCTTCATTCCTTGTATTGTCTTTTTCTGGGGCAGCTGTTAGGGGACAGTTAAAAGTACAATCTGTCTTTCATACTCTCATTGCAGAGACCAAGAGCATCTCTTTGCATCTCTTATGCAAATCTCTTGTCATAAGTGGGAAACAACTGTCCAAAGTGCACATACATGCAGGATGTGTGCAGTTTGAAGTCTTACCACTGTCAGTAGATAAGTTTCTCATTCAAAGGCTAATCACACATTCTTGTCAGAGAAGCTGAAGTGGAGTATCTCCAGAAAGCATTGCTTTCTGACCTTTAAAGCTGTTACCTCCAGGGCAGAGTGAAGCAGGATATGTGCCTCACTATTGACTGTGACATTTCTGTCCTAAAAATAGATCACTACAACCCCTTTCTGGTTCAGACCGGCACCCTCTATGGGTGTATGATATTCACTCAGATCTGGATTCTTACAGGTTTTTAGTAGCTGGATATGCCAGATGGAATGCTAAAGCCCCTAAATTGGGAAAATGGGGTGAAAAAAGAGGAAGGAAAGTACCTCAGTGTTTTCATTTACTGTAGTACAGAAGATGTTTGCTGTGGAAACCTACAGCTTAATCTGAATCTGCTGAGATCAGAGATGATTAATTCACTTAGTAGAGCCCTCAGCAATGGAAAGTGGCTGCACAAATCTATATAAACCAGGGGATCTCTTCTATCTCATTGATTTTCATAGTTCATAGTTATTATGGTCTTACAAGCATATGGGTGTATTCTGAAGCATAAGAAATTCTTTGCATGTCTTTTACACTCTAGGTGAACTGTTGATTATATTTTTATTTTTGTGCATGCTTTGTCTCATAGGCGGAAATCAAGGATTTTTATTAATACATTCTATTTCCTGCTAGTTTTGATGACAGTAAAAGTGACTAAATGTGAATTTACAGTGGGCCGGTTAAAAAAAATGTAAGGAAAATAAAAAATTGCATAATTTGCTAATTTATTTTCCAGCCAACCCTGTCAGTCATCCAAGGCTGTGCAAACAAATGTACCAATCCTGTTTAGCCAGATTCATACTGACCTTCATATAGTTGAGTTGCTCATTTGGTATCAGTCTTAAATGACAACATATGGCGTTACTGATCATGGATATACTGGGAGTTAATCTTTACAGCAGAAAAAACTATTTCAGTGGGATTCAGCTTGGGCAAGCTGGACATGGTTAGATGGAGTTCAAATTCCCTCTTATTAAATCTGTTTGGCTAGCTGCATCTTATTCAAATCATAGACTAAATCATCTAAAGTCTGGGTAAGGCTTTCAGTGTTTTAAAGAAGACCACATTAGCTTTTGATATTGGGGGAGACTTATTTCCCTTCAGTGCCTTGGGAAAGAACTGGGACACCATTTCAACTGCAGCACAAAGAGCTGCATCAGATCCCCTTTGAACTGAGAAGATGACATGGTGGAAGCAGAAACTGTAATAATACAGATCCTTGGGGAAGAAGCAAATGGTAGAGAGGAATGGTAATTTGTTACAACTCAGGCAGGTAAGTACTTGTGTTATCAACCAGCCACCTGCATAGGTGCACACTTTTAGCTGAAGATCTATTCAAGACCCGTGGGACCAAACTTTTGTGATTGCTTGTCATGTTGGAGAACTGCTCTCTCTTCTTTTGGGACTGGAGAGAAGGAACAAGAAATCATTGTGTTACAGAGAAGATAGGCTCATCCCTGCAAACCCACCTACTGCTTCTGCCCCACTGATCTTTTAGTATTACAAGGAAGTCATTGTAAGTCTGTAACTTTTGAGCTGAGGAAACACATTCTTCACATTAATAAGCAATTTCCCATAACAAAAAGCAATGGGAACTTTTGGGTTCTTCCTTTGGAAAGAATGATACTAATTGTTTTGCCATAATAAAGTGGCTAATGGGAGATCCTTCCCCACATCCCCCTTTTTTCAGGTCAGTGTGGCACATTCCATTTTTTGTTTGCTTCAAAGCACAGGAGGAATCCCTCTTGGAGGGGGAGGGTTGTTTTATCATGCTCAAATGTGCAAGCAGTAAGCCTTTTGCTTTCTTCTTATACCCCAGTTTCAGAGTAGTTGGGAGGATTCTGGATTTCCCCCCACATGCTCAAGAAATGCAGCATTCTTTGTTTTTCCATTACAAATGAACTGAAACCCATAATCTCTGTACTGAGCAGAAGTGATTAAAATAGTGTAGAACAGATGGTTTAAAAGCTGCCAAAAATTGAATCTTTTGCTATTTTGTTTCTTGAAACAACTACATTAGTTCCTGAGTCAGATTTGAGTGGGCCCTCATAACTCATCTGAGATGAGAGAGCATGCTTATTTCTCTGTCTTTGGGTGATCATTAATAGCAATTAATTAACTTCTTTTTTAATAAAAAAGTATGTGCAACAAACTGAGGTAACACATCATTTTCATGCAGGACAAAAATGGACGTTTTCCATGGAGCTTTTAACAATATTTTTTTCTTGGAAATTTTGTTACTTTTGTTAGGGTTTCGTGGAGGGGAAGACCATGTTCCAATTCTAATATTTGTGGAAAAAAAAGACTGCAGACATTTGAAATGGTATATATTTTGATGCTCAGGGTGTGCAAGTTTGGTGATCTTTACACATTGATTTGTACACAGAAATGTCCAGATGATCCTGTGGTCAAGAAAATGCTCATTAAGCTGTCAGGTGTACTTTCCCTGCTCTTCCAGGGGAACAGATCATGGAAGGCTTAAGAAGAGGAGACTTGAAAACAGTACAGTGTCTTATCGCCCTCCCAGTGTGTGTTGTTAAATGCCTTTGTTTTTTTCTTCCTCTTAAAGCTAGAGTCTGTGGCTAAAATCAAAGGAAGATTTTTGCTGTCGAGTCAAAGCATGTTAGCTATATGAGTGAATGTGAGATGGCAGAACACACCATACTGGCCTTTTTCAGGTCTTTTGCTTCTGCCACGGAGCCAGTCAGGCAGTTTTATAGGTTGAAAATTACAAGTTCATTTGACATTCCCAAGTACCAATGGTTGACTAGCACTACTTAGAGTGATTTCTACATAGCATAGATTTTAACATAGCAGTTCACTGCTCAAAGAAGTTTGGCATCACCTTGAGGAACATTTTTAGAGGTAGATTTTGTGGACGTAGAGAAATCTTTATTGGTCCTATAATTTTTGTGAAACCTTGGGATTTTCCTCTTGTATAAACTGTGAGCTGAGCCATTACCATTTTGTTGTCTTGATCCTAATTAAGTTTAAAGTTTACCATCAGTAATCTTCCTGGCAAAGTAGCATTTATTTTTACATATTTCATAATGCAGAAAATCCTGACTTTCACATTTTAGTTGAGATAGAATGCTATCTATGTACAGTACAGTAATGCAGACTCCTAAAAAGGAAGGCAGCAAAACCAAGCTGAATTTATATTTTAATTTAAAGGTGTTCTTAAATTTGTTAAGGTTTGCAGTTTTAAATTAGAATTTCAGAAATTTAGTAATGCTCTGATTTGTGTAGATGATGCTCTGTTTAAGCAAAGCAGTTCTGAAAAATTGGAGTCTTGCTGAATGATTGTTGAAACTGGATCTCTTGGCCATTTCTACTCACGTTCATGAGAACTGATCTCTTTGGCCCACTTCATTTTCTGACGCTGTATCATCTACCTGAGCAGTAAAACCCTAGCTGAATGTTCTTTTTCATCTAGGCACTTCTGTGAAATAGAGAAGCTGGCTTCTGAAAGATGTAATTAGAAATCAGGAGGCTGCCAGTTGCTCAGGTCTGGGGAGTTCCACCAGCAATGCTGTTGCAAGATGGAGATTTGAATTCTGGGGAGACTGTCTCCTGGGTCTTCTCAGTGAAAGACTTTTGCTGTTGTAGACACTGCAGGTGTGTGTGCTAAACCTGAGTTATTACCAATACACCTGAGACCCACTAGAACTGAGTAATGTTTCACCTTCTAAATATTTACTCTGCTTTGTTTCCCTAAGGGATTAAAGGCCTGATACTCAGTTGGGGTTTATTCCCTGTTTTTTTTTCTTCAGAGAACACAGTATCTCTTTTTGGTCAAACCTTGGTTACTCAGTTAATGGACTTTTTATTGCCAAAAGTAGCAATTATTTTCTAAGGCAGAGGAAGGCAAGTGAGAGGAGAAGGAGGATTTTGAAAGTTCTCTATTGAAACTTCTGGTTTGGTTTATTTTTTAAATTATCCTAAGTACACATACTAGGAAGTGACATAATTGCATAGACTTTCAATTTCCTCAAGGCTCTGTGTGGTCTTTATCCAGCTTCTCAGATGGTGGCTACAGATGCTTAAAATCTCTTCCTCCCAATTAAACATCTGCTCTGAAGTGACAAAGTGGAAGACCACATACTTCTGAAAGGCCAATGTATGCACAAACAGTTTCTGTTAGTAGATATGATGGAGACTTTTCCCTTGGCTCAGCTTTTAATCCACAGGCAGTGAGAAATTGCTCTGCTTATTGAACTCCATGGGGGAGACCGAGTGCTGGTTTTAAGTACACATTTAAAAATGTACTGCATCTTCTGTGTAAGTCTTTTAGACATCTCTTTTTCAGGGATGTCAATGTTACTCTACTATCTAAGGGTTATTTGCTGCCCACTTGGAGTCTTTTTAGATCAAAAGTAGTGATGTGAGCTGATAAGGTGACTACTATTTAGTTAGAGGGAATATGGAAAAAACCCTCTATATTATTTTCTTTTTAAAACTTGGTGCAGTATGACTATTGTACCAAATGAAGATTAACATAGCCAGTCTCATCCTTTCATCACTCAGTGGAATGGCAACTGCGTAGATGTACGCTAGAGCAAAAGTTACTCTGAATACATGGTAATAACAGTACCACATCTGGGCAAGGAATGGAGAATATAGTAGTTTGGGGGTTTTTAATTTTTTGACAGAGGTAGAGTATTGAATATTAATGATATTAGGTAGAAGTAACAAAATACTTTAAAAAATGAGTTTATGAAGATATCTGAGAAAAATGGCTTTATGTCATGGGGAGGAACCAACAAAAAGCAAATAGTACCTAAAACTTTGCTAATGGAAATTCAGCAATTTATGTTAAAATAAAAACATGTATGGGAACAGTTTGTGTGTGTATGTTGTTGACATACTGTGGTGTTAGATAGCAGCATTATATAGTGTGTTTTTTCCTTTGTTACTTCTTAGTCTGCAGAAGTGCAAATAGTTGGTGAAAGAATGACATGCTCTGCTGTGTCAGTGCTTCTGAGTAGCTATTTTAAGGATTTTTAGTGTATGTGGTGGGAAAGCATTCCAAATTACAGGTAAGGGATAATCTTTCAGGGATCCAGCCTACTGATTAAGCATTAGATGACAAATGTAATGTGAAACATTTTCGAAAAATGAAACATTTCTCAAAGCAGAATCCCTAAGCATGAAATTCTCTGAGTTCAAGATGACAAATTTGGTGATGTGGACATGTGAGCTGAACTGTGACCAGTGTGCTCATTGTATATGTGCTGCTGAACAGCTACTGATGGTAACAAGATAACCCAGGCCTTATCACAACCCAAACCATAGCTAAACGCCACTTAACAAAGTGAACAAAATATGAAACTCAATTGTTATAGTCACATTCTTGATTATAAGGATCTATTTTTAAATATTTTTAAAAGGAAGAAATACATCACTCCTGGTCTTCTTAAATGTATAATATTACCTTTTTAAACAAGTTATTGAAAACTTGCCTTAATCTGTTTATTTGATAGCTAAATATATGTTACACCAAGTACCAGCTGTAGTCAAGGTATTCTCTGTCCTAAGAAGACATCATCTGCCACAGTCATCAAGGAAGAAAGTGCAGAACCTTTCAAGGGATCTAATCCATGGTTTTCCTGATGCCCTGACAGTGTTGATTGGTTGTAGTGTTGATGTTACTCACTGGTGCTCTCACAGACCTGTGAAGTCAAGGCCATTTGTGCTAAGAAGCTCTGCATACAGTTTGAAGGTCCTTCCTTTGAACAACTTTATACTGAGACAGACAGGCAAGAGAGCAAAGGAAGGCAAGGGTTGGAGAAGAGGTGGGAAGAAACAAGTTAACCCTGTCAGAGAACTGGAAACTGCTGTCTTGTATCTCCCAACTGTCTTTGTCACACCATTGTTTTTCTGCTGGTGCCATTTTTGAGAGAGAAGATAAAGAACTTATGGAGTTTACAGTCATGAGGCTTCCTTCTGGATTTGACACCATGTTCTTAAAAGTGATTAACCTCCTCTGGAAATGGGCAGTGTTAACTCAGTTGCAAGAGCTTTTAGACTAATTGCAATTTACCATGCTGAGGTCTTGTATGAAAGCAGTCAGAAACCCAGTTTAACCAGACATCTCAGTTTAAGGATCAGGTTTTTATGAGACTGCACGATGCAGTCAGTGACAGCAGGGAGCCAGTCTTGCCACAGGGGACTGAGGGCTCTGAATCAGTACCTGACACTGTACCCCTCAGAGCATGATGACCTCCTCACCTCCTGCCTATGGGATATACCAACAGCCCTAGTCACTAATTTATTCCCTGAAGTGAGGATAGCAGGCAAGAAGTGGATTTGTTGTTAAGCACTAGTATAATCGATTACATTAATGTGTTGAATTCCTCCCAAACAGGGCTCAAGTGGCAACACAGTGACTGTTTTTCATTTTTCTCTTCTCTCTTTACTGTCTTTGTAAATATAAGCAATTGTACTGGTGGTTGGGTGCTGCTTTTATTTCATAAGCTGCTGGGCAAAAGTTCCTTTTCTTTGTCTTTTGCACTTTTTCATTTACAAACACAGAATGGAAAGTGTGCTAGGCTGCTTGGGAGAATTTCATCTAATTGGGAGGAATCCACAGTGTGACTGCCTCCCCAGAGCACATCTCAGTCTTGAAAGTTCTTCCTTCCCCATTGCTGCTGCCTCCCAGAAGGCAGCAACAGTGGTGGCTGCTCCCCCTGTCTTGGTTGCTCCTTCCAAGGGCGTGCCTTGCTGCTCTGGGAGTTAATGCAAGGGTTAAAAGAGTGTATGGATTTTCCTTCAGATTTGCAGTCCATGTTTGAGCTTACTTGCTATTTTGCATTGCAGTTGATTGACACAGTCATCTTAAGTCATATTAACCACAGCACAGAAATGTTGTTTTCCCATCACTTTTTTTCTTACTTTGCATTCCTCTGCCTGCAGGATGACTACCCTGAAAGAACATTGTTGCTTAAATATCAGCTCTTTAATCTGATGTAATTATTTAGAGAATGTTTTCATGTTTTTGGTGAAGTAAAATATCTAAGTCAATACTTTGTCTGAAAGCAATATAAATATTTTATCAGAATCATGTAAATTATGTTACACATTTTAGTAGGTTCAGAGTTATTACTTGCCTTCCTGTGGTGTTCTGCAGGGATTCATGCCTTTTTTTTTTCTTTTGAATACCCATAAATCATTCCTCCTGTTACATGAGGTAATGTCAAAGTCTTAAGAATTTAGTTGTATTTTTAAAGGTAAAAGTTAACAAATACGACTGATCATTTCTGTTATGATGATATTCTAATCCTCCTTGAGTCTCTGGGCAATAGTGTAACTCCAGTGATTAGTCATAAGAATATTAATTACATTGAACCCATACATCTTCAGTCTAGTTAATCTCTCCCTGTAGCACTGGTGATGCTTAAAACAAAACAAAATGTTGATTTGATTAATGGCTTGTTTTTTCTTTTTTTCTCATCATAAATTGACAGGATTTGTGTGCTTATTCCCAGGGTATAGAAACTACTTGCATGGGCTTGCTTCTTTTGCTTTTAAGTAACTCCAAGTTTAAAGACATATAGTTTTTTTCCTGATTGCTCTGTTATATATTGAGGGCTGCTTAGAAACTAGGATTATCTCTCTCCCATCTACCAGTGTAAAAAAAGGTGAGGAACTGATTTTGTCTTTCCCGTCATCTTTCTTCTCCTTAGTCCCAGAAGCAGGAGATTTCCAACATCATTGGAAGGCATGTAAGTCTACCTGGCTTGCTGAAGTAGTCGTTTCTTTCTAGTAAATGATAAAGCTATTGAGGAATGGTATTGAAGGATATTCATTAACTTCTTTGTTCTGGTTTTTAAAGCTGGCTTTCATTTCCCCCTCTCTGATTTTGACATAGGAGTTTATGGCAGACTCCTCTCATTCTGATCTGATCGAAGTTAGGAGATTTAGGTCACTAAACTTCACTCCATCAACAGAGTTGAGAGCTACCATTAAATCCCAGAAAGACATGGCAGGTGAGAGTGCAGATAGTACTAGAATATAAACCCTAATTTTGTCAGGGTTATAAATATTAAAATTATAGCTTTCACCCAGAAGAATGTCCTTAAAAAGGTAATGGCTATTCAAAGCAAGAGAAAGGCAATTTGGAGTGGACATCCTATACATGAGAAAATAGAAATGGTTTTGATGAGCTCTGAGGCACTGTAGGAGTTTTGTTCTTCCTTCTGGAAAGTACCTGCCTCCTGAAGGTTTGTTATTTGTAATCCCTTGCCACAGAAATTGTCTTTAAGCATAAGGCAGAATCTTTTTTCCATTGATGTAGATTTCTGTAAATACGTCTACTATTGCCTTTTCCAAAGTAAAAAGAAATGTAACTTTTGTAACCTCATTTCTTTTACCTTTGGTAAAAGCAATTTACTTTGAATTTACTAGTTTTTGTTTGTGGGTATGAAAGTATATTACATCTCCTTTAAGAAAAAAATTTTAATGAGTCATTCTAAAGTCTGCATAGCGTTTTCCAGGCAGCAGTCCTCCAGGCCAAGATAAGTGGCCTACAGAGTAACACTAACATGTGTTAAGCCCCACTTAAACAATCTGCCAGCACTTTTTAATTCAAAATCTTGATTATAAAGGTGCAGTAATCAGTGAATAGTTTGGAGATTTGACAGTGACTGTTCGGCCAAAAGTTAAGAGCTGTGGTACTGACCTGTGGTTTCTTAGTTTTTGGATGTTCAACTGAAAATATATTAAAGATGCTTAACTTCTACCAGCAAGAGATTTAGCATTTTTAGAAAATCAGACCCAATTATGCTTTCTGAAGTTGAGGTATCCAAAATTTTCATTTAGTGTCTTCTCCAGATTTTACTCTCTCATTTAAATGCCTCACTACACTGAACTTTCACTTCATTTTTTGCAGTTAGAGGAGATACTTCAGTGTGTATTCTCTAAGTACTTTAAGTAATTAAAAGTAATTAAGTGATTAAAAATACAGTTGTCTGGTTAAGCTTCCAAAGAATACGTTCAGCTCTAATGCTTACTTAACAGTGGATTTAAATATGAAACAAAATGTAAACCCACATTTTCAGCCTAAGGGAACATGCAAAATTTCCCTGGTTTTACTTTGCAGGCTTCATTAAAAATAGTTTGCCATCAAACTTCCCATTTTAAAGCTTCTGCATTGAACTCTTTAATTCTCAACATTCAGTCTTTTGACTTGAACAATCAACCCACAAAGGTAGCACTGGCCAGAAAGGCTAATCTGATGTATATTGATTAAAAACAGGATAGTTCCTGTCATTCACAGTGGAAGGATTCTTGATTTGATCAAGCTGTTTCAAAGCATCGCTTGGGACAAGATTCTGTTCTGGTGCCTGTACATGATTAAAGCACAACTTTTGTGAAAGCCTCCATGTGATGTTGTGGAGAGAAGTAAAAAATAGTGTTAAATACTGATGGATACTTTCCAGGTTATGGAAATATATATTTTTGTAGCTATAATATTGCTGCATATGCTATCAAAATTTTAATTATTTAACAGATGGATGTAGTTATTAGGAAGTCTTGAAGTGTGATCATTGCAAGGTGTAGACTTGCTCTTAGTCTCAAAGTAGACTAGATCTATGCAAGAATTCCTCTATTAAAATAGGATGTCCTTATATGGATGCCAGAAGCCATCTTTTAGTGATGTGACATAAACCCTCAATTGTAAATTTAACTTTGAATAAAGGCAATATGAGACATAGCCTCTTGCCAGTATGAACTGTGTCTATGCTTGGTAGGAGCTGCCAGTGCAGTTCTCTTCTGTGGCTGTATTGCTAAATATTTCGCAGATCTAAAAGACTTTCAGCATCCTTTAATGAAATGCGTAGACTACTTTATACAGACTTAAGATGGTTTAAAAAAAAAAAAGTGAGTGTAGCTTTTTGGTGGGAATGTGCCAGATATTTATTGATGATCTCAAATTGCAGGATACTTTTGTGTGGTGTGGCAATAATATGTTTTGGTAACTTCATGTTCTACTGTTCTCAGTTTCTTTAACCCACAAGCTATGATTCTTTAAAATTAATCACAGTTTAAGCGGGATTAAAAGCTCTTTGTGAATCCCTCTATATATAGATACATGGTTATCTATACTGCATGCCCTTATATTTTGTTCTCAGCTATTGTATTTTCATGATTTTGTTTGAGAAGATGCAATTATGCTATCAATATAATAAAGAAGGTGCTTCTTAAATTTAAGTAATAGGTAGTGAAGGGTTAAAAATCTAAGGTCCTGTTAATGTTGAGAAGTGCTGACACAAGTTCTTCAGTCTTTTTCCTGACAGAACACCCATCTTTAATTTGCTCCTCTCTTTTCCCATATAACATTGTACATCTGTCCTTGAAAACAGCTCTTGCAGCATGAACGTAGCCAGTGGAGTCAATTTAGCAAAGGTTGCTGTCTGTGTCCTAGCAATGTAGGCAGACAGCCTGGAGCTATGACTTATAATCAGCTGAACAGGTACATGAATAATTACTAAAGATAGAAACCTGTGTTAATTGCTGGTTTTAATCTTGTTCTCATAAATTGTTACAGAATCGCCCCCCTCCACCCTCTTTCCCCAGCAACAACATGTCAAAATGAGTATTTTTCTTAGATTGCAAGTAATCTACTAGATTTGAGAACTTTTTTTAGTTTTAAGATCATCTTTGCTAATATTTAAGCATACTCAGTGAGAGTCCTTTATATCCACTTCAGTGCTTTGAGGCCTTGAAGTATTTGGAGTTGACTGAGATGAGAGTTTTCCAGTTTCTGAAGGCAAAAACTGATGTTAAGCTGTTGTTTCACTTAAAATTATTGTCTACCAAAAGGTTTCTTTAATGAATCTGAGCAAAACCCACTTTCCTTTCAGACCATTCCCTTTTTTCTGCAATCACTGTATGTTGGAGTATCAAAACAGACAAAACCATAAAGAATCCCTCTAGTTCTATGCTGTTGTTGCTAATGCAGTAATCCTCCAAAATGAGTGGGAAAAATTAAGGGATGCTCTTAGAAATTGGTTAGAGTATTGAGGGGGAGGGGGAGAAGAAAGACAGTGACTGCATTTGGTCTTCATCAAGAGTATTTTGCCTTATTAGGCTACTTTGCAAGCTAAACTGTAATTTATCTCACAGTCCGCCAAAAATAACTCTGCATGGCTTTCTGGCAGATTGATATAAAAAGTGTATGATGATGGTACATGAGTTTGTTTAAATACAAAGCTAGAAGCATGAGCTGGCCTCTAAATGATGAATGTCTTTGTATTCCAGAACGGAAGTTTTCCAAGACAGTGATGCATAGCCACCAATTTGTAACTTTTCTTTTAATTTGTAACTTTGGACTTTAATCTATTTGATTATTTCTATAGCCTTTCATATGTTAGATATGTTATCATTAAACATCTTTATGCGCTTTTGATGGTTTTTTACACTCCACAATTGACTTGGAGAAAGTGACATTCAGTGTTGTTTTCATAGTTTTGTGTTTGTTGGGGTTTTTTTAATTAAAAACAAAATACACTGCATGTCAACTTTCTCATTTGAGTGTTGTCACAGTTCACTCATAGCACAGGAAAAGGGCTCTGTCATGAAGTTTCCTATGTACAGAATGTAAATACTGGGGGTAATGAAGGACATGTCTTTTCTTTATGTCTTTTATTGTTGCCCACTCAGGATGTTTGTATCACATACTCCTTCTCACAACTGATACCTTACATATTTTGATAGATTGGTTTTAAAAGTAACAATAAAAAGGATATAAGCAAATAGCCAAGATTTGCTTGCAAACCCGTTTTTTGGATTAAAGGCAACTCACTAAAATGGGACCCAGAGGGATCCCCATGCAGGGGGGAGGATGACTTAAACTGAGCCAGAAAACTGGAGCAGCCCTGCATGCAGCACCTGCTAACAGCACCACTTTGGTGGGCCTGGGATAAGGAGAAGTGTCAACTGGATATGAAGGCACATATAACCTAGAAGGAAAAGATAAAGGAAAATAGCCACTGGGATTGACTATTTTCATGGAGGGCTTACTCTCTTGAGGTCTTAATGAGGAATATCCATACAATGTATATTTCTGAAAGATATTGTTCACATTCAAAACAAATCAGACTAGATTTACAATGCTAAGAAGTGTCCAGGAGCCATAGCATGGCTTCTACTTTCCAAGCTTTAGTTTCATTTACTATTCTGCATCCCGTTAGTCCTACGCAGCCTCACATTGCTGTTCTGATAGTTTTCTATCTTCTTTCAGTGAGACCCGATTAAGTTGCCATCTTCAGAGCTGCCTCCTTATCCCCTTGAACAGTTAATCAGAGAGAGAGAAAGCTTATCTGTGATTAACCCACAACTTGCCAGAGATGGGGCTTCAGCTACAAATGGCTATATACTCAATAAAAACAAATATTTTTACTGAGAATATATTGTTAAGCATCTCAAAAATCAGCAGAATATATTTTATTAAAGTGCATACTAAAACTTCCTGAAAAAGAGATTTAGTAGTCCTCACTACATTTGAAAGTCTGCTTTGTGTGTAACACATATTTTAGTCCTTTACAGAACATGTGAATGCTGAAAGATTGGTTTACAGTCTAAAGAATAGTTCATCAGATATTCTCCCAAAGTAGTAGAAGGTTAAAAAAAATCTAAACTACATGAGGAGAATTGGGCAGTTTTCAAAACGTGGTATAAAAATATTTGATCAAAAGTTAGTGAAAAATATGGATGTTTTAGAAATCCACTTGATCGTGCTGAAGAATTGAAGGTAGTATGGAAAGGTCTTCAGTTAATTTCATTTTTTTTCTGATTTGCTAGAAATGAACTCTAGTCCAGTTGATAAAAGAGGCACTGAAAGTGCCATTTGTGCCATGCTCCAGTTTACCAAGGAGTTTGAATAGAAGTGTCTAAAAGTTGGATAAACAATAAATCTCCCATTTTGTGAAAAGCTTGTTTTGAAACACTCATTAGTATTTGTAGCAAAATAGACACAATAAAATAAGGGCAGAGCATCACAGGTGGGGTATGTTGCATCTGTAGAATTGCCAATGGACAAGTTGGGGTGTGAGAGGACAGCTGCATTAGCTCTGCTGCAGGTGAAATAGCATTGGATACAAATCTGAACTGAGGCCATCAGTACTGCAGTATTTTAGTTTTGTAAAGCCTCTCTTCTGACTGTCATCCTACATTATGGATGTGATTTTCCTTTAGTGTACTTTTTTCTTTATTTCTGCATGCTTTGGTTACTTTTGCTTATCAGTTTTCTTTGAAGAGAACCAAAGATATAAACATAACGAATGTGGCTTCATTATTTCTGGGTGGGTTTCCCTCCCCCCATATTTCATTGTAATTTTTTAGGTCATCTTATTTTTCTGCATGTGGTAAAGACATTTAATCAAAAGAAGGTATGAAGGAAATAGACAATAGAAAATTGTCTTATTAGATGGCTTTAAGGTAGATCTCCTTTCCTAAATATTATGGCCACTGACAGAGGTGTTTTTCATTGCAGTGCCCAAAGGTCTGTCCTGAGCCTCTGCACAGGCATGAAGGAAAATATTTTGTAATGGGGTAACAAGAATATGAACATTCTGTGGTCTTGAAAGTTATATAGGGCATAAGTCTCTTTCAGAAGGTTTTGAGTGTTTAGTCCAGTTGCTGTGTGTGTTCAAAACAGCATTTGGTGTTTCCAGGTGTGCAGTTCAGATCAGATCATCAAAACATTTAGCTACCAGGAGCACAAGCAAACAGTGGTTATTGGCAACAGGAGAAAGGGAAATGCTGTGTTGTTACATTTTCTAACTTTCCTACCTTTATTTTATAAAGCCTGACACAGAAGGGGACTGAAGGGTATGTACTTTAGTCATAGATTTCTTTGCAATGTAGTAATCTTTGACTTAAACAAAATAGGACTAAACCACTTGAAAGGGTCTTTTTTACTTAGCTTTTAAATACTGGGGCTTTCTTTCACACCTCTTTCTGGATGGAGTTGATTTGATTCTAGAAAAATGGGTTATGCATGAAAGACATTTAATGCAGAGTCAAAGGATTTTAATTTTTATTTTTCCGAGTATGTGGTTGGTTTCTGACTGGGATGCAGCACTTGGATTTATAACAGCGTCAGCTGACTCAACCTACTGTGAAACATTAGGAAAAATCGACAAGGCCACTGATCCATGTATTCCATGTATTTCAACGATGTAATTGTAAGCCTTCTGAAGAGTTTTCTGAATCCTTTGAATCAATAGTAAAATATATACATATCCAGGAAACTAATTCTTGGGCAAATAACCTACTCTAGACAAATGCTGTAAGGAACTACCCTGCTGTGTTCAGCAGTGCAGCAAAATTCTGATGAATAAAGATTGGTCCCCAAGATAAACCTTTCAATCTTTGGCCATAGAAAATTTGCATTGCTAAAGGATTATATTATGACTCAGTGGGCAATAACTGGTATTACAGCTACTTGAAGAGAATTTCCATACCCATTTATGTTTTCTTTCCCTAAACAACTTGTCTGCTCTTTTGTCAGCACACCTCTCATAAGGAAATTACAGTAGAACAGGATGATGTCCCCCCTTGTACAGTCTACTTGATACTGAAGCTTCCAAAGGGGTGATTTGCTCTCCACCCCTCTGTAGCCTCTCCTTCTTTTCCTGTTGGTGGTCTGCATCTTATTATGGGTGTTGCTCTATTTGGTTATTTTTTTAGAGTATCACCAAAGAGGGGTAAGGCAGGAGAGAAGCAAGAATTACACCGTAAGGCTATCTCACTTGAACTGTTGAAGATAAGCATTCTGTTGTTGATGTTGAGCAGTCAAAGGCACCTGAACATATGAATTTGTTCACATCATTATCTCTTCACCATAAAAAATTGGTGCTCCATGGCCATGCAGGTCTGTTGCATCGTCACTACCTAAGGACAGACTGCTAACTTCTTAAAAATACACTCCAAAGAGAAGTGTCTTGACAAGGACAGCAAAGAGCAGTACCATAAGAATGTGGTTCATTTCTGTGCCAAGTGGTGACTGAGAGGATTAAGATTAGTGAAGTTTCTGATCAGTAATATTGTTTTACATTGATAGTGTCCATTAAACAGACAAACATTGCCTCCTATTTTGAGGTAAATAAGACTTCTCTGAAAATCTTTCAAGTCTTCTCCTTACTCAGGTAGAGGTGGTCAAAATAAGTGTCTCATTTTAACTCCTTGTAAAACTCAATGATGTCCCACGCCTGTCTCCCCTCCTCTGAGTGTCCTGTTGGCCCCATGGGAGAGCAGCTGCTCAGGATGTGAGTGGTCAGGCATGACACAAGACAGTGTGATCCCTGTGGCCTCAACAGAGCCACACGAAGCACAGCCAAAGAGTCTGCTCTCCCACGCCTGCACATAAAAGGTACTTCCCAGTATGGACCTGCTTTTCCCAGTAGTACGTGTCTTCAGTTGGATCTTGTTAATAGTTATCAATGCCTGAGATAACTTTCCTTGTGATGTAACTTGACATACTGCTGTCAGAGGGTCTTAAACATAGTAATCTTTAAAAATGATTGGGAATTTGCCCTAGAGAAAAAACTGTTATGATTAATTTCTACAAATGATAAACCACTGCTTCTTCAAAATATTGCATGCTATGAAGTGTGATTTAATCCATTTAACTACAGAGCCTGATGCTTCTGACAACTGTGACTCAAATGTCATCACAGAAAGTGTTATTTCAAGTGGCAGGGTGGGATTAGAAACCTGCTGAAGATTTGTCAAAGGAGAAGTAAGTACATAATTTTTAGATAAGTGATTTGTCTACTCTAAACCACTTCCTCTGAAAAGACAGGCAGCTTAAAAGAGACACACAGTTACACTAGAAAGAGCAATTTAATTGCAGAGAGGTACTACTACTTATGATAGTTAGAAAAACTTAGTATACTGTGGAATATGTTTTCTATACAGAAACAATAAAATTAATTTTTATCCCTCAGAAAATAATTTCATTGAGGCTTGTAGGAGGAGGAAGCCAGGCTCAATATATGGAACCTCATGACTGCCTGATCCGTTCTTGTTGCTACTTCGTGTGTTTTTTCAAAATATGAAATAGTACCATGATAGCTTATGAACTGTGTGAAAGTTCTGTAAGTGCAGTAAAACCTGAAGCAAGCACAGAAGTGTTCGTTCTGTGTCTGTCTATAGTTCACGTAGTATTATAATCAATTATAAATTTCATTCACATCCGCCAAGTCTGAACTCAGTGTGGTTACATAAGTAGGGAATTTGGTCCTTATTTTGGATTATCAGCATACTTATAATTGCTTTGACAGTCCCTAAAACTTGTGCTTGCTATTGTCTATTCTGTCAGGTTAGCTATGTAATTTACACCTCGTTAAAGCATCTGTCCACTCTGAAAGGCAGTGAAATAATTGTATGAGGTTCTCTACCTTGCTTTCGTGTGACTGAATCTCAAATTTCATCAACCGCAGTGGAAACTACATTTTGTGTAGGAGTTTGTTCCAGCAGCACCGTGGGTCCACCTGTATCTATGAGGACGTAGCTGAAAACTTACCTGTGCTGTATGGACTGTCTGCTATGGATGCTGGCCCAGCACTGAGTCCTGTACCACCTGAAGCAACCAGGTTGTTAAGAAGTGCTCCTTCAGTCAGGCTTGTGCAGCTCTGAGATTGCACAAAATATTATGGAGGGTTTCATTTGCAGTTCTCCTTGGTCTGTTGGCTGTGGAGAGAAAGCACTAACCCTGTTTGACAGGCTGACCTTGAGATCTTACGTCGGGAGTGGAAGTTAGGTGAAAGCACTCGTACCTCTTACATATTTGTAGTGGATTCCCTGGGGGGGAAAAAAACGAACATGAAATCTGACAATGCTTTTTTGTGGAATCATTTTTCAGAGAAGAGCTGCTCTTTGATACCTGTGATAGTTTGCTGCTCCGATCTGTCATGTTGCCGACTCTGTTAAGGTGATTGCAAAGCACAGTTAAGTGACTGTAAGCGTGGCAAGGGAAGCTGAGGCCATTTTTTCACTGAAAGGAATTTTGCTGCAGAGCCATTATTTTTTTGAAGGCCTCCTTTTTTGTTTGTATTTCGTTTGGGTTTTGCTGGAACCTGCGGGCTGGCTTCACTGCGAGGGTGCGCCTTTAAGAGGTGGAGGTGCCTTTGTGCAGGTCGTGCGGGGAAGGAAGTGGCTCTGCACCGCGGAGGCTGGCAGGAAAAGGCTGGTGCTCGGCTGGCCACAACTTAAACTGACAGTTTTTCCTCTGAGAGGGAGCAGAGAATTTTCACATTAGCTTTCTGGGGGTTTTGTGTTTGGTTTTTTAGTTGTTTTTTTGTTTGTTTGTTTTTTTTCCTTTGACACTGTCAGCTGAAACGCCGACCACTACAGGCTGCATTGTGGCACAGCTGGACACGTGAAACTTGTTTAAAACTCTTCCGTGGGCAGCGGGAACGGATGATGCGTTGGGAGCAGTGGGCGGCCGGCAGAAGGGAAGACCTGAACTCTTAAACACACCCCAAGCAAACAGCCCGAGCAAGGCTGTCCCGCAAGTGACAGCGATTCCGGCTGGCACGCCGCCCGCCCGCCCGCCTGCCTCAGTTTCCCCGGGCAGGGAGGGATGCGGAGGGATGCGCTGTGCCCCGCCGGGCGGGGAAGGATGCGCCGGCCCTTGGGCACCCCCGGCACCGCCGCCCGGCCCGGCCCGGCGGTACCTCCTGCCCCGGTGGTACCTCCTGCCCCGGCGGGGCGGCGGCCGGTGAGGAAGGAACTCCCGGCCCCGAGCGCTACTCCGCAGCCCAGGCTGCCCTGGACGCTAATTAACATGACTAGTTTGATGGATTTAGTCAACAGCATTCAGCAAACAGGGTAGGGGGGGAAAAAGGGTATAAGATTACCCAAATCTCAAGACTTTTCAGCCCCGGTGCCCTTAATAGCTTGTTACGCGGGCTCGAACAAGTGTTGCTTCCAATTAATTGATCGAGGGGATTTATTTTAGTATTTTGGCTGGATGCCAGAGACAGAGGCTTTGTCCTAGCATTTTAAGCACCACCCCTCCTTACAAGTTTGAAATGTGAGCTGCCTGGGTGGTTTGTTTTTTTTTTTTTCCTCCTCTCTCTTTCTCTCTCTTCCTTCTGGCAAAGTGGCTGTGGCTGCGTGTGTGCGTGTGCGTGCACGAGTATGAGAGAAGGAGGGAGAGGTGTAATGGGAAAGCAAGACATGGATCACTAGAGACAGAAAAGAGAACCATCAATATCAATAACATGCAGCTGAGGTGAGATTTTTCTGAGTGTTTGATTTTCTTAAAACCCTTTGAGAAGATTTAAAGCAGCCTTCTGCCATGCTGTATGCTGAGGACGTACTCCTAAGCAATGTCATAGGGATGCTTACATGTCTATCGCCGTTTTAGGTCTGTTCGCGTACGTGTGAAGTTTTAAAGCTTAACCTGATTCTCTTTATTGTCTCTAGAGGGTTGTAGCTTGAGCACAAATAGCCTGTTGGCAAGTACGGCATGAGCCCATTAGCAAGACTCCATCTGTGATTGGTTTTGCCTGGAAACCGGGAGACAAGCAATGAATAATTGATGTGTGTTGTGCAGTAGCTGGACAGGCAAAGAGGAGAGAGAGAGAGAGAGAGAGACGGAGAAACAGAGCAGGGTGCCCTCAGAGGGGGAGAACGAACAAGCTTGAAAATAGCTACTGGCTGCCTTGTGCTGAGATGAAGGCAACCTCGGCTGTCTTTGTTCTGCACTGGCTGGTTTCTGCCTAGAAGTGTTTGCAGACATATGTGGCCTCTCTGCAGCAGGAGAGGCAGGCGGGCAGAGGAGGGGCGGCAGAGGAAGCCCGGGCTTGTGAATGGGATGTAACTCGGGGGTAAGTTGTTTTCGGGGGGGCGGGGGCTGTTGGTGTGTGAGCGGGGCCGTGTGCCGGTGTGTGCTCGCCCGGGGCCAGGCTCGGTGCGTGTGCCGGGTGTGCGAGCGGCGGGTGCATTGTGGGAGCGGCCCCGGCGCTGTCAGCCAGGGATGGATGGCAGCGGCACTGCCGCCCCCAGCCACGGCCGGCCCTCCGCGCCGCCGAAACACCCTCCTTTCGGGGGCCAGGGATCTTGCTTTGCTGTATCTGCAGCCATAAAACCAAAAGGCGACAGCAATTATCAGTGGCCTTTTCTGCAACTTTAGCCTGCCTGGCACTGTCAGAACGTGGCAAGCTGTTCTGCAAACAGCAATGACAATAAGTGCTGCCACCATTTAATTTTTGCTGTCTTTTATATAAAGACCTTGCCATGCAGAACTCACATCTGTGGAAGTGGTTTCAAAGAGGCTCGCAAAGAAGTATTGGTATCAATGGCGGTCTCGTGTATTCCAGTTGGCAAGTTTTTGCCCCTTGTGTTGAGTAGTAACAAGTGTCTTATTTCTTTTCTTGTGTAAAACCCAAAAAGATAATTTACGTATGATTTATGGAGTTTTCAGAAAGTTTCAAACTAGTGATGTCAAGCTGGAATTTGGGATGTTGGTTTATAGTTTAGTTAGTTGCGTTAATGCAAATAATATCTTAAAACTGAATAAAATAACATATATCAATGTACACCAAAACGCCAGACATCTATACAGCTTCAGTGTTTGCAATTCAGACATTAACAGCACAGTGTTGGGGGAAGAGACTTGACATGGTAAATAACAGCTCTTCAATCAGTAAAATTGCTGTGTAAGGTGAAATAGACTTTGCCTAAAGTAGCGTCAGTGATTCTGGGTCCACTGAAGCTGCTGTCAAAACAAGTGTTGACTTCAGTCTTACAAACTGCTTTACCTGAGTTCAGGTGAGCCCATTATAAGATCTGGTTGAAAATCCCTATCTGTCAACTTTTCATGAAATAAATGCTCTCTGTAGATATCTCAGGGGGTGAACTGCTCAATTTGAACTCACATTTATGACAACAACTTACCTTGGCTCGAAACACTACAGACGATTATGTTCTGCAAATCTGTAGCTTTTGGAGTGAAAAGTTACCTTGGAGACAGTTTCTTTCAAAAAGTTGTGTCTCAGTCAGTTTAAGCTAACCACTTAGGCTGGGGTGACCTAAGAGAAGCAGTTAGCATGACTGAAACATTACATGGAAGTGGAAGTATATAAAATTAAGATTCAACTGAAATTGCTCTAAGTTGCCTAGTATTTCCTGTAATTTTTCCTCAAGTTATAAGTTTATTACAGTTATAGTGGTAAGAAAGTAATTATTAGAGTCTAGTCATGCATAAAAGTAGAAGCTCCTCTTGAGCAAAAGCATGTTTCCTCCATGCTGTCATCAATCTGCTTAGCAGGATTTTGTTCCTCTTTTTACTAGCACTTAAATTGAGGTGGCAGCTAAAGTGCAGTAGCACTTGTGAACAAAAGTTTGGGTTTATGAAAATTTATTTCAGAAGAACTCAGTAACACTTCAGTTTAAGGGAACAGAAGACTGCTACCAAAGGTTTGGTTTTGAATTTGTGGTTAAAGTTTGATTTGAAAAAAAAATGCTTAATATTAATTTGATTCCCATTCACTCCACTTTTACCTCTTTCTGGAGGAGCCATCAGAAAATCCCTGGGGAAATATGTCTACAAATGCAGTTAAATTTCACTAGTAAAGAAATAATCTGAATGTGCAAGGTAGTTTAATGTTAGCAATTGAAAATACTGTTCTTAAGGGAAGTTTGAAACTTAGTCGTAAGCCTTTAATCTTGTGTAAATCATGGTAAAATGGGTGCAAGTGTCAAATTTGTGTGTCATGTCTCTGTGATCCTGGCAGAAGTGTTGCTGTGTTCATATTTCATTGAAACACATGCACTTCATTGATAATTACTTGTGCTGAAAGTAGCATTCAGTTCTTAGGCTTGGTGAAAGCTCCAGGAACAATGAAAAAAGCTTTTGCCCGTGTAGTGGACAGGGGGCAGTTATTCATTACAAAGCAAAAAAGCAGAACATGTAAACAAACAATGAGAGAATAATAGAGGATACTTGGGGCTCAATTCATAAACAAGTTGATATTGTTGTAACAGGTACTGTATTAATTACAGTGAGATAGTGTAGATAGCATAGTCTCACAAAACAGATCTTCTCTTGCCTTGAGAGTTAGTACAGCAATTATTTTGAGACTCTCTGACTCCAGTGCCCCACACTGCCCCCCAGTTACAAGATGTTTAACCAAGGACAAGAGAATAGTGTTTTTCTATGTCACAAGGTAAGCTGAGGACACAGAAGTTCCCATGTTATCCTCAACTGTCACTAGGTCTGTGACAATAAAGGCTGCTTTCTCATGACCATTACACCAGCAAAAGGAATATTGCTGATCAACAGCAACCAAAAATCTTACTAGAGTGCAGCCAACAGGAAACTGTCACTCTGTGGGATTTTACAGTTGTAACTTTTTTTTTCCTCTCACAACAAAAGAGTAGGCTGTACATTATATTAAAAAACAGCAAAAGAGCTAATCAGGGAAGGAGCTCACCAGGGGAAAACAAATAAGCCCAAAACCTTATAATGTGAAACATTGTTAAAATGATGTTCCAGAGATCTCAGTGAAGATGCCCTCTGGTTTTGTTCCTCTCAGTTTGAGAACAGAGACTGCCACAGGAAATACCTTCCTCTGACGCTGCTCTGCCAAGGGGAACTTCTGTTTTCTCTTGGGTAGAACAAGCAGAAGATGCTGCTCTTAACAGACTGCTGTGAAACTGCTTGTAAGCAGCTGGAGAGCAAGGCTTTTGCTCAAGGAAAAATAAAAGGTGGGGAAAAGTGTCTTCCTCCCAGCGTTGCTTAGCTATTACTGCATTGTAGTTCAGAGCTATCCAAGCTAGAGCTGGGTGATCTAATTGAAGTCTCAGAAGCCTGGCTGGGCATGTGGATAGCTGTGCAGACTGAACGGATTGCATACTACCTCTGACACCTTGCAGGATACAGCATGTGGTACAGCATAGACATATCCTGAGGATTTTAAATGTAACAAATGACCCCACTGCCTGTCCTCAAAATTTGCGGAGGCATGCTTTGGCACTTTTCCTTGTACTGATTTTTCAGAAGAAACTAGAAAATTCTGTGAAGAAATCATTAGACATGGCATCTGTTTCATTGTAGTGTGGTATTATTGTGTTTTTTTTTCCTTTGGAATAACCGAAACCAAACAAATCCTTATAAAAATAGCTAAAAGTTTTAACACACTTGGAAGAATATATCGCTTGCTTCTTCTAACAGCAGAATAGGAAACAAAATTCCACTAGGTGTACCTGCTTTGAAGACTCTATAGCAAAATGTTTAGATATATCAATCAGCTTTTCAAGAAGTAACTAAAAATCAACTTCTTCAATATCAGAACAATTTGAATTTACTGAGCAAAGCCTTTTAAACCAGCATGTAAAAGGATGAGCTAGACTTCAAATGAAATGAATGTTTCAGTAATTATCAGAGGTACACCAATGCACAATAAAGCAAAGCAGTAATAGCTTTCACGGCATGGTGAAGACTGTGTATCCATTCATCATCAGTGAGGAAGCAGCCAGCCAGTCTGGCACATATGTAAACTCTTTCACTAAGAATTCAGTAAGGAAACAAGAGAAACTCAGAAATAACATAGACAGGTTTTTTATTTCTATTTTTAATTGGAAGTTACTTGAAGACTTTTCTCCTTAAAGTCAAGACAAGGTATAGTTATAAAATAAAATGAGTGACACTGGGACAGTAATTACTTCAGCATTGTGGAAGGCTGCCGTTCAGCCTACCTATAATAAATACTATACATTTCTCCATTGACCTGGATCATTCTCAAATATCTTGCATTCTCTGGAGTGTGTTACTAAGCCTGAGTCTTCACTTGTTAGGGATCATTCTATTGATCCAGTGCAACCAATGACAATTTTACCAGTTTCAGGAAAAAAAAAAAAGGTAGTTAATTTTGTTCTCAGGTTTTTTTATTAATACCAATAAAATGTTCTGACACCTAGATAAGCTCCTAATTCTTGTTATTTATTATAAGTGAAATGCAGCTCTCACCAGGTTGATGAATAGCTGATGTTTGTTTATAAACTTCTGATCCTCAAACTGAATTTTGTTTTAGTAGTTGGTGTTCTTGATACCTTCTCAGTGGCCTTTGTATCTCTTAAATCCCTTCGGTTTCAGAAGGTAGGCAAGCTGGATTCTATCTTTGTTGACATCCTTAAAGCAGACAAAATCCCCCAATTGTTGGTTAATACGAACTCATTAGAATGCTATTTGAATATAATATTACAGTACCTGGAAAGGTTCATCCTTTCATGTGCTTATCATTTAAACTATTTGTACTGGATTTTCAAAATCATTCTGACCTAACTTAGTTACAAATAAAGTGAGTAGAGCTTCAACAGAAGCAGAACTAGGGCAGATGGGAAGAACTGGGATGCTGATAAAAATCACTCCTTTGCTTATTCTTGACTACCTTTTCTTAGTCAAGCCCAAGAAAGTAACCAGAGCTAAGGAAACATTGTCACAGGACTCTCTTTACCTCTCATTTAGCTCTGCTAACCAGTTTTACTGACCTGGTGGTTGCTTTTGTGGTTTAATATATTTAACATTTCATTAAAAACCTTATTTCTGCATTAGTATGTAGTAGGGGGAAAAAAAAATACTGGGGGGGGGGGTTACCTCTTAGTGCCACTTACTTACCATATTCTAGGCCAGACTTCAAAGAAGGGTGTTAACAGTACTTTTACTGTCTTATCTACTGACACTATCCAACTGTTTTAGAAAGTTGAGGTTTTCAAGCATCGGCGTAACAGCACAGCTTTCAGAGGAGCCTGTCATGATTTACTTATTCATACAGATTGCAGTGGCTTATGTAGTCTTGATCCTGCTTGATCTGCCAGCACTATTTGCTTCTATTGATCACAGGCTGTTATTTGACTGCCTTGAGCAGCTTGTAGGTCTCCCTGGTTCTGTTAGCAGGGTCTACTTTGGATACTTCTCAGCACTCTCATTTTGTTGCTGTCAGTAGTTTTAACTCCAAATTTCCTGCTCAGACAGAGTTGTGTCACACCCTTTGAGTTTTGCAATAAGTTTGGTAGCACCTTAGTGAGCTGTGGTGCTGTAACTGGGGTCCTGTCCGGATTTGGCTGTTAGCTCTGATTTGTGATGCAGGTTTGGCAGTGTGCCTGGCTGTCATGTTAGGTTGTAAGTGTGTAAAAGCTCTCCTATCCTAGGTGTAATAAAATGGCATGGTTTTGGAAATAACCATGAGTTCTTCATGTTCTTACACACCTTTGCAGCCATATGCATCCCTACTTTTTCTAGCAATAGGGCAATTGAGAGGTTAGCCTGGAAGAAACTTATGAACCATGTCATCGTCTTGCACATAGACAAGTACTGTTAAATTGTCCTGTTCCAGTCAACTTTCCAAATGGCTATATATGTTTTCTAATTATTCCTTGGGGTGGAAATACTGTAATTCCTTAATTGGCCGATTTACCTGGAAGGTCTTTGAAGTAATTTGTGGCTTTCAAGAAGTATGGTTCATAAGACAAAAGTTGTGTTAGAATCAAGTTAAAAAAAGAAACATTGATTTAAGTTTATATATGGTCTTAGTCCACTAGAAACAAAATATTTTAACCTTTTTACTAAATGATTTTACAGCTTGTGAATATACTTCTAAGCTCTTGTGTATATTGTGTTTCTGGTTTTAGTATATCTGGCCCTTTTTGAACATGCAGTTAAGCTTCTGTTATTGTTTGTGACACCTTGTATCATTTTCATAGAAAAACAGCCCCACAGATGGTGTTTGAGCAGACAGCAGCTAGTCATAGACTGGCTTCTTAAAGAAGTATTTGAGATGAAGAATTATGAGGACCAAGTGATTTTAACTTGTAAGGAACACTTTTAATACATGATGACCCACTCTTTCCACCCTTCTGTGTTGACACATCTAGTAATGTTAGGCTGTTGGCTGTCTGTCTTGCCTGACATTCAGCAAACTTCCTCTTTGTCTCTATATCTACAAAAAATATCGGGGGGGGGGAGGGGGGGTAGGGATTAATTATTTTGGGACTTTGGAGAACTAGTTGATCATTAGTATGTAGTACCCCATAATCTTGAATTTTGTATTTTGCAATAAGCAAATCAGAAGATTCAGTTTATAATTTCTGCTAAGTTAAGAGTAGGTTATAAGGGATCAGAAGAAGGAAGTTTTAAAGTCCCATCTTAAGTGTTGACTTTAAATGGCTCTCTTGAAGCACTCATGAATCATGTTGCAAAGGCGAAAATGTCCTTCTTGTTAAATGAGTGTAATCTAAAATGTTACAGAGAGCTAAATGATTTATTGATGTCTATTTCTGAGGCATTTACCTGCACCTGTAGCCAACCCATTCCATTTATTTTGGCTTGCTGACAAATTAGCAAGCTATTTGTATGTCAGATTCGGTCAGTAGTCAGCTCCCACCCCCTTACATATTGAACAGCTTTTAATTTAATTGTTTGTGGTATTGCCAATTTATTATCCATATAGATGTCACTGAGAGGAGCTCTTTTACACAGAGAAAGGAAAACCCAAAAGCTTTATTTGTGAATATTCTCAGTGTCTTGTAGAAAGAGAGGATGCAGAAGAGAGCAGCTTTCAAGCCTTTTCCATGCACACGGGCAATAATCTATGCAATACCTTTCTTTCTGTTAGTTTGAAATGCCAAATATTAGGTTTCATATTTAATGGCTGAAATAAGGTTAACTCTGTGATTCTGGCCATTGTCGTTGTATTTAGATACCTTTCAGGAGTAAGCAATCCAAATTACCTCTGGAGTTGCAGCTGCATGTATGTGTTGCATAAATACTCTCAGGTCACTTGAAGAGTTACATTGCTGTGCTTGAATAGTTTGTGTGTGGGATGTAAGGCAAAATTATTGTGTCTTGCTAGATTGTTTTAACTGTTTGCTTAGATCTTCATTACGGTGAGAACTCGAGTGCTACTTTTTAAAGTCAGAGTGCTACACTGTTACACAGACAATTGCTGGTTGCCTGACCTGACCTTCCAGGCTGTCTCTAGCCCTGCTGCTCCTCTGTGGCACCGCTGCCGATGCTGGCTGTGCAGCAGCTGGCTGTGTTCCCCATATGAAGAGGACTAAGAAAATCTGTACTGTGGTTGTGTTTTCTTAACCTTAATTAGTCTCCTCTTGCACGTTGAGTTTTAAGATAGATAGGAAATTTGGGGTTTGATATACCCCAAAGGACTTTCATGCCATGTGGGCATGCCCAGTGCTGGCCATCCTGGCCACCTCATTCTACTGGGGCTCTTTGGGACTGCACCTGGGGACAAGGCAACCATTTTTTTTCTCCTCTCAAACAGCCCCATGGTTTCTGGTTAACATTGTTGGCACTGTACAGCTTGAAATGTTTTATGGTCTTACATCTACTTAACCTTTAATGTTTTCTGTCGACATCTATCATGACCTGGTGGCCTTTGGTTAGTAAAATGTGCCCTTGCAGGCTGCCAGATACTGTAATGGAATTAGGCATTTAAAATTATCAGACCTGTCAAAGGGGCTTATAATCCTGTGAGAGCTTTAAGTGGTTTCTTACCTCCGCTTGAACACACATTTGACCTGGTTGAAGCGTTTTCACTTGCTTGTTTTGTTTTTACATTCTATTAATACTTTTAAAAGTGGGGGAGGGCAAAGGGAGAAAAAAAAATTTAGTTTCCTTGGCATCTTTATGAAGAGTGTCCTCAGTTCTGTCCCAGATATCTTCCCCCCCCCCC
>JAWWEE010000159.1:10935425-11026104 GCA_035221455.1 Xenops minutus | reverse complement strand
GCCCCTTGCACTTGTACATTAAAGTCTAGGTATTTCTGTGGGAACTTGTTCCCTTAAGTAAGGGAATAAGGATACTTCATTATGTGTGTTAGTCAGTGTGCACTGAGGGCTGATACAACTCAGGAAGGAATGTCAGACTTGCTTTGGGGAGGTTGGACTCTACAAAGTGCCCACAGAAGGTGCTGAACCTCTGGAAATGAATGTCCTCTGTGGAGTGAGTGTGGGAAGGACAGTAACAGTGCAGTTACTCATATTTACCACCTTTCTGCTTTGTCCTGAGCAGAGGATAGTACTAGATTTTGAGATGGTTTACCATTTGCTAGTTAGTTTTCAGTTAACTGTGGAAATGCTAAAAGTAATTTTGTAGAATCTTAGTGGTTTCCCTGTGATTATAACCCGGTGGGGGGTGTTCACTAACATTGTGAATTAATACACATATTGCATGTATCATATCCAATAGAAACTAAAAGTTACAGTAGCCAAAGCTGCATGTGACATGGAGGGTGTAATTGAGTTTGGCAAGTCACTTTATCCAAACCTGATTCCTGAGTCCCACTTCAGAGCAGTTTCCTCTATTTGTGAGGTGATTGTATCTGAGCTGTTTGCTTCGAGTAACTGCATTTTAACGCTGTTTTGTTTTTTTTTAAAAGGGTGAGCCAGCTTTGGCTTCTGAAGTAGTGCCATGCTGACTCAGTTTCTTGGCACCAACAGGGTGCAAGGTGAGGAAAGAGAATAAAGCCAATAAAATGTTATTCCAAAATAAAACAAATAAAATGCTGTCTTATGTGAGACTTTATACACGAGTGATAGAGGGAAAGACACAGCAGCCATTTCATTTGCAAGGAAAAGCCCTTTATAGAGATTAGAGGGGGTGGGTTTTTTTTCTTTTTGTTTTTGTTTTTTTACATCTTCATTCTTCTATAGCATAATCAAGCAAGGTAAAAGAAAGTGTGGTCCCTGCTAAACTGTGTAGGCATTGGTCCCATAAATAAAATTAATTTAAAGAAAATAGTTTGTCTGAGGTTGTCTGAGGTGACATTAATTGGAATAGATGCTGGAATAAATTGGTCTCTGCAGTAAGGAGGACAAATAGACAAATACCCATCCTCCACAAAAAGTAAGCCCTGGGACATTTTTTAGAGTAACTGCACTCAGTACTAGATCCTGAATTGGAATGGTCTGAAATCTTGACCCTCCTACAGTTAGAGGTGTATTTCTCTCTCTCTCTCTCTCTTTTTTCCCTTTTTTTCTTTTTTTTGGCATAAAAATCTCAAGAACCTCCCATGACCCCACTGCACTAAGCAGAAGAAATGTAGATGTAGGAATGAAGCCAGTCATCAGGCAGCCCTGGAGAGTGTCATGAGATGGGCTGTCTCTTCTAATCCAAGAGTTTGAGTATATTGACAGCTAGTATTTTTACTTTTTGACAGTCCAGTGAATGATCTCATCAGTTGATCAGTTGTTACTAGCAGATGCAAAAATGATGAGCCTGTGATAGCAAGACAGATATTTTTTTCTGTTCCTGTCTTGAGATATGAGTGGCAGACATGTCAACGACACTTTTCTTTTTGAATAAAATTGTCCACAGCATTTTGAAAGAGTACAAAGTAGATTAGAATTAATTCCTTAGTGGAGGGAGAGGAGAAGGACCCTTCTCAGGCAGCAACTGTCTGTCAGTGAAAATTGGGGATTCTTTCTGGCTCCTGGGAAATTGATGTTTTAAGGATTGCGTAGCTACCTTTTTTGAGAGGAAGTACTGTAACTGCTGCTTTTTTTCTACTGTCTTGGCAAAGACATGATAATGACATGAAAGAAAAATGAGCAAATGAACGTACTCCTCTCAGTACTTGCTGTTGTTTATTTTTCTGCATTACAAAGACATCAGATATCTATTTTAATAGGTTTTTAGTAAACAGCAATGAAAAAGCAGTTTATGCAGTCAGAAAAGCAGCTTTCCACAGTGACCAGGTTCAACAGTCCCGATTCTCCGCTCTATTCTTCTCAGTGTCAAGTCAAGCAAAACTGATGCACTGAAAAACGGGAGCTCTGTCAATGTTTAAGCTATGTAATCCTTAGTGTTGATTCCTGGTTGCAGTGGTTTCTGTTAGCATGTTGGTTTACTTTGAGTGTCCTGCTTCTCAACTCTATCTCTTCTGTAGCCACAGAACATCTGCCTAGCCCATGTGAACACTCCGTTTCCCCAAGTCATCCAAAATAGTGGATGACAGACACTTTACTTGAAATATGCATTTGGTTTTCCAGCCATTTCATCAGTTCTAAGGATGCAGAAAATGGCAAAAGGTGTTAGGGTGACCCAAACAGATCAAAATGAGGAAATTTATTTGAATAATGCAGAGGCTGATCATAAAATAATACTGTATGAGAGTTAAACATTTCTTGTTTCAGTGGAGTCCTAAGTAGTAGCCTGAGTATTCCCTCTGCAGTTCAGTTCTGCCTACTTTCAACTCTCTGTTTAATACATAATGGCACTTTCCCCTAACATTTTGCTTTTGTGCCTCTGTTTGTGCAGTACTCTCACTGTCAAATGTCTGTCTGACTGCAATATGGAAGTTCATGTCTTAGTGTGAAAGTAATATTTATTATTCATTGTCTTTACACTGAAATGTCTCTGTATTTGTTGATCTTCACAAAGCATGTCAAACAGCTGATAATTTTTCAAAAATTGCACTTTAAATAGTGCTTGTTACCTTAAACTGAAGGCTGATTGTGGCTTTCAGTTTTCTGTCAGTGGAACCACCATGAACCACCCTTCTAATTAATGCCATTTCAAGCTGTTGTACAGTTTCACTCATAGAATTTGGCAATTTTTTCAAAGTCTTCTTCAGAGGACTCTGGATTGTTAACAGACTGAGGCATTTTAAAGAAATGTTACCAGTTGTCACCATCTAAAACTGGAGTCTACAGTTGACTTTTCCCATATGTATTTCATTGTTTTCGTAATCTGTTTTGAGATCAGTTTTGCAAGAATCAAGAGATCCTAGGGGGAAAAATTTTTTTAAGTGTCTCTCTCCAGAAGTTTTTCCTGCAGATTTCATTGATGGTTAAAATATTTCTGGTCTGTCCTTAACTCTCCCTTTTCTTCCTAATTACACTATAGATTGAAGATTGTGTTAAAGACTGCATGAGTAACACCTACATATACAAGTATTGACTCAAATGGTGAAAGAATCCATAATCAGATTTCCTCCAGTGATGGTAATTTCTCTGTTAAAAGTAGGAAGATAGCTCTACCTGTGTAGGGAATAGAATAAATCTGTATTCTGATTTAACATACTTTAAATAAGCAGGGGGAAGAGGAAAAAGAGAGAGAGAAAGAAAAGGTTACCACACCAGCAATTCATTCCTAGTTATGGGATTACTAACATTTTAAATTCACGTTAATTTTTGACTGCTATAAATTAGCCATCAGACTGGTAACTTCTGCCTACCTTGTAGCACTACTTCACTTTTTTCCACACAATTGTATATGCTTCTTTTATCATAGTCTGAGCTCTGAAAATTTATCTGCTCTCCACTGAATGTCAGTTTTACATGATGTGAAAGGCATTCATCTTTTGGGAGATAGTTTCTTTACTTGATTTCAGTGATTTCTCTGAAACCTGGAAGACAGACAATAAGTTACAACAATAGGGAGTTTTGTGGAGTGAGGATGAGATCACCTGAAGTGACATCTGCACATAAAATTGGTGTGAACATGGAAATGTCATAAGGAACTGTGCTTATTTACAACTCTCAATACAGGCAAAAATGCTAGAATAGCTATAATACAGTAAAGGTGGTGTTTTGCTGATGATGCTTGTTTCACTCAAGGAACCAGTATAAGCTATAAACTAGCAAGATCACTTTTTCTTTGCTGATACAAATTATATTTACAATAGTCACACATATCAAACCTTTTGAGCATGGTTGTGCTGGCAGAATATCTGTTGAAGTGGTTACAAGAAGTGGAAGAGGCAAGAACCATACTCCTGGAAGTAACTAAATCTCTTAGTGCTTATCTGAACTTTCCAACCTTCTCACTAAATGCTATGTTATGGATAATGCTCTGTTGCTATCTCATACTGCACATTCAGACTGGGATTGTGTGCTTAGTTAGTCAGTGTAGTTAGCATGAAAATGTATTGGTAACTTATAAGGTTTGTTAAGGTGTGTGTTCTAACAAGTTTATTTCCAAAGACTGCCTTCTGGATATTCTTCAATATATCTCTCTGAAAGTGTCCTTTTCCCCATAGTATCATTTTTCTTTGCCATGAATCATCCATGAATCATCCATGAATAACAGTAAACCTGTCTAGTCCAACAAATTCTGTAGAAAGAAAAAAAAGGCTGGCTTCTTAAGACTGGTAATCAGTTGAACTACAGCAAAATGTTATTCACTCAGGAGAGTATTCTCAGCCTTATGGAAATACATAAATAAGGGTTTACTCCTTGAGAGGGTTTTTTAGGATCAGTCTGGTGCAGACCTGCATGTAGTTCATAGGTTTCAGTCCAGAAGGACTTGATCCCATCCTGAGTTTCAGTTTGAGTTTCAGATTCAAAGAGCTATCAAAGAAATTATGAGCTCAATTTAAGTGGGCTTGATTTTACTGATAGTAACATCTTCCATATTCACTGAATTTGCTGTTGCTCAAAACTTTTGACCAAAATGCATCCCAACCCCTCTTGTTCTTTCAGCAATCTCAGCTATGTTTCCTTTCATAACTTCCTGAAGAAGCAGTTTTGCCTGGTTTCAGTAGAAAAATATTTGATTCTAGCTCTGAGTGAGAAGTGTTTTTCATGTATTCCCAAAGCTGCTTGTTTTGGAACTTTTTTGGCCTTCCATGCAGTGACCTACCCTTTGGAAAGAAATTGGGACTTAACAGAGGAAGGCATATTTGCAACTTGAGCAACTCCTGTCTAAACCACATCTGTAAGCTTTTTGTAAACGAATTAAAATGCAGTTACGCCTTTTACATCAGAATTGATGTGCTCCAGTTTTTCCAGCCAAATGGTCTTTAACTGTGTTTGAAAGATCTGTTCAAAGATAAATACTTCTGCTGGCCTTTTTTTTTTCAGTGTTGATTTGCTTCTGTAGAAATGTAATAATTTGGGTGGTTTTCCCTTATGTTTTAGGTTTTGACAAATACACCAGTATTTGGATCAGATGACAATAACATGAGACATCTCTCCATATTCTGGCAATTTAACTGTGATAATTATTTCTAGCATTTGATAATTGCTTGTCTGGGATATCATGTTTAGCCTCTCTAAATATCTTGTTAATCCAGCAGTAATTGACTGTTGATGCTACAGTTAAGTGAATCCAGCCTGTTACCCAAGGTGTGGCTAAAACTGATCCCCCTGTGAAGCCTGTTTGCAGTGCACTTTCCCTACCTGGGGAAGCTTGTGCTGAATTCAGAAATGTAACAATTGTCAGTTCTGACCTATTCCTGTGCACTGTGTGTATGCAGGGGCCACAATACAAATTACTTTGGTTATATTGCTATAGGTAATTTTTCCATTTGAAAATGAATCATGCTTTCATCCGCATGCTGGTTAGTTGAAATGACAATGTAGACTAAAAACAAATTAGTAATTTGATTTGTTTTAATAATTGTAGAATTCAGCTTCTTATCACAAACTGAATTCTCTGATTTCTATTAATGACTATTAAAAATTTCTATTTTCATTGGAACAAAAAAAGTGGGAGAATGTAAGTTGGGACAAAACCTTAACAGCTGTGGTCCTACAAAAAAGCTCACCTTAGGTGAAATGCACTCAGGACTGGGGCCTGCTGTGTGCAAGTAACCAGCATGACAGTCCTGATCCCTGCACTCTACTTTGCTGATATGACTCTCCCTGCCCTCCACCCAAAGATAGTATTTTTTTCCCCTCTGTCGAAAGATTGTTTGTATCAGCAGGAAAGATGATGCATGCTCTTTTAGGGCTGCATAACTAAAGGTCCTAGTAGTAATCCAGTTTCAGAATAAAGACAGCTGAATAAAGAGTTATAACATCCAAAACAAACAGAATAGCTGAAGTCCATGAACACAGGAATAACAAAATCCAATACACAAACCCTGGTAGGCAACACACCTGAATCTGATGTCAGTCAGGGTGAGGGAGAACTCCTTAAGTTAAAGAAGATACTAGGTACAAGTAAGGTGAAAATAAAGTGTCTAGAAACGATATTGAAGTTCAGATGTGCTTTTTGCTTTACAAGCTTATGCTTGACAGGAGTGTTTATGGTTTCCTTTGAAAAGTTCAGCTAACAAAATCTATGAAGAATTGATATATAAAGTGATATCAAAATTCTGTCTCGATTTTGAGAACAGGTTTTCAAGATTTCTCTCTTGTTCTGGGAAGGGGCTGACCAATGTTATGGTCACTGTTTGTGCATAGGCAGATGGGCAAATATACCTGCCTGACTTCCCTGTGTGACAGCTGTACCCATTAGTCTGCATTTGTTATCTCAGTATCTCTAGTGCCATATGTTCTTTTTCTTTAAATAAACAGGTATATAGCAGTTAGGACAGATGTGAATAGCAAAATGGAGCAAGCAGAGGAATGATTTGGAACAAGACACAAATGATTGATCTTGACACCAGTAGTCTTAACCAGTTTATGGCAGAACTGAATTAGCCCATGCTGTACAGTTCCTTTCACTATCCCTGTCAATGAAAGGGTATCTTTAATCAACTTATAATTTTAGTTTCTATCTGTCAGCTTATGACTCATTAGTGTTTGTAATTACATCCTTTTTGAGCTTAGCAACTTGTCTGTTGCTTACTAATGCACTTCAAGAGTGTTGCAGATTACTTCTGTAGATGGCCTAGTCAGTCTCGACAGCAGAGAGACTCATGCAACTGTTTTTGTTTTGTTTAATTTAATTTCACCAGTACAGACTCATTGAGGTAAATACTTTTTTTGAAATGTCTTACAAAACAATAGTATTAAAAGTATCAAAAACAAACATGAAGGAATTAACATTAAATTACAGAGAAGTGGCAGTTGGAAATGTAATTGTGTAGACAGCTACTTTATAGCAAGAGTTACACAGTTTTTATTCAAAAAGATACCAGAGTGTGTCAGTAGGTTGGAAGGGGTAGGACATCTCGTTTTATGTACGCAGTATAGAGATGTAGTTTCCCCGATCAGGGAGGAGTTCTTTGATTTTGAGTTCCTCCTGAATTCTGAAGTCTAGAAGGTTATTGTTTGCTTACAGAAGAACATCTCTGAAAATAGTTGCCTACTCTTATGTCTGATCATCTTTTTCCTTTTCCGTGTCAGCAATTTACCACATCTAGTTATGAACAAACACAGATCTTAAACATGAATAGAATTCTCATTATTTGCTAACTGCATCTGATTTCTTTCTTCCCTAGCTTTTGTTGTTAATGAGCATTAGTTCACAATAGTTTCCTATTCTCATAATGTGTCTTAGAATAGGCAGTCTTAAGATTAAGGAGGATAAGCAAGGAACCTTAAAAACACCTTTTTATAGTTGCTTATCATAGTTTGATTCCCACATTGATAACATAAACTAAGGGTTTATGCATCAAACACAGTTCTGAAGTGCATTCTCCAATACTGTTTTTAACCTGATTTGTTGCTGCTGCCTGTGTATTTACACTTCTTAAAGTATTAGGAGGAAATAGTGTATCATAAATAAGACATCAGAAACCACTTTAGCCTTAGCAAACCTTAGCAACCTTAACATCTGCTCCTAGGAAGACAGAAGATAGTTCTACTGGCCCGATTCAGCACAATTTTGAAAGAAAGTTTGCTGGGGGAAGGTAGGGAAATCCCAGGTTTGGTGGGAAAACTGGAGTGAATTTACTGTGGTTTTCTCTCCTTTGTAAACCCACTTGGCTTTCTGGGGTGGAGCACAGGAATAAGCTGTGCACTGGTGTGTCCTGCTTGACGAGCTGCAGTGGGTTAGCAGCCCACTCAAGTTCTATTGTCCACCATAGGAAGCACATGCTTTTGGGAATGGGGCTGAAAGTCTGGCACAGAGGTCTATAACTTCTGCTGTTCCCAGAAACCAAAGGTTTGTTTTGTGATGGAGAGGGCAATGTTAACATCCATGGCCCTAGAGAAGTAGCTGGAATTTTTACAGATAAAATCCTATCCTTGCCGTAGTTGATGTCAGCTTTTTGCCATTCTTCTGAGCACACTGAGGATTTCACCAGAGGAGTTCATTTTCTTGTACTTGTTCCTCCCATTCCCCATCAAAGAGAAACTATTCAATAAATTTTCTGCAATTCATGTGCATTTTAGTTTTGATATCATAGCTATGACTCCCGATATGCATTTTATAATTCAGCCTTTAGGTTTAAAATGCTGCCTCATATGCAAACATGAGCTAAGCATATTATCAATAAGACTTGCACATACCTCTTGTCTTTTGGCCATATAATCTCTGCATCATCATGTTTCCTTCTTCACATTCTATTATTTTTTTATGAGCTTCATTAGAACTGTAAAGCACAAGCTGTTTTCACATAGATGGTTTTTATGGTGACTAAACATTGGAGAAAAGAAAACAAATAATTGTCCCAATATACCATGTTGCCTAGGATGAACAGATTGATTTAAAATGCACTGCTCCAGTGCTTTGTATAGGCATCAGGCTTATATGATTCAGTTATTTTTTTCTGGCCTTTGGTTTGCTAATCCTGATTTTTCAGCTTGTCTTTTTTTTTTTTTTGAGCTAAGCCTGTTTCCTTTTTAACTGATGCATGAGGTTTATGTGTGTTGCTTTCATTGTGGAGGTAAATGTTGAATAGAATCATTAGATAAGAATAATTGCTGGGTCTTTTTTGAAGTTAGTATTCTACATTTCAGAAAATTACTTTTTTTTCCTTCCACTTTTGATCTTAGGTGTCACATGTGGCAAATGTATAAAACTTGCTATATTTCTAAGAATAAGAGCAAATGTTTAATGTCCATTTATGTCATTTGTATTTTCCAATGTCAGTAAGCATGTGTACATATAAGTGCATAAATTTACTCTGAGTTCAACTCTGTTCTTAGTTTCATAAATACTTTGTGATAGAGATTTCAATGAACTTGACTGTGTGAAGCAAAAAACTAGCAGTAGTAAAAACCATGTGTTCATTTCTGAATACTAGTAACATAATTTTGAAACCTTTCTGTCAAGTGTAACGTTCCTGAAGCTTGGTGTTTGTTTTAGCAATAATACAGTTTTTTACTGTTTATACATTCAGGTGTCTTTGTGTTTCTTCAGTCATGTTTGCAGATCTTTGAGTCTTTTAACTATTTGCTTTGCTTTTTAAGTCAGATAAACCAACACTATATACTGTTATTTCATTGAGCAGTGAGCCTTTGACTTAAATAACAATAATTAAAGTACTGTTGCCATTTCCTTCTTATGTCACATCTTTCTATTTATTATCAGATATTGAAGGTTTTGTATAGTTTTTTACAGCACTATGCCCTTATCCTGAAATGTTTTACATATTTAGATCCCACTTATGTTTTAACCTTGTACAAATGGTAATTTTGATCAAAACAAAATGTTGTGTGGCATCCACTTGTCCACACACTTTTTATTTGTTCCGAATCTTGTCTTTTTTTAACCCAGAAATGTGCCATGTGCAAATTCTGTCATTACTTTTAGACTCTTTTTCCAGAGACTGGATGAATACATTAAACACCTTTAATTTTTTATATGATTTTGATTCCCTCTTCACATGTTAATATTTTGTCATATTCAGAATTGTTCATTCTGTTTGTCTTCCCATTACACAGTCCCCGGGGGATGACAGTGCAGTTTGCTGCGGATCCCATGACTACCAAGTTTCTTTATAGTCTATTGCCAGAGGGTTTGTCCAAGGCTCTTCAAAAGGGCAATTGAGTTACATGAACAAGCTTCCCTTCAGGCGTGTCTTCACTGACACCTTCAAAGAACTGTGCTGGTTTACCTCTCTTGTATGTTCAGTTCATGTTTTAAGGTTAACTGATCTGAAATCCTTTAAACTGGGACTCAGCACACCTCTGTTAAAGAAACCAGTGGGATTAAATAGCCAGCTAAACTGTGCACTATGAAGAAGGGCAGTACTTGTTTCTGTTGCCAGTGCTGAGGGAAGTAATTTATATCCTGTATAATTGTAAGGCACATGGTAAATGAAACTCATGGAACTCTAGTCTTGTGATGTAATGGCCCATATTAACAAATATTAATTGGTACACCTCTTCTGCAACAAGCTTTTCAAATATCTTGTTCATAAGATTCAAATTTCATGTCAACAATAAAAGCCTTGCAGGCAAAGTAAAAGCAGGGGGTTTGATGACATTCTAGTAAAAGTCAGCTGTCTGCCCCTGTGCTTTGTTTTTATAAATATGGTACAGGGCTTCACCATCAACAAGGTCAGTTTGAGAAAGCAGTTAAAGAAGACAGTACTATCTGCCTGCTGTTTGCACTGTGCTGGATAGATGGACTCCAGTCATGTTGCCTGTGTGGGATTTCTTTTTTTTTCTTTTTTTTTTTTTTTAATTCATCATGCTCTACTGTAGTCATTTGCACAAAGGATGCTTTTAAACAAGTAATGAGTGCTTTCCTGTTTGGCAGTAGGCTAAACTGAACTTTGTGTCACATCCCTTTACGATTCACTCATACAAGACCTAAAATATTCAAGACTGGTAGGGGGGCAAAAAGCTCTGTCTGGCTCATGCTGTTTCTAGGAAAAGGGAGTCTTGGGGTAGAGAGAGGGGAAACCTGCAAAGACCTACAAATTATGCAGTGTTCTTTCTGTCCATGAATAGTTACTCTTGTGAGTGAGGCAGTACTTTTGGACTCACAGACAGATTAACTTTTGCTGCAGCTGGCTTTTCTTCAAAGCACACTTTCTGTGCTTATTCCATATATTTTTATTATTGTAAAAATATAATGATAGCCTGAAAGTGATCGGAGGGCTTGAGTCAAACATCCAGTGTCCAGTTAGCCTTGACTGTAATTTTATTGCAGATCATCGTCCTGGGCAGCAAGGCTCTACTGAGCCTCTCAAGCAGAGAGCATCTCTGTTTTAGCAGAAAGTTGCTTCTCCAGCTTCTCATCTTTCTACTGAGAACTACCTCATACTTGCAAACAAAGTCAGAAGCTGAATCAAATTCAGATTTCAGACTGTTATTTTTTACCTGAAACTGCACCTTGTAAATAATGGTATGAAATTACAGTTTCATCCTGAATTAAGAGCATTAATGTAATATACATGCTCACCTCTTCTGAGTATGTGGGCCTCTGTCACCTCATAACTTATTGTGAAAAATCAGGTTGAAGTATGTTAACTTGAACTTTTGAAGCCAGTGGAGATCTAGTTCAGGGTACTACCTTGCTTGGCTGCAGTTGTGTTTCATCTTACAACTTATTCCAGATATGACTTGATATCTTTGTGGTGTAACCTACCTGACTTTCCTGTGAGAAGAAGCCAATTTTGTTGCAGATTTTGTGAGAATTTGTTATTTTTGACTTTAAAAACACATGTGCAGTAAAATCCAATGAGATGGCAAAATTTACTGGCCTTTGTAGAAGACTTCTGATGTAATTTGTTTTTAACTACAGGGTGTTCCAATAGCTATTAAAACAAATGCTTTGCTGATCATTTCTCAAGACATCTGAATTGCCAATTCCAGTTTTGCATAGCTGTAAAAATGAAAAGATGTCTCTGAAAAATTGTAATAACTTGTTAAAAGTGAAAATTGCAGTTCAACAAGTTGAGGCAACTTAAAAAAAAATATTAAAATTAAGAGACCCCTCTTGCACTTTGCTTTAGGAATTATCTCTTTGGTTTAAGAAGTGTCTCTTTGGTGGCATCACCAGCAGAAGCTAAAATCTCTGGTCAGTGGGTCTCTGTGGTTATACTGTGGTCATAGATGTGGGAGGAAGTGCTGGGAGGAGCAGAGCACTGAAAGGTTGTAAGCTAGCACTGCTATTAAAAGTGCTTGGGAAATTACATTCTTGTTTTAACAGCTGTAAGTTTAGGATCCCTATTTGGACACTTAATATGGTCCCATCTCCTCTCTGGCTTACTTGTCAAGTACTAAGGGAAGATCACTAGCAGACTAACAGTACTAAAGCTTCACATTCAGATGACCGGTTGATACCGCCTTTCAATGAGACACTGACCTTGTTCTGTTTGGCAGGGGATGGGGGTGTATGGCTTTCAACTTGATGTGCTGTAAAATCCAGGAACTGTTGTTGGTGCCCAAGTAAGAGGACTGGGCTTCAGTGGGTGGGGAGATGCTCAAGATCTCTGGCAGTACTGGTTTCTGTGAACTAGGCTCGTGGATTAGTGATCACACAAGGCAGGAGAAGCCCATGAGGGATAAAATCAATCTGGTTTTGGCATACTGGTGAGGATCGGTGGGAATGTTACCATGTGTTACAGCTTGTAGGTGCAACTAGAACTTAACCCATCACTGCCACTACAAACAAAACAGCTTCCAGGACTTTGTATGAACTGGGATTAGGGGATGAAACATAAAGGGTTCATTACACCTGTGAAGAGGAAAAGAGATTTTGAAATCAAGTCCTTAAAAGATTCCCATCTTACAGTAGCTGAGTTTCATTACTTAGTAATTTGTATCCAGGGAAGGTTGGTGTTTGGTTTTTCAGTTTGAGTTGTGGGGTTTTTTTGTTTGTTTTGTTTCAAATGATGTTTAGTCAGGAAGAGGCCAAGCTGACCAAGGACAGAACAAAATAAATAGCCAGATAGGAATCTTAACTAACATTTTATACCATATGCTCTATCTACTATTATAGTCTCAAAATTGTTTCAGCAGTTACAAAGATAATTTTACCATTCAGTCTTTGTGAATTTCAAGTGGTTGTCAGAGCATTTTTAATTAGTCCTACATGAGCAGGTACATCGGAGCTCAATTTTAGGTATATTTCTAACAAAGCAGGATTGTTAGGGCTTGTCTTACCCATCATGAGGCTAGTTTTGGATCCTTACCCTTTTGCTGAGTTTTAACAACTCAGGCTGAAATTTAGCAAAGTAAGCATCTAAAACTGAATGGAAAAAAAGAGAGAAAGGAAAAAATATGAGTAAGGAAAGAAGGAATATGGGAGTGTGTCTGTATTTATAGAAAACTATCTATGTATTCCAGAGAGCAAGCTAGACCATTCTTTATGCAAAAAAAAAAAAAAAAAAAAAAAAAAAATTACTGACCTTTTTCCTCTAGATAGAGTGTTTCCCATTTGGCAAGATGGTGGCCTTTGAGTAGCAAAGTCATCAAGATTCTTTTGCCATTTAAAAAAAAAAAAATCTACACAGAGTTGGCTACGTTGATATGCAGCTGAATAACTGTGGTTTGCAAGTACTCACAAGGGATCTCCTTGGCTTTAGAAGAGAAAATCTCAGAAGACCTCCCCGTGGCTGACCATGTTTGAACTGCTCCCAACTTTGACTACTAACCAGCATGTTCAGGCGCCGGCTTGACTTACCAGCTGAGCAAGCAGTACCCCAGCAGCACCAGTGAAGCCAGAGCTCTTTGGCAGCTATTACAATTCACACTGAAAACAGAAATTGGTCATATTATCAGTGTCTGGTCGTAGTGCTTTGCATTTCAGACACATACTGTATCTGAAAAATCAGAGCATTTACCTTTGCAGATCCCTTGTTTTATGGTACCTGTCAGAATATTTGTGTGTTCTGCTATCAAAAGTGTGTGATATTTTCCACATGAAAAAATATGGAAGCTGAGAGATGGCTGAGGTGGACCATTTTGAATATGTTACTATTGAACTGATGTAATTTAAATTGTCTGCCACTTATTTTACTGTAACTGTGTGAAATGGAATACTAATTTACACGTAGTGGAGTAGTTCACAGCCTAAGTGTTCAGTTATATGTTTTTTTTTGTTGTTCTTCATAGTTAATTTTTCTAGTATGAGCAAGCTGTAAAACCTAAAACCATACTGTAAGCAGTAAAGATGTTGGAATTTACCTGAATAACATAAGCTACATCTCAATTTTTCTTTTAAAGATTTGTGGTGCCACTTATTCCACCAGTTCCCTGTTTGCTCCTTGAGCTAACTGGTTAGAAGTGTGCACAAAGAGGGACTGTGGCTGGTATTCTTACACAAGCAGCAAGGGTTAGCTCAGGTATGTCTGTGTTCTGGCTTGACTTGCAGTTACTGAAGTGTCAGTTAAATGTAAATGTGGTCCCATCTGCTTTCTGAACTACAGTAACTGCTTAGAATAAGGTGGAATAAGGCTTATATCCTCAACTTCTGGCCAAGTACCCAAGGTGGATTTGTGGTTTTGTAAATAAATCTTCCCAAGCTCAGTCATCGCCAGTTAGATTTGAATTTGTTTGTAACTGAAAATTTGTGTTAATTGTAAATCATCAATAAGCCCAATGTCATTACTCTTTGGGGGGAAAAAAATCACCATAGGTAACTTCTACACATGTAAAAATACCCTGGTCTAATTAAAATAAAATCCTATGAGTTGGGCAGTTAATGTTCTGAATTGTTGCTTTCACTCCTGAATTGACCCAAGCTTTTCTGCACCATGCAGCCTGCTGCAGCGGATAGCAGCTCTGGGAACTGAGCATCCTCCTGTGCCAGGGCCTATTGGGAGCTCATTTCTTTCTGGTACTTGGTAGATGAGTGGTTCTCAAACTGGGCCACGGCAGGTGTACAGGGGAATAATGGAACAACTCATGAAACATGAGACTGTTTCACTTCCTACTGCCCCCACACCACCATTTTTCACTCACTTTTTTCCTGTTCTCTCCTAAGCTGATCTGCAGGTCTGATCTGCCTTGTGTACTGTTTCCAAACACAAGTTAAACAGTGCCCTCCTACTTCTTGTGTCCATTCCTGTCTGGAGTTATAGTGCATGGGAATCATGCCCTCACTTACTGTATCCTTCCTTTCTTCTATTTACTGTTATATTTCTTGCACACTTTATTTGGTTAAGCCTTTGGCTTACCCAGTTGTGTTTATCATGTCTTAAGCAAGGTAACAAGCAGCTAGTCTTTTTCTTGTAGCTATTGTCACTGGATTTTTCTGCCTTGTTCTGAGTGTACTTTACTATTAATAGCCAAAGAATTCCTTAATATGGAGTTTTAAGTTGAACAAACTAAACACAGAGCTGCTGAGTCCCCATGGTGCAAATTGTGAGCCAGCATATGATAACATAATATTTCTGACATTTTTTATAATAATTTAGAATGCTTTATGATTTCACCACGTTTAGGTGCTATCACTCTTAATATTTCATTGGGAAGTTTTTTGTATGATACTCATTCTTTCCACCACTACTTTAATGCTAGGTACAGAGGAGCTGTTTTATTGAGGTTAAGGTATTTGCTGTTATTAGCTATTACTGTTTGGTTAGTGCTCATATCTAAATCAGAATGCCCGTTGTACTAAGCACTCTGCAAACATCTTTGGAGAGACAGTCTCTGCTCCAAAGAGTAGAGCAGATTTATACTTTAGTTCTTTCACCTTACTGCTTAATGCGGCATTTTTATCACTTGAATTGCACTTATCTAATGGATCTCTATGCCACTTGTGCTTCTCTGTAGTAATAGTAGTGATAATTAGGTAGCCAATTTTTATCTGGATCAAATGTAAGTTCCCAAAGAACTTAAAAAAACGAATCCACTGTATTGTCAAATTGGACAAAGACACTGAAATACTCCAGTGTCCAATGAGACACTGCTGGGTGGTCCTGTCTAAAAAAGGAATGTTTCTTGTATTTTAAATATTTGTGTAGAATTGGGAATTAATTATTTACATATATAAATAATTATATAATTAACTTGCCTGCACATATGTTAGGATTGAGAATGCTGTGTTTTCAGTTCTATGTATGTGTAAGATTATTATTTGATCTTAAGTTTTTGAGCTGATGTTGCCTATCTGAGCACTGGAAGGGGCTTCTCTGACCCCTGTAAGGTGTGTCTGATGAAAAAAGCACATTGGAAATGCTTTTTTCACTGCCTAGGACAGATGAAAATACTCTATGAACTCAAGAGACCATTGGTTTGATCCACTGTAGCTTCTCATCTTTACTAAAAGAGGTCTTTACTAAAGACCTTGTAACTTCTAGTCACAGAATGTCTGGAACACAGCAGTATCAGTTGCAAGAGACTACAGCTGTCTTCATTAATTGCTCTGTTGTCACCTCTTGTTAGTGCAGTGCCTGTACTTCTCCTTCACCTTAGCCCACAGGGGTCCAGGTTTTCGGTCTTGTTGGTTGTTTTTTTCAATCAGTATCTACATGCCGAAACTTGTTAGTCAGAAACCTGTCTGACACAAGGTTGTCATTTGTTTCATCATGATATCTGTAGTAATGTTTGCTGTAAATCATGTAATGTTCTCCCACTTTTTCCTTATGAAGTCTTTATACCTCTTTTAATGCATTCCGTACAAAGCTGTTCATTTTGGCTCACCTGTGTTGTGTTCTGCTATCCTTTTTTGATTCCTAGATTTTTACAGGACGAAATACAATTTTGCTTTACAAGGCTTCCTTAAATGTACATTCTCTATTAGTTTATTCCAGTCTATAATAGCGGGGGGCTTAGTCTGTACTCTGTGAAAGCTTTAGATACTACCTTTTATACATACTGCAGTGAACTAGACTATTTCACTTTAAACCTTTGATTGCTTGGTTGCAGGTTTCAGCTTTGAACCCTCTTTTCCCTATTTAATCATCTGGCCTGGGTTTCTGGACTGATGCTGAAGTTTTCTGCCGTCATCGCTCTGGGTGTCAAACAGGCTGCAGAGTTGAGCATGTTCCCAGCACATTCATGTGCAGGGAAGTCCACTTAAAAAGGAAGATTTTTAGCCTTTGCCACTTTGTTGTTGTTTTTCTCTAGCATTCAGTAGTGCATTTACTTGGGCAAGAATTTGCAATGAGTTTTTAGAATCCCTGTTTTATTTTCTGCTACATGAATCTGTACTAGTTTTTCAGCTGCCTTGCAGGAACTTCTTCTGTCAGATTAGCATGGTCTAGTGGTCTGCATCCAGGCTAGGAAAAGAGCCTTTAATCCCACATGTGATGCTGAGTGTATTGATCCTCTCCTCTTCAGGATGCTATGGATGACTGTGAATTTATGTCCTTAATGACTGGCATTATCCTCCAGAGCAGTTCCTCTTTCCTTTCAAGACCCTGGTCTATAGATGTGAAAATCCTCTTTCTGTGTTGATGTCCATACCCATTCTTTCCTTCCTGGTCTTTTTGTCATTATTTACCCTGAAAGGTCACTCAGGGAGTGGAGATAGTCTTGGCAGCAGAAATGTGTCAGAACAGACAGAAATTTTCACCTAGACCTATCAGTGAGTAGCCTCAGTGTCCCTCACCCTGGCAGCAAATAGATGCATTTTCTCTGTAACTTTAGACAATAAATAGTCTCTCTGGCATTTTAACTTGAGTATTTTCCCCAAAGGATTAGTTCACTACCTTAGATTCCCTCTTTGTGAAGCTAGGATGATGTTCTCTTCACAGGATTAGGTGAGGATTAGCTAGTGTTTATCAGCGACTTGCAGAAGAAAGAAGTGCTTTGTTTACATGTATGTCTTTTAGACTGCATGGTCTTGATCACTTGGCGGTGCTCAACTCTGCATTTGATATTCATCTGATATAGGATACTATTACAAAATAATTGTTACAGTTATTAAGGTGTGCCTTTTTTTAGGTGTGAATCCTGCCTCTCTAAAACTGAATCATTTTGCACTTTGGAAATGTTCTGTCCTATTGTCTTTTTTATTAATATTATTGTTGCTGTCTTTAAAATGTTTTGTACTGGTGTTTATATAGAGGATTTTTGTGGTCATTCTGGAAATCTCAATATTATTTCTGCCTAATGACTCTAAATACTGTATAAATTTATTCTCTGAGGGAAACACAATGCCATCCTTCAAGAGTTACCTTGTGAGGCAGACAATGTCTGCTGTTACTTTTCCACACCAAATATTCCTAGTTCATGAGTTATAGTAGCTGGAACCAGAAATTCACAGTATTTTTTCTTCATCTTTTATAATTTCTGAAAATAAAGGTTTTGCAGCAGCTGGAATCAGCTAACAGTCTTGTGAAAAATACATCTTGTTCTTCCCTAGTGATATTGGCTCTGTGGGGCTTTCTTAGTAACATGAACAGATATGACTCAGAAGACAGAGGGAGAACAACTATGTTGTGTAGGAAGTAAAAAAATGAGCTTTTTATCATTTTCTTTTGGCCAGCACTGCAGTCAAGCTGCACTGCCTGACTTTTTTTCTTCTTTTTTTTTTTTTTCCCCTTGACAGCCAGTAAAACTGGCGCTGGTGTCCTGAATTGATCTTAATAGTCAACACAAAATTCAAGACAGAATAAATGAGATGTTCTCAACAGCATGTGAAATTTTGATATGCTGTAATTTCTAGTTTTTATAGCACCAAACTGCAGGTTGCTAATGCAGATTGTTTTATATTGCAATAGACAAGACTAGATGGGGTATTGTATAAAGATAGTTGAATTGGGCCAAATTTGAACAGTTTGGCTTTTGGAGGCCTTTCTTACTTGGAGAGGATCTAATCAGGAAGAAAATGTAGTATAAACTTGTTCTCAGAAAATACAGGACCAAAAGTATGAGGGGGGAGGTGGGGGTACATGATAAAAATCCCGCCTTCTTGGAGCCCAGGTAATTACCCATTCTCCCTTCTCATTAAACACACAGGTCCCTCAGGTCTGTTTCTTCTTCCTTTTGTGCTTGTTCCCCGGGTTTCCCTTGCTCTTGAGGGTTCTCCTCATCTCTTCCTCCACCCTCCTGTTTTCAAAATTAGCATAGTCTGTTCCCCTTAGAGAAAATTTCCTAACTGCAAACTTGTTCTTTTTTTTCAAGCACTTCAAGTAACCAGCTCCTTCCAGAAAACATTCCTGTATTAATTTCTCTGGGAAATTTTTGCCCATGCCATCTTGTTTTTGAACTTTTATTGCACTTCTTTCAAGTTTCTTATGGAAGGAGCCAGTTCTTATGTGTTTGTGAAAGGCCATTTGTGTAGTCCCCAGACAGTAAGTAGCCAGGCACTGTCTGTATGCAATAAATGCATCTCTGTAACCTTTCAGAAATCTTATCTTTGACATATTATCTAATCTTTTACTCTAATTTCTCTTGGCCCTCTTAGACTAACATGAAAGTGCTTTTCAATGTATAGAGGAGAAGTTATATTTTGTAACATACACTTAAGATGGTGTATTTAAAAAAGAAAAGATCATACTGGTGGAGGTTGTGTAAGAGATTGAGCCTCCCTATCACTAAAATTGTTTACAGTATTTTCCACCAACTTCAGTAGGAACAGGAGCTAATCCAAAATGGTTCTGACTAAGAATGGAGAATTTTATTTTCCATCTGCTTGGGTAGCATCTTACTGTGTGTTTTACAGTAATATTTGATGTTCTGATGTCCATTTTGATTCTTCTTATCCAGATGTTCTGGGAACATGAAAGAAATAGATGTGGTTCCTATTTAGATAGGACGTTTGCTCAGTTCTTTTTTATAAAATGCTGCTTTTCCACAGGCAGTGAAACAGAAATCCCTGTCCCTGTGAAATAGTCTGCAGAGTTAACTGGGCTTGAAGTCTTGGGAAATCCTCTGGGTCCCTTTCTGCCCTTACTCTTCCTTTCTTCTCTCGTCCTTGGTACATGCTCTCTTCCCTTTTAGCTTCCAAATATGAAAATCTTACCCCTGATAATGTCTTGTGGGTATTACAGTCCTGGATAAACTGTAGGCTCTGTTGGTCATGTCAGGTTGTGTTCTACTCATTTTCCCAGAAAATGCCCCGAGGAGTTGCATGTATTTGAAATGCTTTGCTATTCGTGTTTGTTACTAATGCTGTGGGATTGTTTAAGCATTCAAATTATCTAATTTTTTTTAATTTATTTTTTTAAAACATCCTTTTGCACTGCTGTGACAGATTTGCTGTAGAAAATTGGTGCTAAAATCTGGTTCCGTGTATCATTAGGACTGTATTACTTCCGCTGTCGTCCCAGTCCTCAGCCTGATCCATTCACAGGAGGCTGAGGAGGAGGCTCATGCTGCAGCTCGGCGCAGGATCGGAGAACTGTTCCAGCGTGTGGCATCCATGCTGTGCTGTCTGCCTGGCGTTCTCACCCGCCCACCGCTCCCTCGCCGCCTCGCCCGGGCCCATTCGCCTTTTCAGTGGCTGAGATAAGATGTCAATGAGAGGGGCGGGAGGGTTAGCAAAGCTGCCTGAGGAATTGATTCTTGTCTGCCTCTCTGAGCAGTCTGTCTGCGCAGCAGCACATGATACGGTTTTGCACAATACCCGTCTAATGCCCTAGTCAGCAGCTTCCAAGGGAAGAACAGTATTGGGGAAAAAAAAATAATAGCAGTCCTCTGCGAGCTGCAGTGAGTGCATGGACTAGAGCTAAATTTGGAAAGCTAAAGCTTATTTCATGCAAGATTATTAGAATTATTTGGGTTTCCAAAGGCATGCTCACACACATGTATGTGTTGCTGGCCAGCTTTTCCACGTGACTCAGCTAGATCCAAATGCAGTTATTTATAGACGACAAGAGCAGTGATGGCATTATCTTGTAGCAATCCAGCCCTGAAATTATAGCACTAGTGTGCAGAGAGAGGGGTCCAGATGCCCTCTGTGAGAATTTAGTCAGGCTGCTCTTCTACAAATATCCATTAGATGAGGTATTCACAAACAACCTTTTCCCTCTTCCCCAATTTCTATTTTCAGAGAAAAGTATTGAAAAATCAGTCTGGGGTATGATTGCTATTGGCTTCTTCCCTAGATGCTTGTAAAAAGCAATTAGCCACTTTCATTTTTATACCTCTGCCCTATTCCATAGATAACCTATTTCTACCTATGTAAAATGATAAACATTCCCCTGAAGACAAGGAAACACTAATTTCTAATCTGTTTGAGACTAATGTTCGTAGTTAGGTTTTTAAATAAAAGTCTCTTGTTCCAAAGCTCCGTGTGCTTGTAGCTCAGCTGATTGAACTGAGGCATGTCCATGCGCACTGGAAGCCCTGTCTTCAGATACCACCTGTGCAAAGGAACAGCTGCCTGATTTCCCCCTCTGCAGAGTGCCATAGCCTTGGTGCTGGGGCCAGACTCGGAGCCACAGCAGGGATTTCATCTAGCAGAGGGGAAAACACAAAACTAAATGCATGTCTGGAGAAAAAAAATTAAAATTAAACAAAAAGCCCCCAAACAAACAAAATAGCAAAACCAAACCTAAAAAGGAAAAAGAAGAAAAAAAAAAGATTAAAAAAGGAAGGAAAAAACCTGGTCAGGTTTACAGGATTGTCATACAAAGAAATGCTTCAGCACAGCTGGCAGCATGCAAGCTACATCAGGCCATGGGCACAGACAGCAGAAGACAGGGCTACCTGAAGGCAGTACTGCAGATGAACAAACACTTTGTATAACGAAACTACAACTAAAATAATCTGAAGATCAGGGTAGGGTTATTTAGGTGTTTCTTAGTTTACACCGACTTGAGTTTTCTATGTGGCCCTAATTGTAACAGAGCATAGATGATTTGCCAGTTTTGCTTTATTGGTATTATATAAAGCAAACATAGTGTATATGGAGTGTTAAACAGTATTCGAATGCCTTAACAGAAACATCTATGGCTCTCAAAGTCTAATTCTTTAATGCAACTATGTTTGAGGTGAGAAATGTTCATTAGCCCAATAGACACAGCTAGAAGAAATGGAACTTCCATGATACAGAAGCCCTTCTCTTGTTCAGATTAGGTACCAACTTGCCAATGCAGCTTGGGAACAATTATTTGGCATTTGACTTTGGTATTTGGTGATTGGTACCAAAGGAACAGCAGGTTGATAGTAAAGGAAGATGGCAAGGTTTCTGGGGTTGGTGGGACACAAAGAGAGGGGAAAAAGAGAAATAATGACTGTTAAAAAACGAATTCATTACATGGGCAGTGAGATGGGAAATACTGCTGCCTTGAAATTGCAGTGCATGCACACTTCTGTCTGTCCTGTATTGTTTGAACAGAAATCAGATAAGTTAAAAACTCTTGTAGGCTGAGTTTCTCTTTTCTGATGTCCTTAACTGTTTTCATGTTCAGCACATAGGAATTATTTTACATAGTTGTAATTTTTCTTTCAGAATGAAGAATGAGATGGAATGATAGGGTTAGAGTGCTTTCAGCTTACTTCTGTTCAAACAGAAAGTTTGCATAGTATGAAAAATGGTCCTGAAACCCCCAACTTTGAAAACTAACATTTTTTTCCTTCACCAGTTATAAAGTTGGCAAGGTTTGTGTTACGTTAATTGTAAAAAAAAAAATAATTCTGAGGACACCTGATAAAACATTATTTTCCTATAAAAATATAAAATAATGTAAAATTAAAGCAAAGAGCAAGACTGCAGAACCAAGGAGCAAAAGTTCTTAAAATAGCTCTTGGTCCTTCTGAGTTCTGGCTGTGCAATGTTAACTTTGGAAACACGTTTCTGCTATAAATTTTGGTTATGTGGTTTTTGTAATTTTTTGTTCCCTCCTTGAAAGCCTCTCCAGATGTTTTACAGTTGTTTGAAAATGTTCCATGGCAGGCACAGAGACTGCGGGCACAGAGCAGTAACCCCTTGATGTGGTGGTTGTGGTTTTTCCTTGCAAAGAGAGGAAGGTGTATGATCCTCTCTGTTCTGGGACTCCTTCTGTCATAAATGGTGTGACCTTTAGCACATCACCTGCTCTCAGCTTCTTTCATCTTTAAAATGTAGCCAGCAAGCCATGTAGCTGGACGGCCGCTACAGAAGTCTCTGCAGGAGCTCCCCACACTGTAGCTGATATGTCTTTTTGGAATAATTACAAATATAAGCTAGATTTGAATACTTTTCCAATGCAGACTGGTTGAAATCACTCTGTTCACAATCATAGATTTCATTTGATTGTAAAAGACTACAAGAAGTCATCTATGCAGTGTTCCCTTACCTGAAGAATCAGTTCTCTCTGGATCTTTATCTGGCCTTTCCTTTGCACCCCCATTCATGGAAATTCCTCGGCTTACCCCTTAGGGTATTTAGGAGCATTGCGATGCTCCTTATATGTAACCTGTGTCCTTTTTTTATCTCTTTATATGTTGGTGTTTCTCCTGTGGATATAGTTAATGCTTTGTTCCTCAGTAAATCAAAGTACTGCTGTCAGTCAAACAGCAAACACATCAAAAGGCCTAGTCCTTTTCCTGCAGGTTATATTGATACCTTTTATTTTTCTAGTCAATCTGGTAACTTTTCTCCTCCTGTGGTTGTACACTGTGGTGGGGTAGAAAGAAAGGAGAACTCTGCATCTTTCAGCCCTGGCTTCCGCTCGTGCAGCTGAGGCCAGTTGAGTGACTTCAGCAGCACAGCACAGCTCAACTTCTGAGTATTCCTCAGAGACAGTTCTCACCCAGTTGTTGGAAAGATGTGCTGTGTTATACTTTGTACGTGTACCTCTTGGATGTCATTTCAGATCATTTCTCCAGCTTTTCAAGATGATTTCAGCAACAAATTTCTTCAGTGAACTGGTGCTTCTTTCCAGCTTGTGCCATCTGTAAATTGACCCAGAATATGTTCTAGCCCTTTATCCATCTACATCACAAATATCTAAATGAATCATTTGGTAGTTTCAGACCCAGAGCAAACTCCTGCAAAAACCCATCTGATAATGCCTGTTTCTCATAGTGACTGTTGGTTTAATAGTTTGGTAAGCTTAAGTTTCCAGATGTTTTGTGTTGTGTTAAGCTAGACCTTATTTCCCTTGTTTATTTGTAAGAATGTCACATTACCTTGATTTTAGTGAGGCTTTATCTATGCTCAAGGTCTATTGCCTGCTAATGTAAACAATGTACAGAAGTGTGGCATGATTTGTTCCTGACAAATTGATTTTCATTGTTAACTAATTTTTTACTTTTCTCTTGGTCCTTTTGAATAATCTGGGTTATTTTTTTTGTGATAGGAAGCTCGACCTCCACTTGGACATTTATTCCTTTGTTTTTTAGTGATGGACACTAGATTTTCCCTTTTCCAGACTTCCATTGTCATACTAATTTTACATGGCTTCCCTGTGTTCCAATGCTTGTTAAATTCATCTGTGGGAGTTCTTCCTAGCACTTTTGGATGTTAGTGATGGTGTTAGGTCAGGAGTTGTTTACGGTAGCATTTGGAGGGGTAAGGTTGGATTATGTGAAACTGAGCTTCTCACCTATAGGTCACTGGTTTGACTGTAACCAAAGACGAGTTCAGGTGTGTCAGTTCCTTTTTTCAGATACCTGTGTTCTATGTGAAATCTGTTGATGACTGGAACTGGCATTACAAAATAAAAGCATACAGCAGTAAAGAAAGGCACTGTTGTTTGAAATCTAAGCAGTGAAACAAATAATTGGATGAGTAAGAAAACAGGCAGTCTAATACTATTGGAGTGCATTTCCTTTGGAAAGCCTTATTCAAGATTCACTTGCTGTGGCCTTTCACCAGCTTTGTCTTTTCTTTATATAATGGACCATGTTTTCAGATGTAGCAACTTGGCTAGAGCTAACCCTAAATGAGATGCTTACGTATTTTATCTGGATCTGTGCAGAATGTTTTGTGCTTGCCAAATTGAGCCATTGTTGCTATGTTTTGTAATGTATTACTTCAAAGTTAATGTAGTGAATCTGGTAAGATGTTCTGCCAAGTTTTGGCAAGTGTAGAAGGAAATTAGGGAATCCCAGTTCCACTGAAGTCACGAGGTAAGGATAGCAGTATTCAAATCTTTGTCTCCAGCATGTAGTATTCCAGTTGGCAAGAGCTTTTGGGGAAGCCTATGTATGTGTGTGTCCTAAGAGGTGTTTGTGAGGAGCTGAAGATATGCCAAGGTGAGGTGAACCCATATTAAAGACCAGACTTTGTAGATTCTGTCACTCTTGTGCAGCAGTCTTGAAAGCACATGCTAGGTAATTCTCAGGTTTGTACTAGGGGGTTTTATTGAATAAAACCTCTGTTAATTAATGTAATATTACATTCAGTTTAATTAGACATTCCCTGTGTTATCTATTTTCCTGTAAACCAGCCTGGCTTTTTGGGTTTTAATGATAATACATAGCTGCATGATAGATCCTACTGGGGCAAAGCTGGCTATATCTGCAGAACACAGCTGTAGATACCGTAATGAAGGAGACATTAGTGATAAAGGACATTACTTGGATAGTAGGGGTAGAAGTGTGTGTCATACCCTGTTTTCCGGTGTTGAACCGTGGCCATTGACTTTGTGTTCCTGTTGCAATTAGCAGGGCATTTCATGCCTCCCAAAGCAGGGTTTGAACCAGCTTCCCCCTTTGCTCTGCTGGGGAGTTCAGTTCGATGCAGTTCACCCTGCAGTTGCTGGGACTAGCACTTTTTAAATCTCTGTGTGTTTGGAGGTGGTACTACTTACTGTTCTACTAGTGGAGCAGGTTTGTGTTGGTCCTTTTCAGATACAATTAGTCCATTTAATCCAACTTGTTTACTTGGATTGTTTAAGCTAACATCACTGATTTTGCCTAATGGAGAACAGCAATTACAGTCCTCAGCTGCTCCAAGAAAGCAGCCAGCTGGGGTGTAAACCTCCCAGGATGAGGTGGGAGCAAACACCTGGGAATAAGCGCTGGCTCTGTGCCGTGGGCCCCTGCGTGCAAAGTGGGCCTGGGAGGAGAGGTGGACTCCTTGGGAGTCCACGTTGAACAGCCAGACTGGTGAGAAATTAATAGTTCTGCTTCGTAATTGACTTTATATACACTCCTTTTGTGCTCTCAGCATTGAGGCACACACACAGCAGAAGCTCGTGTAGTGACAGGGGTGGGGCTCGTCTTTTGCAGGGTTAGGGCATGTAGTGGTCCCTCCAAAGGACTGAAGAGGAAGGACAAACACGTGTACTCTGAATCTCTCCTAATGGATAGTTACATCCTGTTTCCTTTGTGGCCTTGCTTTCCTGCCCTGACCAGCTGTCTGACAGGTTAGCTAGCCATTGCCAGGCTCTGCTGGAGTGTGTGAGGAGGAGAGCTGCAGGAAAATCAATCCTTGAAATAGTTTGGGACGACTGGTTTCTCTCTCTCCATTTCCTACCTTCTTAAAAGCAAGATGGCTTTTAAAACACAAGGAAAACATCTGATTTTCAGTTTCACAAAATTGTGAACAAAGATTCCATCCTTTTAATGCAATTAACATTATTTTTCTAATTCTATTAGCACATTGAGCATTAGGTAGTTAACATTTTCAGTGTATTTTTCAAATCATGATAGTCTCCATTTTTCTGTGTAAAAAGAGTAACTCTGCTAAATAACCAAGACAATAGTTATTTCATCTTCTCTCCATCTGTTCTCATTGCTGCTTCCCTTCCCTCACCACCAAATTACCTCACTGGATGTTTTATAAACACTGTATTTAGATTGCATTCTATACAGAATAGAGTAACTCTGTACTCTACTTACCTGGAATTCTCCATGTAAAAAAAATATGATTTTCTTTCTAAACACAATATAAAATTAATGGAGATGATTGGTGAAAAATTATGTCTTTTCTTACTTATGCTGTAAATATCTTTTCAGCCAAATGCATTTCCGTATGAGACATGAAATCAAACTAGCGAGATGGTGCTGAACAGATAGTTCTCCAAATCAAACTCCTCCTTTTTTCCTAATATTTTCATTGCAGTGAATAAGAAATACGGGTCTGCCAGTCTGCCTATTGAACTATCTACTGCAGCTTAACTGCAGCAAGGAAGCGGTAATCCTATTGTGCTCTTCCAGCAGTCTCCTGGGAAGCAGAAGGCATTGAAATTACTGAGCTGTTGTCCAATCCCCTCCTCACCTGTCTTTGTGGCTGTAAATATAGTGTCTGCCTGTAAATAACAGTTTGCTGCACCTTTAAGCACGTTCCCTAACAAGAGGCAGCGATTTACTGAGGTGATAAGCTGTAACTGATACTAGGGTATCGTAATAGGTAAATAGATTAGCACTACGCTTCTCTGTATTTTGCTTTCTAGGGAGCCACACGGCTCATGCACTCGGAGGTGCTTAATGTGGCACTGTGCACCCTGCCGAGTGAAACCAGTCAGTTACAGGGTTGCAGCTCTCAGAGCTGGTGTGGATGCAGCTAATGAAATGCATTAGTGAATCTATGGGGTAGTATTCATCACATACCCTGTTTTCTTTCCCCTTTCTGGTCCCTGGTCCAAAAAGGGCTGTAATGAGCTGTACCAGTGTTCAATGCCATGGCTAAAAATGTCCTTTGAGCTGCATCATCAGCATCTGTCATGTAATATTTGCAGGTATGCCAGCATCATTTGTTGTCAACAGTACTAAGTGGCGTGGACAGCCTGGGTACAATCCATGGCTTTCCCCAGCTCGAGGTCCTTGGTCTTCCTAACAGAAGGGCCCGGCACTTACAAAACATTTATGATGCTACTACTCGGTGATGGGCACTCATGGCTGTGAAGGATGGGAAGGTGCCACTGAGTGGGCAATGGAGGCCTTTGTTTCTGTACTGCCTGTCAGGTTCTCGGCACAAAAGGGCCCTTACAGGAAAGGAACAGTACCAGGGGATGTGGCTGGTCCTAATAATTGTGTCGCAAATCTTGTGATATTTGGCATGTTCTTAAAGACTTGGCTCCTAGAGACAGGGGATTAAATAACAATTGCTTCCTTTCTCTTTCAAGCAAGACTTAGCTCTGTGGTTGCAGGGAAATGCTTAAAATGTGACTCGGGCTGAAGGGAAAAAAAAATCTTTGCCTTCAAGCCTTCTTTCCCCTTCTTGTCCCCAGGATCCCAGTGTGGATACATTGCGATGTCTTACACTTTTTTCAATGAAAGGATTTAAAACTATTGGAGGCATCCAGAAGGACATAAAGTGTGGCCAACTCTGGGTGTGTGGGAGTATTTATGACTATTTTAAAGAGAGGTCGGTCACATTCTGTGCTGAGACACACTCTTGCCATGTCTGGTCCTCTTCAGAGAATGGAGAAACAAAAACGGGACTGGATAGCAGCAAGCTGAATATCTCCGAACAGATTTTTTTCTCTTACTTCCTTAGGGAAACCCCTTGGGTTAGTTGTAATTTAAATTTCTCTTATTTTTAAATCTGTGTTTCTGATTTTCACAAATATGAGTGATGAGGCTACTCATTTCTGTGTTCGTTTCTTAACGCAGTCCTCATTAGCAAATCAGTATTGATTTATTCCTATGAAAATAGATCAGTGCTAAAAGTAAAATGCAATCCCATTAAGAATGGTACAGGTTTTGCAAATGGAAAAAAGTAGGTCAAATATTGCACCAATCATCCCAGAGTGCATCCCTTTAAGCCAAATAAATGTGTGAATACACTTAAACTGTCAGTACGTCATTTGATTGCCATTATTATGCATCTTTTGGCATGAACTGTCAGAGCTCTCTGTGACTGAACAGGCGTTGAAAATGTCGATTTTGGTGAATTAACCAGGTTGTATTTTACACCTGGGCTGCATACCGGGCTGTATGGGGGTGGTTATGCACGGTCAAGAATTCTTCCTTTGCCTTCATTGCAACTGTTGAGTTCAACTTAAGCAGGAAAGCCACATCATTGTATGCAAGGGACATTGTAGCAATGCAGCAGAGGAACACGATTTAAATCTGATCATTAAACTGCCGCAGCAAGAGGCTGCGAGAGACGGTGTGGATGGTCCATCTGCAAAATCTGTGCTCCTGTTGTACAAGGAGGAGGGGCAGAGGGGGAGAAAAAGCAGCTGCTTGGCTGTGCTATGAGAGGGTGAGACTGACTGTTGGCACCATCTGTAGCTGTCCTTTGTGCTTCCTGCTTTATCTGTTCATTATAGTATGATACTGAATTTCTCGTGCTTTGAGTGTAAATGAATTGAGATACGCCTAATACTGTCAGCATAAAAAGCAGTAACTAAGTACACTAAAGATGAATAGTGTAATCTGTAAATTCATTTTGAGTTTGTTTCATCTTGCTTGAATAGCCCAGGAAGTGATGTTCTCCAGAAGCCAGCTGTACCAGATGTGTGTTGGCGGGGTATATATTCATATTACCAAGCAGAGAGCAGAGCAGTGGAGGTGGATGGAGAAGGGAGGCCACCCTGTATTTTCCAGCAGGGGAGAGCAGACTCCTTTAGAGGGTTCTTGCTTCTGCTGAGCAGGGTAGAGGAGTACTGGTAAGTCCAAAGGTGGCTACAATCAGCTTTGTTTTCATTCTGTGCACAAGCACCAACGCAGAGAAGAGAGTGATTGTTATACATGGTACATGAGTCGAAATGTCTCAGAGGAGGAAAGGTTGAACCTCTCCATAATGAGTGCTGTGATAGGGATGAGTAAATTTGCTAGAATTTTTACCTGCAGTCTCTTAGTTTCTAAAAACATGAGTCCTCTCCAGTTAACTCACAAAATGAAACCGTCCAGCTTATCTTGAGGACTGCTTTGTTCTTTGATGGTTTACATTTCACCTTTATAAATGTGCATACTGGATATTGGTAATAACAACTCATTAAGATGTTTTCTTATCTTCAGCTCACCAAAGCAATGCTATCTCATTGGCATATTCCTTTTCTGGCAGTTACTCTGCTTTTTTCCCAAACAGGTTTGGCTTTTGTTTGCAGATTCACGCCCTCAGATCCATTGGGTTGTTGCTTTTTATCTTACTTGTCAAGTGAACATAGGTGTGCAGAAGGAGCAACTCCCTTCTCCCATCATAGCCTCGTCTAAGATGGATGATTTAGTAGTAATTACACTCGGCTGTGAAAGTGCTCAGCATCCACTATTACTCTGCGATGGCTGCCTTAAGTGTTCAGCAGAACACTTTGTTCCTGTTTCTCCGAGCTCAAGTGGCTGTGGTGCAAGGGAAGAAACTCTGTGAGGCAGGAATTTGTATCTCCAGGTGGCTGGAAAAGAGGGAGGGGGGCCTTTGTCACTGGCACATTAGTAATGATATGCCAGGGATAAAAGGTGAGTATAATTTGATCAAATGCTTGTTGACAGATTCCTTGGCTAAAAGAGAAGCAGCTTAGACTGACACTCGTTGCCGGAACATTTCACAGAGCTCGGGGGAATGCTTTTTGTAGGCTACATGTGAGGCTGACAATTTCCGAGTGACCATATTTAGTTACATAAAGAAATGGTGTCCCCTTTTTGTCACAGCAGAGCTCCGGAATGCCTCCCTAAATACCGCTCTTGACCTTCCGCTTGATAAATGCAGTAAAGTTACTAAGTCGTATTTGTTCAAATGTGTGATGAATTCACAGAAATGGCCCAGGCTCTAAGTATTTTTCTTGTGTGGCCATTTAACTTGAGAAAATCCAATTGTTTCTTGTACTGAAAAATCATATTTGTGGGTGTTTTTAGTAAGGCAGGCTCCTTTTTCTCCCCTACCAATATAACTTTACGATTATTCTCTTTGGAATTTGTTCTAAGTATGTGTGACCCATACCTGTGAGTAGCTGCTGGAAAAAGAAGGTGATGTACCTTGAAATGATAGTTTGCTACTGCTTATGCTTATGTTATTTGGGGAAAATACAACCATTAGAAAATAAAGAAATGAAAATAAAAGCCTCAGTTTTACAGAATTCTGCACTTGTCTCTTTTAAACAAGCAAGCCTAAAATTACATCTAGAGCTTTTCTACACTAAACCGCTATGGAAGTTTGGGTTTTGAGTAGTCTTCTGGTTCTCACCTAGTTGTGCAATCTGTTGATTTGTGTTCGGTTCATAACACCTCAGGAAGGCACTTAGTTAAAAATTAAACATGAAGCATTTTCTTGTTCTGAGGGTTTTGTAAAGCATCCTTTAAAAAAGAAAAAAACCCAAGCACTTCCACTTGAGAACATTTTCTTCAACTGCAGGATTTTTCAATTAGTCTGCACTTTCTTCCAGTGAAACTCGTCACTGTGTCATCATACCTGGCTAACTTTACTGTAGCCACTTCTGATACTGGAATTAAATAGGCAGCTTTGAGGCTCAGTCAGGTGTTGCTGGAGCCTTCAGTGGGGTGTCTTGGCTAGGTGCACTCATGGGAGCCAGGTTTCACCCACAGTCACTTTCTGGGGCTCTGCTTACTTGCAGAGTAGATGGTTTCTATAACAGGACCTGGTCTTTTCTGAGTGTGGGTGCATAAGAGAGAGGCCGTGTTTTCAGGGATAATAACCCCTTTCATGTCTTCAGAAGGAGCTGCAAGCTTTTCTTCCCTCTAAGATATCTCTGCATCTTCATAGTTAATAAGTGTGATTTTCCTGTACGCACAGAATTACCCTCATTGACTACAAGATTAGGCACATAATGGAAATACACATTTAGGGGTTGTGCTGGGTCAAATATAGGTTTAAGCACCTAACTTTGTATCCATGCATCATTCTCCTGTTTATCTATTCAAGAGTGGTAGCTCATAGCAGTTTTGGAAATTAATTCCTGCGTATGGGTTTCTCTCCAATTAATCTTTTGCAGAAAAACAACCAAACAGAAAGGAGGTCTTCTTGTTCTTTTCTGCCCTCTGTAAATGATGTCTTCTCTGTGTTTTTGTTATGTTTCTATTAGTGTGAAATGAACTCTTCTGCATCCTTTTTCACTCATAACAGCAATCCCATGTCCTTGTGCATCATCCATTCTTCATCTCTGTGCTGCTCAGCTCAGACACGTTCTCTTTTGCCTCCTGGGCTGTGCAGAATGTTTGTAACTTGTGTAAAGACATTATAATAATAGTGTAGGGCAATTACAGACTCAGTTTGATAGGATAACAATGTGAGTGGTGGTTCGTGGGCAAGCTTTTCACTGCTGGGGTTTGTCTGTTCAGATTGTGACTCCTGTTACAGTGGCTTGCACCTGCACTTGGCTATGGCAGTCCTTCAGATGTGTGCTCACTGTCATTTTGTTCTGTTTGCACAGCACTGCTTTCATCGTGGTGTGAGGAACTGGGACGGCTCTTGCTGCTTCGCCACCAGAAGAGCCGGCAGAACGATCCTCCAGGGAAGCTACCCATGCAACCCCCCATGAACTCTATGAGCTCCATGAAACCCACCCTCTCTCATAGGTGAGTCTGGGCCCAGTGCACAGCAGTGGTGGTTTGTACAGATGCATCCCATGACAGATCTGTTAACCAAAATGTTTGTTACCATTGATGGAGGTAGCTACACTGTTTCATGCACTGCTGGGTATCTGTAATTACTGCAAGTATTAAATAAAGTAAGATTTTTTGTTTACTATTGCCCGATGCCTAGTGCAGTGATGTGTCCATCTTAAATCTGTGCTCAGTTCAAGTGGACTTGCTTTCAGACTTCAAATTGAGCTCTAGAGATAGACTTCTATATCATGTCTCTCATCAGACAATTACCTGATGATGATTTAAATACAACTGGCTTTTCCTGATGTTGAAAATGTTTCACTGATGTTCTATGTTTTAGTCATTGTTGGAATGTATTGCATACAAAGCAGTTGTACTGTGGGTGTAGCCATAGATTGGAGAATGTCCTATACAATCTTGTATGAGGTGAGGATCACAAAGCATTTGTGTTAATTTAGAGAAAATGTGAACATTAAACTATAAGAAGCTGAAGAGGCGAAGCCTTTGAATGCCACATTAGGAGGAGGAGGACTATTTGTATTTATTGTCTGCAGAGCCTAGGTCAAGGTAAAAGCTGGAGATGGGATGTATACAGGTATAAGCATTAATTTCATGCTGTTTGTTTCTGGGAGTTTTTCCCAAGACTTTTTTTCCCTCAGCATCACATTAAAGACATCACGCATAGTATATATTGGGTTTAGTGTAGAGTATTTTTGTAGTAAAGGATTATAAGAGTGTGGATGAGGCTAAATTCTTTGTACCTAGATTCCATGGTAATATTTTGTGTTAGAATAGAGCTTAGGGACATCTTTGTACCAGTGCACTTGCATGTATGAATTTGTCTGAAAACCACTTTTGGTTTTTGGGTTGGATTCTTTTTCATTATTTTTGTTGCATTTATGGGAAAATCATGCAATCACTATACCATTTATTTAAGCCCTTGAGAACAGAGTCCTTTTTTGTAGTACAATTAATATAATGTCACTGACTTTTCAGAGTACCTGGATTGCTTCTTTTTTCAATTGCTTATGAAATGACCGATTGTAAACACACTTAACAAAAACAAACAGAAAACTCGATGTTTTAAAATAATTTTACGCTTGGAAGAAGCTTTTCAGAACACAAAGAGAAATTAATGATCAGTCGGCAGAGAAAGTGGGGTTCAGTATATATGCTCTTTTAGGTGTAGTTTTTAGATGCCTGATTCTCATTCAACCTTTTAGCCTCTGTTCCCCTAGAGTCTGAAGTAAGACTATCTCACAGGGACTGTGTGCTACATTACTATGCACAACTCACTTCTTTCATGGCCGTTTTCCACTGAAACTGTCACATGTCAAAAAATAAATACTTTCTTCTGCTAAACCTAAATACCAGTATTCCCAGCAACATCGGTTTGCCCAATATCCTGCCCAGTTTCAAGCAGTTCCTACTGGGGAAGACACTGGGAGTAATTTCTAAATTATTGCTCTTTGCCTGTGAGAAGCCCCTCTAGAAACAGAATTTCTGTGGCATGCTTTCATATCTACAATAGACGAGCAGCCTTTTAGGGATTTGGAGTACCTGCATTGTTGCTTTTGTTTGTGCTGTTGTCTTGTCTGTAACTTAGCCATAACCATCACTGCCAAAATCTCTCAGGTGGTACATTAGAATGAGACATCCTATGGCTCTTCAACTTCTTTTTCCACCTGGAACTGTTTATTTTCAGGGATGTTTTATAATCAGTCTATGAGACAGTAAAGTGAAGTATAGGGTGAAGAAGAATTGACTTTTCTATTTGTTTTAATTAAAAAATGAAAAGTCATTAAATACAATCCCAGTGATGAAGCTGTTGATGAGGCATCATTTGTGTTTGCATTAGATTACATTTGGGTCAAAAGCTTAGTATTAAAAAAGCTTAGTATTAAAGTTCACAGTATCTTATCTCTAATTCACAAGGCTTTTCTGTTAATTCAAACAAACAAAAAAAAAGTATGCTTTGTATTTCCTACAAAACATTAATGTAGCCAGCTACTTCAAGTTTTGTAAAAGAGCTAAGTATTAAATTAGAACAACCAAGAGCGTATTCAAGAACCTTACTTAACAGCGGCAATGTAGAGTATGTGTCAACTGTTGAATATCACTAGACACAAATAAATCCTTCCCCCTGTCATCAGGCAGTCTTGAGTATTTCACACAGAGCTTTTGCTGCTGTTCCTTTTACTAGCAACAAAATTGCCCAGAATTCTAGTCAGGGACTAAAATCCTGATGTACCTGGCAGTACAGAAACACAGTTGCTTAGTCTCAAAGTTGAACCAGTGCTCAGCTATTTAAAATAAATTCTGTCTCAATAATATGTCACAAGAATCTAAATCTGAGGATTCATATTTAATAAACTATGGGTACTTACATTAGAGGGAATTCAGGTCTAGCCTATTTTTAAGGACAATCTTTGATTTTTAAGAAGTTAATTGAGTTATGGAAGACAACTGATGTATACTGATCAAGGAGGGCTTTGATAGTGTTACTCTTGGTCAAAGGCAGAGAGCAGAATGGAAGCCACACCAGGATGTGCAGACATGCAACAAATGCTTTCAGGATAGGCACTGTATTGTGCTAATTTCTTTCTAAATTTAGTTTTTCATTAACAGTATGATCAATTGTTGCATATAGAACAAAAATATCAGCTAAATACCTTCTCTTTAATGTAGGGCAGTTGGCCGGACTGCACACGCCTGTGTTTTATGAACAGAATGAGCACTGGATTCTCAAAAAGAACCCCCCAACCTTACTTTTTCTTTTAAAGTCAGTGCAGTGTAATAGTTAGCTCACACTTGAATGTGAGATTTTTATTTACTTTAGTTTTAGACTTTACTAACTCATGTGGGTAAACTTCACTCCTGTCTTGAAGGACCAGTGTAAGATCTATCTGTCTCCTTAATCCTGTATAACTTCTACTTAATGAATTTGTGGGGAATTTAAGGAGAGCTGTCAGTCTTGGGGCTAGCCCTTCTGCACAGAAGTGATATTTCATGCTTTCTAGCTTGCAGGGGGTAATGTAACTTGCAACTTGTGCTGTAGTTTTTCAATCTCATGTAATGTCTGTAATATCAGATACTACTCAAGGTGGCTGACTTTTTACTTTTCAATGAATTTAAAGTCTTTGGTAAATGTTGTTATGTAAGTTCAAATTATTGTCATTACACACCTTCCTTTGTTTTTATGAAGTTCCTACTTAACACTCTATTGCATTAAGTTGTGGACCTTTACACATGGATCAAATTCAGTTTTGGTTGAAATGGGTACAGTTTCAATCAATCCCAGTGGGAATTGTACCCTAGTTCATTTCCAGGTCCATCTGACCCAGGCAAGCCCTAGGGGCCTTCTCATTCCTTGCACAGCTTGTAGTAAAGCTTATTTTGTCAACAGAACCACCTGGAAATAGACAGCTGTTATTTGCAGTTTGATATGTTGTCATGAGCATCTGTAGGATTCTTATTGTCTTCACTCTTCCTCCAAATTTTGGTCTTCTGTATTAATTGCCAAGCTGTCTTGCAATTAGTGACCAAAAGGTGGTAATGTCTGTATAGGGCAGTCAAGATTGATGAAATATAGGAAGATAAAATTATTTTTATCACAAATTACTTAGTGCCAGAGGTTTAGAGAAAATTGAACGGTAGATCAAATTAAGTAGTAATTCAATATTACGGTAGGTGCTTTATTCATTATCATTACTGTTTCATGTTCAGGCAATTGTCATAAATACCTTTTATTGGTTAAACCTGCTTTACAAGGGTGCTTAGTTTTAGTGTTTGTTTTGTTCTTTTTTTCTTCCAATGTAAGTTTAACTAAGAGCTGAACATTAGTAGGAGCTCCTTGAAAAGAATGGTGAAAATTCATTCTATGAATTTTTACTGGGTGGTTAAGACTGGCTTAGCATTGTAAGAATCAGGTCTGAACTGGTTATAATATACCAGTAGCAACAGTGTCAGAATTCCTGCAAAGGCAGTTGCCTTTTCAATTTTGCTTTCATAGGTGGTTTTGTCGAATAGTGATAGTCACTTTAAAAATGTCTGGATGAGAAAAATGGTTAAAGTGAAAGGTCAGGTGCAGCATATACCCACTGCTATGAAAACAAGCACAGTGTGCATGTTTTATACATTAGTTTGAAGTAGGGGATTGCTTCATTATGTCACGTGGCTGTGGCATACAGGGACAATCTTTGCAAAAGAATTTGTAACTCTTTAGGTGAAAGATAGGATTGTTTCGAAGCCTTTTCATCTTTCTGTCTGTGAAGTTGTGAAATAAATATAATTAGGGACTGATCAGATGGTAAATCCTAATATAAGAGAATATACCCTGTAAAGGCTTACTCCTAATTCTACAAGAGCAGCTTCACTGTTTCTTCTGTCTTCCTTTCTATCAAGAAATGTTACATTTCACCATCAGGAGAAAATAAGGGAAAAGTTCAGAATCAAGAATTTTTTTCCTCTACATGTTATATATACTAGACAAAGTTTTACAGTTTTGATTTGTGATTTATTTTAATTAAAAAGTGCCAGCAGATATTTTTATAAATTCTGACAAAAACTAGGCAAATATTATTAAGGTATGTCTACTGACTGAGGCAAAAGATCTTCTCAGACTTTGGGGTGCCTATGTTAGTTTTTAAAATACGATAACTAATAGCTTTGAATAGACAGTTATCATTTCCATGTTTGGGCCATACTGAACATCCAATTCTTGAAAGTGTCTGGTTGATTGTGATTTACAGTTTCATTATAATCACAATGGTATGCTCTTTTGCATGAGGTCTCCTCTCAAAAGCAGATGATTTCTGTTGGGTCTACATGATTGTCCTCTGAGCATGTTGGGAAGGTTCCCTCTTGTCATTTGTTCTCCATGAAACTCATTTCTGGTGGCACTGGAGTTAAAAATCATTGAGCTGTGGCAGCACTCCTGGTTTTTTAGCTTTTTGACTGTCAGCATGATAACTGCATGGTGACACTGGAAGCTATACTTTGTCTAGATCTTTGTTAAAAAACTCATTAAAATCATTGGGAGTCTTTTAAATGGATTGAGTACCCTTGGATAGGGAACATCAGAAGTAGGTCAGTACCCTTCACCCTCTGGAGCATCAGGTCCACGTGTGAGGTTTAGCAGCCCTTTCCATGCACAGAAGGGCTGGGGGAGGGACAGCCCATGGTTCAGCACAGGGTGAGTTCAGTGAGTAGCTGTTTTCTGGGTACCCACGCTGTTAGCATCGCACTCCAGCCTGCCTGCCAGGAGGTGACATGGCTTCTAAGCAGGGAGGGAGTTTACAGTCTGGCAACGTTTTCAGTTTTCAGTGAAGTGAAAAAAAAAAATTGTTGACATAAATTATGGCAAATAATTTGTCTTTTTAAAATATTTTTCATCTTTTTGGATAATTTGTCAACAAGAACACAAATGTATATTTTGTCTAAAACCTGATATTTTTCTTGGTGCCTTTTCTTTACATATATGTTATTCATTCACCTCGATGAAAATGTCACCCTCCACAGTATTTCTCTTTAAATAGATAAGGATTGAATTCCCTATACTAAATTTTTTCCAGGTTTTATATTCCTGACGTTCCCATACACTTGGGTTCTCAAATCTCTCAGAATCACAATGGGAAGAAAAGGAAATAGCTATTACTATTTGCAGCGATGGAGGGCTTTTCTAACAGTTTCGCTAAAATGAAATGGGTTAGCAATTCGTGCTAAGACACTCCTGACTGGTTTTCGCTAGAGATGGCAACAAAGCCTGCTCCACAGATAGAACACATCGGCAACCTGGGCAGATGGGACAGTGACATTAATTAGATTCTGGCAGTGCCTTTAGCAGGAATCGGTGGTTTCTTCCCGTGAAAGGGCTGTTGCAGGGATGAGGAACAGCGCACCAGCCGGTGCACCTTCTTCAATGTCCTCATCTCCACCGAGCTGGGAATGCGCGGAAGGTACCACAGCCTGTTCGTGCTCTCAGTTCCCACTTACCGCGTCAGGGGAGATGCGATGTGACGGTGTGTTTGCCCGTGTCACTGTGTCACCGACAGCATTTCCAAGCCACTCTGACAGCCCGAGAGCGGAGGCGGCTCGGGGAGACGTTTCTCAGACCTGCGCTGCGTGTGCGGATCGCAGCCGTCCCTCACCGCCCGGGCCCTGCCCTGCCCTGCCCTGCCCTGCCCTGCCCGGGGTTCCGCAGGGCTGCCCGGCGCTCCGGGCCCCGCTGCCGGCCCGGCCCGCCGCCCCTCGGCAGGGCTGTCCCCGCTCCCGGCCGGCCCCGGAGCGCCCAGCCCGGCTGACTGCCCGTAAGTTGCGGCGGTGCCGTGCCGTGCTGCCCCCTCCTCCCCCTCTCCCTTCCCTCCCTTCCCGCCGTGCCTCTCGAAGAAAGCGGCTTTTTTCTGTTGTCGGGGAGCGTAAATCAGCTTCATCTAAAATCTCGGAAGTGCAAGTCCATCACATCTTCCTCCGAGCCGCCTGCTACACCTTGCGTGAGTCAGACTGCAGAGCTCCCGGTGCCCTTCTCGCTGTGCGGGGCTGCTCGTGTTTCCCCCTGTCTCAGAGGCAAAAGCAGAAGTGGAATCTGCTCACGCTCTCAGCGGTTCCTTCCCCGGTTGTTGTAGCAGTCGCTGACCTCCAGGCACTATGAATAAACAGCAAAGCTGGGAACAAAAGGAGTCTTCTGGCTGCCATTATCTCACATTAACATAGCAGACGCGCTGCGGTGTGAACAATGCGAGTCTCATTCGCCGATAATCAGCGAGTACCCAGGCATTTGGATTACCAAGGCAACAGGCAATGGTAGAATACTGGGTGGGTGTGTTTTTTATTGTAAAGGAGCAGTCGGATATGGAAACCCAGGTATATTGATAAAGCAGAGCAGAAGGAATGCCTGGTGGCAGGGGGGGACTAAGGGCTTGGGGTTGCATTCCGACACACGTGAGATAAATAAGACATGGATGAAGCAGGTCTGTGCTGTGAGATGCAATAAAGATTAAACTGCATTTGTCAAGCTGAAAACGATCATAAGATAATTTCAGCATTTTGAAAAAGGTAACAGGTGGCATGTTAATGACAGGGCTGTTACCGGTGGATTTTGTAACTGTAATCTGGGCTGTAGTAATGCATTGCATGGTCTACTTGTGTGACAATAGAACTGGGTGTGATGCTTTAATCTTTTTTCCTTTGATCAGATGGATGCTGTAGTCCCCATGTCAGACAATGTAACCCCTTCTGCTTCTTCTGAGGCAGCAGTGGGTCTCAGTAGCATTTTTATTTCTTACCTACATAGCTGTGATCATTTATTCCACATGTGCAGAAATAAGTTGTGTTATCTCTGTCTCTTTGCATGTGCACACATGTGTGCATGGACATAGATGAAATCTGTAGTGTAGTAGGACTGTGTGCATGCAGGGGAGATATGGGTGTTTGCAGGTTCAAAAACTTATGAATGAATGTAATTATTTGGCCTGATGCATTTTTCTGATTTTAAGAGTTTAATTCAGGTGCTTGAGCTTGCTGATCAGCGTGCTACTTGCAGGCATGGTTCTAACTGATTATACTGTGTCTAGAGTAAGGCGCCAAGAAGCACATCAGCAAGAGTGTCACCGACTGATCTGTAGCAACCCAGTGTGAAATGGACCGCAGTGTTCCCGCCTTGTGCAGTCATAAGTCATCCAGGCCTCACAGGCCTTGTCAGAACCATAAAGAAAAAGTTAAGGGCTTTCAGCTTCCAGAGGTACTTTGTCTCACCTGCTGAACTGCCAGCTTGATTTTGCCATCTCAGTGTCCATGTAAGCAGCTGTATTGTGCATATGTGTGTGGCTAGATGAATGGTTATTATAAATGTGTGTATGGATAGTTAAAAGAGCAGAGGCAGTGGGTGATAGCCACCTGCTAGCTGCAGGTGCCATCCAAACCACCGACCTGATAAATGACTTGCTGATTTCACCTTTTGACTGCTTCACCTGCATCTGCTCACCTAAAATGGGTTCAGAATGCTTCTGTGCTCTAAAAGGGTTTGACAGAAAGCAGCCTCCTTTTTACAGTGAATTATAAAATTTTAACTGCTTTCAGTCTTCCTCTTCACCGTACAGGCAACATCCAATACTGAAACAGCACTTGAGGTAATTCTTGATAGGTAAAGACTAGGTATAGACCTTCTGTGCATTTGGAGTTGGGAGAATCAAAGTTTTCCAAACGGTTAGAGAACATGTTCATCTAGTTGTAAAGAGTGGAAGGAAGCAACTGACTTGAGAAATTGTTATGGTATATATTTTAGAACTGTATATTTTCTCTGTAAGATCTAAATATTTGTAGTCATGCCATTAAGAAGTAGAGGTAAATAAAGTCTTGCAGAATGCTTCCGAATTGGCTTTTTTTCACTTTAACATTACATAAAAATACCCAGTGATTTGGACAGGGTTGCATTTTACCTGTTTTTTTAGTGAAATACAGGATGGAGTCTTAATTAATGCCAATACAATTTAAACTTCTTCAAATAATAATGCTAAATAGAGGAATGTATTTGAGGAAGGTATGAATCACAGAGACAGCATCAGTCAAAAGTGAATTCCTTCTAGCCATTCAAAGTCAGTATTAGTATACAGACTGACTATACCACTCTCTTGTTTTCCTTATCTGGAATGTAAATAGCTTAGGATACCTGTGCAGAACATAAGCTTTTAGTTTGCTTCATATTTGTGTGTGATATACAGAGGTACTTACTCTTCGTTTCCTTTACAATATATCTTCATATTTCCTTGCTGACTGTAAGTGGTTCCCATGTCCTTTCTACGTGGGTGTCTCCTTGCTCTGCCATATTCCTCTATGTGAACAAAGTCCGAATCGCATAGAGTGTTTTACACAGTCTATGGAAAACACAGCACAACAGGTCAAGGGACAACTTTGTCAAATTTTGTAGGTGTTCTTTTAACAGTAATGTGTTTAATAGTAATCTGTCAACTATACTAAAAAATAATTTTAAGTGTTCAAGTTGAAACACTTGGGTCAAACACTGTAGGCACATGAAGATGGTGCATGTATCTCAGATAGGTTTTGCCTTTGATTCCTTAAAAAAAAAAACCTCAATGAAAAATGAGAAGTCACTTGTTTCCTTCTAAATTTCTAGGGTGTTTTGGTTTTTGTTTGGTTGTTTGGTTTTTTAAAAGAAAACAAAGGCAGATCTCCAAAACATTTTTGATTGCCAGTAAGTGAAAACAGATTTTGGGTTTCAGTTGTCACAGTGGGTTTTTTTCAAATTAATAGTCAAGACCAAGAATATTTTGAGTAGACCTTTGAACAAAAAGAAAAAAATCTATTTTATCTGTTATTTAAGAATATGTTATGAGGGATTTCTAGCCTATCAAATTCTTAGGTTTGCATGGTGCAGTGCAAATACTCAATTTGAACTGCCTCTTTGGTATGAAACACTGCAGTGCTCCAGAAAGGACTTAAACTAATTTTTTTCCCATTTCCACCCCCCCCAGTTTCTAGTGTTAGGTTCATGGTGGTGTCCTAATCAAGAAGATTGCAGACTGAGTCCATATTAATAATTAAAGCCATGTGAGTGGTGTTCACTCAAGAAATTCAAGTAAAACTAAAACTAAACCTGAATGAAAGAAGCTAAGGTGCCTAACTCATGAGACAATATGGGCATGGAACGCATGCACTGGTGCTGCAGTTACCCTGTTTTTATTGCTTGTCCTGACTGTGAGATTTGTGATATTTTACTGCTGCAGATGCATGAGGTTTTAGGGAGAAAAGAGGGGAGGAAGGAACCTTGTTTGAAAATGGTTATGCCTTTGTTTTTATTAAAGTAGTGTCACCTAGAGGCTTCAACCAAGAATACAGCCAAGGGGTGCTGAGCACCCTGAGCACACACATGCCCAGAGGCAGAGCAAGGTGCAGACACAGAGAGGTGCCATTGGACAGGAACAGATCAGGAGCTCCACTTTTGGGCTGTATTTTGACTGTTCTGATTTTTGGCCTTGTGTAATTGCAAAGGAGCGTTTGACCTATGTAGATCTTTGACACCTCAGTCCTTATCATGAGGTGCTCTCCTCTAGGTGTCCATGGGTGACAAAAGACGACATGATAGAAATGACAGTCAGTGTTACAGTGGCAATTACCTGCCCATCTTGGTGTCAGCTGAGAAAGTTGTGATGGAGTCAGTAGATTTAAAGGATCATGTGAACTCTATGTGTGTCAGCTATCCATCAGGTGGGATGACTCGGCTTCAGAAACATTAAAGACCCCTGTAAAACTGTAAAGCTGGCTCGAGGGTAAGCTACAGAAACTAGCCACTGAAAGCCCTGTTGTGGGAAACTTGATGCCAGTGCTTCAAATGAAAAGGTTTTTTGAGAAAGTCAACATCTGGTGCTTTTCTGCAGTAGCTGCTAGATTTGCAGTGTTTAAAACAGAGATAGATGCTTTATAAAGACACCTGGCCTTCCCAACAAGCGATGTGGAAAATCACCGGGAAGGTGTAATTCCCGTCTTCACCCTCCTCCACAATATGTAAAGTACCAATCCTCTAGGGATGTGTACTTCACTAAACTATCTGAATCTCTTCTTCCTCAAGCAATGAAGACATGTAAACAGAGTATCAGATACATATACAATTGCTTTAGCGATGACATAAACCTATTTAAAAAACAGCAAATAATGCCACAAATTATGTATAATCTACAGTAATTCACTAGTATTAATTTACAGAGGTCACTTGTTATTAAGCAGCTTTTATTAGAATTATCCGTCAGTCTGTGTCTGACATGAAGTCTGTATCCCTAAGTCTGGGTGTCTGCCTGATTCTGTTTCCCTTGCACTTGGATTAAGAGAAGCTGTTTAGACCTGACTACCAATGTACGTCTCCATCATGAGTGTTGTTTTACTGGTGGTTTCAGTACATTTGCAGGTAGCTAAGAAATCTTTCCTCATTGTTTGATTGCAGTTTCATTACATCATAGTTTGAGAAGTAATTTCTCTCCATCTCTTCCTCTTTGCTCTATGGCTTTTTTTGCTGTTTGGCCTCTAATGCTGACCAGTAGTATGTATAGGTTCATTAGCACTATTATAAATTTAGTCAATACTCTTTTAGTGGACTCCAGCTGAGCCCAAACTGACTCACTGCCCTCCAGGGTGCAGTGAGAGACTTAATTACCCTTGTACCGTTCAAGAGGAACAATGTCATGGGCAGCATTTCGCTTTGGCTGAAGAGTTTGAAGCTTCTTTCTCTATTGGCTGCCATTTTCAAGTTTAAAGAAAGGAATTTCAGGATAATTCACAGCTCTGTATAATAACAGTGGAAAGCCACTGCTCTTTGCAAATGAGAATTGGATTGGTCACGTTTCATTATGGTACATATATGGATTTTCCTTTGATGGTGGGAGTATTCCTTTGGGTTGTTTTAAGCACAGAAACAAAAGTGGCAAGAGTGGAGGGACAAGTAATCCTGTAGTTGAGTGGCACGTGTTTCAGCATCTCCTACCACTCGAAACCAAAGAAGTCTTCATGTGATGGAGGAAGGCGGGTATTGTATGCAGTGTGGCAAAAGTCATATTCTGACATGGATGTAATTGGTGATGGGCCAGAGTATCATCCTGGGGAATGCAAACCATGAGATTGCCATGTATTTTTCTTGTGTGGTAACTAAAGGGAAGTTTGAGGAATGAGGTCTACAATACTAAGTGTATATTAGGGTATTCAAATTCATGTTGTGCAAAGCACATTTATCACTATTTCAGTGTTGCTATAATTTCTGATACTAATAAGGTCTGCCATTTAAAGCTAAGTCCTGTGTTGCATAATGTGAGAATCATGTTATTCAGTGTGCACAGTGAATAGTTCTCAACAAACCTCTACATGGTCTCTTTTTCTGGCTTTTTTTTGCATTGTGCTGGAGGCTTTCATCATATGTCAACAGTGTAGTTTCTTGAGGTGTCACCCCTTTTAACTGTAATAGAGTAAAATTGAGTGATTGGACTTAGAATTGAAGTGATTATATAGTCTTTGAGAACCCAGTTTAGCATTCCATTGAACCAATGCTCTGATTCTACCACTGGAAACTATGGATGAATGATATATGAAATGTCTTCTGCATACTGTAAAGGAAAGAAATGAGTGAGAGTAATGTGCATTGGAGGCAAAGTAAGTGAAGCAATGGTTATAACTTGTTAACAGCAGGCTAAAGTATTGGTGTCTCAAAGGTTGGGTATGTTTACAAACTGTACGGCATATTTGCATTAGAAGAATCTTCAGTGACTCTGTGGTTTGATTCCTGCCTGTCATTACCCTTCTTATTTATTCATACACTTGCAAAATATTTGCCTTGTTCCTCAGGTTTTATTACCTGTCCACAGTACATCACTGGAGAATAGAGAGGAATGTCTGCAGTGAGTCCTTTCACTTCTTATGTCATGAAGAGAGCTTCTTTGTAGTCACTCAAGTATACGAACACTCAGATGTGCCATAAATATCCAAACAAATCACAGAGCAGACATCATCAGAAACAGTCAGAGAAGGAAGTAAAGTAGGAGGCATCATTCAGAGCAGGATAAAAGAGGAAGGCTTAATAGCAGTCACAAATTCTGGGTTAGTCATCATTTGTCTCCATGCTGGTGGAGACTTGCTGAAGCATTGCGTCACTTGCAAATGTTAGTCACTGAAGCCGTTGTTTTAGGCCCTGAATGAGAGTGGCAAGATTTTTCAGCCTTCTAAGAGAAAGTATTTAAAAGAAACATGGGTTAGCAGGACTTAGTGATTGCAAGGTGTTCAATATCCTCTTATTCACACACCAATTTATATGGATGCTGTTGATGTAAACATTACGTATCAGGCATCTCATAGAGAATTCGTATTTTCCATTCATTTTCTCTGATTATTTGTTAGAAGAATTTGTCTTATCCCTAATTTAATTTTTGTGTCATATTATTGCTTAATTGAATTAGGGTCTTTTGAAACAAATAGGTCAGTTCAAATTCACAGTTAAGTTCTGATACAGTGCTGTTGTGCTGACACAGCATTGTGGAATTTGTTTAAAATTTCCTAGTTGTTTGTGAAATGTGTTTATGGTTTCACTTTGCCTTACACAGTTGCTGTTGCTATTGTTAGATTATTTGTTATTTGGGACAGAGGCATCTTTCATCAAATATGTGTGCACTCTGAGCAATGCAATTACTATTCTTAACTGATCTACACTAGGTATTATGAACAGGCTAAAGAATGAACACATAGGTAGTCCTTTATTTTGGCTCACAGCACAAGAGGAAGGAGAAGAGGTCCAAGCCTGGAGTACTGTCTGGGGATGTGGGAAAGTCAGCAGGCTTTGAAGCACGTTGATAAAGCGCATTTAAAACCTGTATGGATTCTTTAGGCAAGTTAGCCCCAGATAGAATTTCAGTGGTCACTGGTAGTCCAGAAAAAAATACAGTTGTTGATATAAAACACAAGCCAAAGGTGTTTGAAAATGAAAGAGCAATATGTGTCTATTAAATGGTGTATATATATCTAGATGAGGAAAGATCACCTGTGTGTATGTGTACATATATGCAAATAGAAATCTAATTTACAAGTTGATAGTATGAGAATGAGCGAATTTCAAGTGCAATATGTTTCACAGTTATAGGATTAATAGTTATTTTCACTGGATTTAATATAGTCCATTAATTACACTAGATGCATACTTACCCTGTGTTCATTTTGAAACCACCAATGCTTTTGTATGAAAAGAACTGTAAGAAATGTTTGCTTGTATCTGTAGACAAAGCTAATGGAAAAACCCAATCCTCTCATCCACATATTTATCTGAAAGATGTGTTGTATATCTGCAGTTGATTTTCTAGAATGCTGATTAGCTAATACTGTTCTTGGCATGCAGCTTATCCATCGTGTGGGAGAACACGATCTGAATTTCAATTTACTTTTCAAAATGATGTTGAAGTGCTATTGCTTTAAAGGCTTTTCTGGCCATTTGGGGACCCACTGCAGACAGTGGAACTGGAGTCTGGTCTCAAAATCTAATTGAATTGATATAAGGCAGCTGAAGCAGTGATTGTTGAAGAGTTTGAGATGAATTGCAGAAAATACGTGCTTCTGACCAACTTAGTGTCCTTGTTTGAAACTCTATTCCTGAGTTTATTTGTACTTTCACTGTTAACAGACATTTTTGTGGTAAAAGCCCTGTACTTCAATATAGTTAAGGAATTCATTAGTTCTGTATGGTTTGATATAATCACATTACTATTAAAGAAACTTCATGCCTCTAAGAGTACTAGCCTAATAATGGAAGGAAGAATGGAGAGTTAAAGTAATATCAGGTGTTAATACCTTTGTCCCCATCAGCAATTTGTCACTGTTTAAACTTCCGAAATCTCACCCTCCTGAATTTTTGTTTTTGCAGTGATGGGTCTTTCCCTTACGATTCTGTTCCCTGGCAACAAAATACCAACCAGCCTCCAGGCTCTCTATCGGTGGTCACCACAGTATGGGGTGTGACTAACACCTCTCAAAGCCAGGTAAGTGGCATTGTTATACTTCATTCCCTCTAGTTACACCTTTTCACTGATGTTTGTAGAATCGAAAGCCTTTTGGAAAATGCTGTTGGGAATAATAAGTGTCTGTCTTCTTTGTTGTACAAGGTGCATTTTTATCCCAGTCATGTCCTCTCTGGTGGCATCAGAAAGGAGGTGTCTGAGAGCTTGAATCAGTCACTCCTTTTAGCAGCGTGCAAATATCAGGCTTGGGTTTAGGTCCTTTTTTTCACTGTGTGGTTTCAACACTAAAAGCATGGGTTTGGGGGAATGAGTTGGGTTCACCAATTTCTTTTCACAAACACCTGAAGCTGATGATTTAGTCTTCTGTAAAAATCAAGACAGCTAAGTTTCTTCTCAAGCAGGAGACAGACCTCTTATTAATTTGGGTTCCATCGAGTTGAAAAATCTCCTATTTGTTTGGAAATAGCAAAAGGAGAAATCACTAGGAATGTGCACCTAGATATGAATGAGGTCTATGCTGATAAGAGTTCAGAGTGCAGGGTGGTTATGTTTTAATTTAATGACCACAACAAATGAACTTAATTTGTTTGAAGTAGTTCAAGGTACGTCCCCTTATTCTCATGTTTCTTCTCACAGGTGCTGGGAAATCCAATGGCAAATGCTAACAACCCTATGAACCCAGCAGGAAATCCCATGGCTTCTGGGATGACAACCAGCAACCCAGGAATCAACTCCCCTCAGTTTGCTGGACAGCAGCAACAATTTTCAGCCAAGGCAGGCTCCACTCAGCCATACATACAGCAGGGCATGTATGGGCGACCCAATTATCCTGGGAGTGGAGGCTTTGGTGGCAGGTAAGATATACTTGTGCAAGGTGAAAAATTGATGTAAATAATTGATGAAGCTTGTTTTAGTGACCTGGCAGAAGTGTCATGGGCTTGTTTTAATTATGTAAAGTCTCAGTAGCTGTTTTATGCTGGTTAACTGAAGTACACACTCCTCTTACAACTTCGAAAATCAGCTACCTGAATCACAAGGAAATTCATCACAGTAAATGGAAATGGCTTAGGTCAATCAATTAACTCTAATAAACCCCCAAAATAAAGTTTTAATTAAGAGAGATTGTTAAACAGACCACAGGCTTAGGAATGATTAACATTTAATAAGGCCAGGATGTGAAAGGTATTGATGGTATAATTTTTGTGTGCATATGGAGGAGTAAGCTTGAGCATTGGGCAGAGTAGATTCCTGTGCAACAGAATATTTCTGCCCAAAGACTTACGCCACAGCAAGAATTTGAGAAGAACTGGGAACAAAGATGTTTGTTAAGAAAGATGGGTGCACCGTGTATTTATTTTGGGGAAATAAATCCTGCATTAGTCAAATAAACCAAAACTAATAGCCTGGTTTTGACTTTCTGTGTCTATAGTTTGTAAATAAAGGTGGTAAGGGCACTTAACTGAAACCACTATTTATGGTCCCACTACAAAGTCTGCTGAAAAGACTGCTGCTGTTTGCATAGTCAGTCTAGTGTGAAGAGTATAAGCCTGGGACTCAGGGAACTTAACTCTTCTTTCATCTCTGCCACTGATCTCTTGAGTGACCTTGAGTCCGAAAATTTTTTTAGCTTTGTATTTACATCTCTAAAATGGGCACAGTATACTGGCCCATATTTATAAAGATATTTGATATCTTGGAGTGGGAAAGGCATGGTTTAGCTTAGTTTGTCTTATGATCAATAGAGGAGATGGATAGGAATTGCCAAATATATTGTGTGGGATCCAGCAGAGTCCATTGAATTGGGTCTGTCCTGGCCTTTCTGCTAAGGTTCAGGGAGAAACGCTTTTACAATATTGTGAACACTTGCCATAACTCACCACTGAGGCAGATGAACATGCTGTAGTGGAGGAAGCTCTCTGTTTGTGCTGCTGTGTAGTCTGCCCCTACACTACTGGGAAATGGAGCATTAACTTTCAGGAGTTCAGTTCTACTTCACAGTAAGCTACAGAGCTGTGAAGCAGTTCACTGCCCCCGAAACAACTGATGTCAGTGCCTTGCAGTTCCAGTGGCAGCCTGAGACTGTTGCACCTGGGAAACACTTGTGTCTCCTGTATGCACCTAATTACCTCTTCTGCTGGCTTTCATTAGGCATTGATAGGTGGTTTTGGAACAGTTCCAGGTGAGGATTACACCAACATTCAGAATAAAATTCACTAGGCACATCTTAATTCTCTCTTTTTTTTCTTTTTTTCCTTTTATTCCCTGATAGTTACCCTGGAGGCCCAAATACCCCTGCAGGAATGGGCATCCCCCCACACACGAGGCCACCAGCTGATTTCACCCAGCCAGCTGCAGCTGCTGCCGCTGCTGCAGTTGCAGCTGCAGCTGCCACAGCAACAGCTACAGCTACAGCCACTGTGGCAGCCCTTCAGGAGACACAGAATAAGGACATGAACCAGTATGGACCGGTAAGAGAGTAACCCTTACGTCTTCATACCTGCCAGATCTGGACCATTACAGGGAATTGGACTGTCATCCTTACTGTCATGTTTGTTAGGGTGCCTACTCCGTTTTCATTTTTTTGTGCATGAGCATGGTTATAAATGCTTATGAGAAACTGCTGGAATGTGTGTATGTAGGTATGAGTCAGTCCCCCATATTTTTCCTGATAAATCTTGCCTAACCGTATTTTGTACTTTAGGGGCTGCCCCTTAAAAAAAATTTGAAGATTACCCCAAATTACAGCAGCATTTGACATATTATCACTGCCTTTGCCAGCCTTCTAAATTTGAGTACCTAGTGAAGTGTTCCAGAATCTTGCAATAGGTTTTGTAGTACTTGGATAATTGTTTATTTTGCTGACTACGCTTGGTTGGTTGGTTTTTTCCCCTTCAAACAAGAAAACAACAGTAGAAGAGAGGTTTGCTTTTTAATAATACTGTCTATAAGAGCAGCTATGTGAGACATGCATTTTGGAGATCCATAACTTCTAGCATGTCATGACTTCATATAATAATTTTTTTTTAAATAAACAAGGACTTGATTATTTGAGATTTTTTCCTCCTTAGCTTGTTTACGTGAGTCCCGAAGTATATGGGTGCATATGCCAGGTGATGTGAAGCACAGTGTCTTAGATACTGTAGTGTGGTGCTGTATTTACACAGCCAGCTTCCTAACCTGTTACACTACAAGACAAACCAACTGAAAGAATTTAATTTCTTACCGTAAACTTATGTCTGTCTTCTACAACTCCAATTGAATTTTTATTATAAATAACATCACCACCTGTCAAATGCTGGAGAACATTGAAGGAAAATGCGACATAAATCCTTGCCTTCTTCCCTCCCCCGAATGCACGTTCAGCTCCCTCTTCCATTTTTATAAATGCATGTCGCATTTTATTCTTTTTTTTTTTTTCTTCTTCTTCCGTTGAAGGTTTGTTCCTCTTTCCAGATGGGTCCAACTCAGGCTTACAACAACCAGTTTATGAACCAGCCTGGTCCTCGTGGTCCTGCTTCTATGCCAGGCAACATGAACCCAGCAAGCATGGGAGCGGGAATGACACCCTCCAGCATGAGCGGGCCACCCATGGGCATGAACCAGCCTCGGCCTCCTGGAATGAGTCCCTTCAGCACCCACGGGCAGAGGATGCCTCAGCAAGCCTACCCAGGCCCACGCCCCCAGTCTTTGCCTATACAGGGCATAAAGAGACCGTACCCAGGAGAGGTAATAAATTACGTTTTGTGTACACTATTATTTTGACTGAAATCGTAACATGCTGGGTAATGTGTGGTAAACATCCCTTTAAGATAGGTGCGTCTTTGTTCCAGCCTTGGTAGGAGTGCAGCCATTGAAATATAAGCAACAGTAGCAGCTCTTCCTTTTTAGCTTCTAAAGTATTCAGGTTTGCCCTTGCTATGTTAGTCAAGATTATAGTCAACCCAAGAAAGGCCCCAACCAGCTGAGCCCTTAAAATGTCACAGTGTGTCATGATGCCTTCATAGACCTTAAGCAGACTTCCGTCACAGGAGTGGATTTGTTTTATGTGACAACTTAAAGAGACACTGAAGATGAAATCCTTCATTTGAGCCCAATACATATGTGATCTATGTTTTCTTGAATGGTTTTGTTTTTCCGAAGAAATACAGGGCAGACATTTTGTAAGCACCAAAGCACCAATAGTAATAACATTTATTTTAAAAACCAATTGCTTTCTAAACTTCTTGAGTGTTGATTTTCATAAGCACTGAGATGAATATAAATAATGTTGACCTCAAATCCCCCTTTGTCAGCATTTATCTAATGCAAGTATATTTGGAGTGTGATAAGTTCCCATGCTTTTATAGGAGTTCTGAATAACTTTGTAGGCAAAATTACATTGCTATTGACTTGTATTATGACCTTGGGCAAAACACTTAGGGTCAAAATTCTAAAGAAATTGAGACAACCAAAGATGTATACAAGCAAGCTTTTGAAACTAATAAACACTGATGTGTTTTATTCTTTAAATCAGTGTGAATCAAGCAGTAGATGCTTTTGAGAATCCCAGCGACTTTCAGCATCTGTGTATGCCTAAATGTTTTTATAAATCTAGCCACCACTTAGTACCTTCAGAGATCATTTCCTGTGAAATTCTGTATTCAACTGAGACTTCAACAATAGGTGTAAAGCTTTGAATATTATGATATTGCCCTGACAATAATTATGGTAGTAAGATTTTATAGAAAACACTACAGCAAAGAGTACCATGACATACAGAAAACACAGAAAACATTTCTTACTGAACTACATTTCTTTCCTGATCTGCACACTACTTTTTTCTAAATAAAATTTCATCGGAAATAAAAAAAGGGATGTGCTTTTGCAGGAGTTGCTTCTCTGGGAAGGCTTTTCACTCTGTAAATGCTGCTACTTATTCACAATGAAGTTAAGAAAACACAGGACGTGGCTTGTTCAGATAATTTTTGTCTTCAGATTTCATATTCTAAGGATGAATTTAAATCTCTTTTTGTTGCTTTGGAAGCAGGTTTTTCATTGTAAGGGAATATGATCATGTTTCCCACAAGTCAATTCTGAACCCTGCCGTAAATGTTACGTGCTTGCTGCTCTGGAATTTTGCAGTTGATATTTGCCTATTGTTTTTTGAAAGCTTCATTTATGGAAACTTCAATAAGTTAGTTTTTCAAATTGACATTTTATTACCTTAAAAGTTCCAATTTTCATGACTTTGATCCCAAACCCACAGCACAGTCCTAGCTAGCACTAGCAAAGTGTGTATGAATAGTACTAATTTCTCTTTAGTTGTTAAGTTATTGCTAAATACTCTAGCGCAAGGCCAGCATAGCAGTTGGGTTGAAAAGACAGATGTGGACAACACAACTTCTATTTTCTTGCCCGTTCCAAGATATTTTTTTGTTACTTTTTCTTGCTCCTATTTTCTTGCCTGTTCCCAGGATTCTTTTTTTCTTGTTACTTTTTGGTTTTTTGCTTTCATTCTACACCTGGAAAAGGAGCCCCAGGCTTGGGAGTGGTAGCACTTGCAAAAACACAGAAATTTTGTGCACATTGCATCTGGTTGTAATTCTGGTTTCTTCAAACATGGTGCCCTTTGACAGCACTGCAAGGCTGAGAGTGTGTGTGTGTGTAGGGGGAATATGTGTGTGTTAAGGTACATGGTTGTTCTTACACTACTTTGGTTTGTGAGATTGTTATGCTTTTGAGGAGTATTCTACAGAAGAGTTTTTTGTTGGTTTTGATTCCACTATTGAATATGTGCTAATAATCAATACAAGAAAGTTGCTTGCATAAAACATGTCTTTGTCTTCTTTTATCCCTGTCATGAAATAGCCAAATTACGGAAACCAGCAGTATGGACCAAATAGCCAGTTTCCAAACCAGCCTGGTCAGTACCCCACTCCCAACCCTCCAAGACCCCTTACATCTCCCAACTATCCTGGACAGAGGATGCCAAGCCAACAAAACACAGGGCAGTACCCTCCTCCAACAGTCAACATGGGGCAGTATTACAAGGTAAGAATTCTTAGAGTATCTTGTTGCATTCAGGTGGCTGTTTATGAATGAAGTCACATTAATGATTTGGTTTACATAATTAAAGAGGAAAAAATCACAGTATTTTTACTAATGTTTTGGCTATCACAGAATCAAGTCAATCAGCCAAGTTGCGTTGCAACTTCAGAGCAGTTCATAAAGAAAATTGAATGTTGCTGCAGCTCATTAGAGGCTTTTACAAGAAAATGTTGGGTTTGCTTCAAAAATAGCTTGTAAAAAATAAAGAAAGGTACCTAATGGGATTCAGGTGTAGTATTTTCACCTATTCATGGTATTCTGTAAGAATACAACTTTGAAAATTTGTTATAAACATGTACCACATTGCAGCATTCCAGTTTTGGACCTACAGTGGTCACTGTTGGATTAAGTGGGGCCAAACTTAAAAGCTGTTCCAGCTGCAGATTTCATCTTTGAACTGAAGTTTCCATGATTTTCTCCAACCTCTTCCTCCTTTTTTTCTCAGTCTTTTCCCTCTGTACTGCTTGTTTTTGGGCAAGAACTAGAATTCTTAAAATGTTGCCTGAAACCTGTTTGTGGATACATCTTGAGCACTTTATATTCTCCAAACTAAGGTTGTACTGGGGGCCTGCTGAGGTTTGCCACCTTTGAAATGCACACAAAAGTGATATATTGCACACAGGTACTCCAGTGAGTATACAAGTGGGGAGGACCATCAATGTTCTGACCTGCTTAAAGCATTAGCTGTTAAAGTATCCGGACTACATTCCGATTGTGAATGCAGCTGAAAGAATCTGCGTGGCACATGGCTGTTGAATTGGAATTACATGGTGTGATTCACACAGAAAACACCACTGAATAAAAGGGGGAAGCAAAACCCTTTTCTAGAGAGCATCTGTTCTATGTGCAAGCACATTGTCCACTGTCGCACCCAAAGGAATGCCTGTTGCATCATGGCAGCTTTTGCAGTACACTGCCAGGAAGAACATGGGGAGGAGACAGATCCTCTATACTATATAATGCCAGTGCAGTCACTTATGCTAAAATAACACCAAAAGATTTCTGTGACATTTTTAAGTGACAGATTTTTAAATACATTTTACATGTGTTTATTTTAGATGCGGTTTAAGTTTTTCATTTGCAGAATAGTTCTAACAGGGAATCTGTTGTCTTTCCAGTGTATCCCCTATTTTATAGTCAAATATAGACCACTCTGGAAACAGTTAGGAAAAAAGAGGTCTTGTTAAGAAGGGAGATTATCCTGGTTGAGGGGAAAATTCCAGCTTGCCACAAACAGAACCTGAACCTTTGAACTGTAGCGATTGAAGAGATAGTAACTGTACGTGTTAAAGAAAAAAAAAAACAAAGATGGCTGGAAATTTAAATGCTTAAGATTTTAGAAGGCACCTTTCTTCTTAAGTACTTTCAAGTATCCTAGGCTAGCAAAGCAGCACTTAGATACAGTCGCATTTGAAGTCAAGATGCTTTGGCTGTCTCTAAAGATTTTCATCTTCTGACACTTAGTGTTTCTGCTTATGGTACCTGAGCTATGACAGGAGAGTGCCATGCAGTTGCAGTTTTGTTTAATGTCAGCTTCCATCTCATCAGGGTTATTGGCTCATTCTGTTAACTGCAACCATGCCCTTAATTACAAGAAACAAAACCAACGGTGTTTTAATACGTAGCTACTATTTATACTTAATTATTCTTTTTCTATTACTTTGTCTTATCCAGCAGCAAACTAGGAACAGAATCAAACTGTAGGTACACAAAATAAAAAACATCCCCTGGCCCCCAGAAGTATAATTCTGAATAGATAAGTTGGATAGGGGTGGAAGAAAGAATAGATGGAAGGAAAAGGGGCACAGACTGTCTAATTGCTTGTCTTTGGATTTTGTTTTTCATGTAAGCTTCTGTGTCCTGGAGCTATTTTGGGACAGAGGCAAAGGGATACAAGGGGATGGGTGGGCTTTGGTGGTGTGGAAAAACTGAAGCAAATGCCTGGTTAGTTTTGGAAAGAGAGTGTTCAGAGGAACAGAGTAAGCCTTTTGGCAGCCTTGCTTGTATCTGGTCATTGCCTGAGTTAAGCTGGCTGGTCTGCTGGTTTCAGTTCCTGCTTTGCTCTTCTAATGTGCCTCTTCCCTGAAGGCTTCATGGGACATGCTGTGGTTTCTTGTCCAGAAACAGAGCGGCCTTTCTCCTTTGTTTGTAGTCTTTGGTTTTTGATAACAGTGCTGTTCACAAGGGTTATTGTTCTTATTGTAAGACTGCAGTAACAATGTGATGTTATTTATTTTCTAGCCATCAAGGCCTGTACCTGTGGCAAATTATCCTCATTCACCTGTTCCAGGAAACCCCACACCACCTATGACACCAGGGAGCAATATTCCTCCATACCTGTCACCTAACCAGGACGTCAAACCACCATTCCCACCTGACATTAAACCAAATATCAATGCTTTACCACCACCTCCAAGTGAGTAGCAAACAGAATGCCCCTACAGTAATTTATTGTTCCTCTGTTCTCTGCCACATGCATTTCAGAGTCTGGAAACTAGCTCTGATTGCTGATCTGAGAGAGACTGGAATTGTTAAGTTGTAATAGGTGGCATGTGCAGTGTAGGCTCACTAGAGTCAGTGGACAGAAAAGACAAAGATTGCTATCCCCTCCTAAAATATCATATCAGAAAAGTTCTTCCAGGTTAAATTTGTAAGGATCTTACTCTTGAATTACTCCTTTGATAAGTTTCCTGAGGATAAAACAATTGATTTCAGGTTGTGTTATGTGTGCTTTGTAGGCTTGTTTATTGTATGAACTTTCATTTTGGTCTGTTTTGTTCAAGGGCAAAGCTATTCATTTAACAATGCTACAGAATAGTGTACCGTGTGAATATTTATAGCGGTGTCTCTTTTGTAATCCATGCTGGCTTCTTAAGAATATTCAGTAGTATGCCAAAAATTGATATATGTTCCTTTCAAAGCCGCTCAACATCACAGCTACATTTGGCTGGGAACTGGGCAGGAATAACAAGATCTCTCTGACTGGATAGTAGCACAAGATATTTGAGGTTTGAAGTGACTGATGAAGTAACAGGAGATATTTACTAGGGAGTTGTGAGAACCTTTATGTTTTCTATAAAATAACTGCTGCTGCATTAGCACTTTGCAGTTCTGTTTGGAGTTCAGGATAGCTGGAAAATCAAGTAGAAGAAGGTGGCCTGCAGTATTATTTGGGCAAGAACACAGCATTTAAAGCCATTTGGACTTAATAGATAAGCTGTAAGTTACCACAAAACCTCATTTGTGGGCTCAGGTAGAAATTTGAATACCAGCATCTTTGGTCATCAGACAGTTTTAGCTGATAAAACTGTGGAAACTATTTGGGTAATGCTGATCCCAGTTCAAAGCAGGGAAAACAAGCATTATCACAGTTTGACATAATTAGGAGATTTGTTGCCAGTCTTCTGCCAACAGGGTAAGCCTGGACACAGAACCTATCCTGTAATAAAAAACAAGAATTCTTGCAATGCCTGGTTTCTTTTTGTGGCTGGAATGTTAAGGTCCTAATGTGAACTGTGGGAGAAGAGAAGACTGCTTTGCCATTGTTATCAGTTTGAGCCGTGTCACTTGCATCAGTTAGATGACATAGTTACTTGTGATTCTGTTTTTTTGTTTGTTGAACCTGCTAAGTTAGACCCAGTAGCAGATCACTGTACAATTTTTAACTATTCTGTATAAATATACACATTATTATTGCACTGCAGATGCTAAAGGGAAAGTTCACGCTTTCTCTCCCTCTTCGATCCCAGCCAACCACAATGATGAGCTGCGTCTGACATTTCCCGTGAGAGATGGAGTTGTCCTGGAGCCTTTCCGTCTGGAACACAACCTGGCAGTCAGTAACCATGTCTTTCATTTGCGGCCAACTGTCCATCAGACACTGATGTGGAGGTAAGCTCAACCTTGCTGCAAGGAAGTCTTGCATCCCGTGATGGAGGAGTGGCAGGGCAGATGAACTTCATTTAGGTTTGCCATGAATTTTGCTTCAAACGTTGTAGACTGGGTAGGAAGAATGTCCTTTAAATACACTGGTACTCTCACCTGTCATTTTTCAGAGACAATGCATTCTACAATGCTTCACGATAGGTATTGTCTCTCCTTGCTGATAGCACTTAGCATGCCTTGTCCAAAATAATCACGGCAACTGTTGCATCCTTTCTGATCTGAGTGGAACAAGATTGGAGTCTTTGCAACCCACACCAGTACAAATGTCCATTTTGGAGTCTCTGAAGTCTTAGGTGTTTTGTGGCCTCTGAAATGTTAATTCCAGGACTCTTACAGTTTTTGCTTAAATTAAGTGGTGCAAAGTATCTGATAATGTAAAATAACCCACTAATGTAGGACCTGATTTAGAGGCTCAGTAAAATCATTTGGAAAGACAACTCTCCAAACTTTAGAAACCAAGTTCCTGAATTCCCCCTATTTTCTTACTCCACAAGTAAGAACAGCTCAGAAATATCAGAACATAGCTTTCAACATACAAAGGCTTCTGGTTTTCACTTACAGTGAGTTCTTATTTCCAGCACAGAGGAATAGTTTTCCTTGATGGTACTTTCCTGCTTTTATTGTAGATGTGTATGAGTGATTCCAGGTTATGTTTTGCTTCCTCCATGCTCATGGAAATGCCTTAAATAAATTACAATCAGAGCCTTAATTTTTTTAAAAGTCTATATGTTTTCAAATACTACAGAATAATTTTGTCTCCTTGTTCTGTTTTTTCTCAGAAAGTATGTCAGTGTTTATCCTGGCTGCTGATTACATTGTTTGAGCCTTTCTCTGTGCAATGTGGGGGCTGGTTAGTTGCTTGGGATCTTGCATGGAGGTTCTGTATGGATCTTCTTCTCACTGACTGGAATCCACTTGAGACTTCTGTTTTCATGGTGTGGAGGGCAGAGGTGGGCAGAGGGGGTGCGCTCACGTCCCTGCCCAGGAGACGGACTCTGGCTCTAAAGCTGAGGCTTCATGCACGGTGCAGGAGTCCTTGTGCCACGGTGCCTCCTCTATCCTGAGGTACCCCAGGGGTTGGGAGGAAGGGAGATTGCAGGCAGACCACATCCAATAATTAACACCTAACTTTGAGGTCAGTTATTGCTTACTTGCATTTCATTATCGTGTAGTACTCACAGCAGAGGGAGTTTTGGCAGTTATTTGCCAGTTCTTATTAATAAGTAATCACTAGTGGGGATTGTGCTGGCTCATTCAGTAGATTTATAGTGCTGCACTGAGGCATGAGGCTGTTTCTTAATATCTGTTCTTTCTTTCTTCCTTCGCTCACCAAACACATAGCCTTTATTTAAACTTATTTTAATGAAGACTCGTAGGTAAACTGTGCTCAGGTCTGCTGTTTTGAGAAGCTTGTTAATAGTGGGGAGAATGGATGGTCCTGTAATGAAGTCATTTCACATTTAACTCGGGGTTGGGTGAATGCCAAAAAAATGAATTAGTCACATGTGTGGATGGATTTTGGTTTTTATAGAGAATGGTGGAATCGAGCCAATTCTCTGTATTTTTCTGCCAGTTAAAATATTCAGCAAAACCTCTCACATGTACACACATAATGAATAGCAATGCAACTATTTTTCTCCCCACTGGGAACTTTTCATGGTTACGAGAAACAGAAATGTTGAAGGCAGAGAAAATGTCTCGAAGCTGATTCAGTCTTCACACTGCTCAGTTATGAATAATGTCCCACAGTGGAGACACTGTGCTGAGAACACGGGGGTCTCCTGAGCTCTGTGACATTCAGCAGGCCTCCTCACCTAATCTGCTTGGGTTTTATGTCTGAGGTACCAAGCCTTGCTTCCCTCCAGGTTTGGATGACTGTGGTGTGTTCTTGTGAGGTGAAAATCTGAGTGGAACTTTCAGAGAGAGCTTTCAAAAAATTGTTAATAAAATACTGAAAAAAGGGCTGAAAAGACTTGATATAGATGGATTATGTTGAAAGGTCAGGTAATTTGTATTCCATAAATTTCTTTTTAAAAAAACACACATTTGTGGCCAATGTTAAATCTTGATGTTTTGAAATCCAGAAAAGATTATATTGTGTCAGATTGAAATCTTAGTAAGAAAATGGCAGTTAGGGTGATGATCTCCTGAATGAACTTTTCCTCTTGGATCTTACAAAGGTATCTACTTTCATGTAACATGAAGAAATAAGCACGTATATTTTCAAGTATCAGTGATAAACTTTCAGCTGTCTTTTGCTGTCATGAACAGCAAAATCCTGACATTTCAGTTCCATTTTCCATGTTCTTTTAAATTTCTTCTTCAAATTACTCATTCCTAACACAAGGTTAACATCCATTTATGAAACTGAAGTCATAGTCTCTGCCCACTTAATTTGTAATTAACTTAATCTCAGGGTCTTCCTTTTTTGAAGGTGTTACAGAACTAATTTCTGAGGAGCTAAATAGGATGTGGAAGTTATTATTGGAGAGGTGGGAGGAATTCATGCCCTGAAAGAAGGCCTAAATTGGGTATATTGAATCCACAGCTGTATTAATTTGGAATCACAGAGACTGCAATTTCATTGGGGGGTAAGATTTAGGGGTCATTTTAGCTTAGGTGATTTAGCTGTTCTAAGTCAGGATTAGCTGTACTTATATTTTGTCTGTCAAGCATTCATTCAAATGCTCTTTAAAATGCTGAGGTAGGGGAGAGTCCAGTCTTCCAGCACAAACGCACTGCTGCATACTGTTTTCTTGTTCTTAACACACAAAGGTCCTGCCTGATGTTGACATGCTTCTTTCTGCAGGATCACTCCATGGTCTAGGTTTTCAAAGAGGTTCAAGATGTTTCCTTGAAAATGCTTTATAAGTGTAAAATATGAACAATTTTGGGCATGCTTGCGTCATTAATTCATTGTGACTTGCCTCTGTTAAGGACTTTTATGAAGAAAGTATGTCATCTCCTTATTGGAAATAATTCTAGCAAAATAATCTTATTGATAAAGAAAGGACATTCCTAGCATCAAAACAACCTCATTCTGCAATGTGAAAGCAAAGTTAAAGGAAGATTTATTGGTTGTTGTACAGGTCTGACTTGGAATTGCAGTTCAAATGCTATCACCATGAAGACAGACAAATGAACACAAACTGGCCAGCTTCAGTCCAGGTCAGCGTTAATGCAACCCCACTTACCATCGAGCGTGGTGACAACAAGACATCTCATAAACCTCTGCACCTAAAGCACGTCTGCCAGCCAGGAAGAAACACGATTCAAATTACAGTCACAGCATGTTGTTGTGTAAGTACACTGAGCTCACGGCTGCAGCTGCTGATGCTGAGTTTGCTATTTAGAACAGTTTGCAAATGTTGCTTTAGCTGAAAGAGCCTTACTCTCATTTTATTCTATGCCTTTTTTTGGTAAAGTTCTTATTTAATGATGTTGACACACTCAGAGTGCTAATATGGAAATTTTTGCTGCTTAATTATTGCAAAATGTAGTGGTGTCTTTCCAGTGTCTCTGACAAGGTTCATGAATCGTGTGCCTGTATAACAAGGTGGCTAAAGTGTATTAACGTAGAAGTAGATTATTGGGATGAAGACTGTTGATGGTACTAATTTCATTTACTTAGGGTATTAAATTGTGTTTGGTTTGTCATGAACAGACCAACATCATAATTGTTGATGCTGGTGATGATTTTTAAAATACCTTTTCAGATGAAAAACTTGTATTCCCTGATGCACTCTAGACCGTTCAACTTTCCCCTTTCTCCTTTTCAGGAGAAATAATGTGTATATTTATACAGTTGATTCCAGGCACATCAGTCGCAAATTGTTTTCTCAACTTCCAACGTAGTCTGAAGGCAGACAGGTAGGCTAGGCTGTGTCAGCCAATCCAGGGTTTTGAAAATAAACCCTGATGTCAGGGATTAATATGTCAGCCCTATGTATTCTGAATATTAAAGAGGGAGAAAATGTAGAAAATCTTTGCTATTTCAAAGCCTTTGTATATGCTATGCATAGAGGAACATACAGCACTGTGTGCATAATGGAGCGCGTGTGAGCAGAGCAGCAGAACTAGCTTTCATATTTAACCCTCAGGCTCTCACAGAAGCCAGGTGTCCAAGGGAAGAGTGCAGCTCTGTTCACAAGTGTATTTAACATGTATGTTAGGTTCTCTTCCTAACAAAGTGTGTTTTCTTGCAGTCACACTTGTTCGTGTTGCAGTTAGTACACCGGCCCTCAGTTCGATCCGTTCTTCAAGGTCTACTAAAGAAACGCCTCCTCCCAGCAGAACATTGTATCACTAAGAGTGAGTTTGCATTTTGTGTGTGTGGTGACTTTCTGGAACGCCCATGTTCAGTTGTGATAAGCTATCTCTATGCAAGATTTACTTGTTTATTGATAACCTTAAGCTGTACTTATCAAGAATTTCCAAAACATCATGTGGGGAGATGAAATCCTTGGTATCCTCAAATGTTAAGGGCTTAGTTGCTAAACAGAATCTAGGAGAATCACTCTGGCTTTTCCCTCATATTTGTTTTTGACTTACCTAAAAGAAAGCTTTATTCTTTATTTAAGGCTGCTCTTAGTGCTTGTATGGCACTTTATTTGTTTCTGGCTACAGCTGATATGCATGTGTCTGATGGTTTGTCTGTTCAGGAGAATCTTCTAAATTACATAGAAGACAACTATATGGATAAATATGTTCATTAGATTGTCCCTTAAACATTGAAATGTTGGTCTTTCAGATTTCTGTGTTAGAATTTAGTATATGCTTGTGCTGCTTTCTCACACATAACATACCTTCTTCCTAAACAGTAAAGAGGAACTTCAGTAGTGTAGCAGCTTCCTCTGGCAATGCAACACTAAATGGGGAAGATGGAGTGGAGCAAACTGCTATTAAAGTGTCTCTGAAATGTCCGATCACATTCCGGCGGATTCAGCTCCCAGCAAGAGGTCACGATTGCAAGCATGTTCAAGTGAGTAGATGCCAGTGGCCTGGCAGGATTCCCTCAACCATGTGTTCTTACTGTACCTTTAGCCTGATTATCACATGAGAGCACCTAATGAAATGGCATTTGTGTCTGTCAGCCTAAATAATTAATGATATTGATATGCTTAATGTAGAGGGAGAAAGTAAGCTGTTTGGTTAAGGTTTCTGTGCTAGTAGGCTTTTTTTCATGTCAATTTTAATTTTGTCTAACTGCTTCATTTAATGCAGTATTCTTTTATTTAGTTTTCTTTTGTTTTGTTTGTTTTTCTCCTTGTTTCTGATACCTAGTGCTTTGATCTGGAATCTTACTTGCAACTGAACTGTGAAAGAGGAACTTGGAGGTGTCCAGTATGCAAGTAAGTGCAATCATACTTCATGAAATGCAGTTGTACACAATTTGACCAAATTCAGATCACATTTAAGGTCATGAAAGGGAGGAAAAGGAAGTGCTGGGAATTAAGGTGTATATGTCACATTTACTTAAGAGCATAAAGTCCAATGAGAATTCTTGCAATATTTCAGCACCCTGGATTATTAGAAATGTAAAAATAGATAATGAGAGATTTTCTCACAAAATATGTAACCTGCAAGCTCTTCTTACAGGCTGTCCCTGGATTGTGTAGAGTTCAAAAGAAGCTCAAATATTTACATTGATAAAGCAGATATGTACATAAACGAACCGGGAGTTTTTCTTCTCCTGGATTATGAAGTATAAGCAACTAATAGACAATAACATGCCATGGCAAAAGAAGGGATAGTCTAATCTGGAGTTATTTTTGTGTAATTTTAGTTTGTAATCCCCAAGTTACCGAACTTCAGATATGTAGATAGTATAGTGTTCAGCATCCAGCTAAACATTCAGTAAAGATGCCAAATAACTGTTTCAGGTACTGAGTTTTGAGTCATAATAGATATGCAGTAAATGACAGTGTTCTGTGAGAGGGGGAGTTTTGGAGACTATTCCCAGTAATTAGGTAGGAAATTAATTTGTATCCTCCAAGGTAAAAGTCAACATCAAGTGCAAATTAAAGTGAGAGCAGAAAACAAGAAGGATTCTATTTGAGAATAAGGCTAATTTCAAAAAATGTAAAAAATTTCCAATGAGCAAAAGTTTGGAGTTGTTGCTTAAAGGAAAAGAGGGATAGATATCTTGGCATAATTTCAACCTTATGTTTTGACCAAAGAGCTAGTATACTGCAGAAGAAGTGAAACAAAAAGCTTTGAAGTGGTTACAAACTGTCCATCCTTATGTTTAACTGGACAGAAAGAAGTGTGGAACGTTTGGAGGCCAGTTCAGTGTCTGTGACCTACTGAGCCCAGTGCTCAGCCTCAGCTGAGAAGCCAGGGCTCTTTAGCTCGAGCAGCTGTAGCTTTAACAGCTTGTACTTCATCTTCACAAGTCTCCAGATCAGTCTCTGCTGCACCAGCCAACATTGGGTATAAACAGCAGTGGAGGTCCATTCTGGCTGCTTCTGTGGCTGCGGCAAGCTGCAGACGAGCTTCTTCCAATGACTATCCATGATTGATACATATCCTAAGATACAAATGCTTTCTCTGAAGTACCCAAACCTTTTCTGTCTTCTAAGTTTGGCTAAAAATACCACAGGAATTGGATGTCTTGCTTTCTTAATTCACGTATTCATACATCCAGGCTAAATTTTTGTCCTGTTTCTCTGAGCATGAGCACCTACATTCAGATCTAAGTGCCTACATAAATAAATCATTCCTGGTTTTGTTTTGTTCTGTCCCCATCTGTGCTGATCTTAAGTAAAATAGCTGTAATATATAGTTACTGTGAAACCATAGTACTGTGTAGCTCAAAAAAAGAGAAAGATCTAATTACAAAAATGGTGTTAACTGATGTTCACAGGAGAGATCTGCAATGTCTGAAAAGACTTTAGATTCACAATGTATTTCACTAACAAAAATAATTTACAGAATGGGAACAGCTTGTGGACACACGCAAGGAGATGTATCCTTATCTCATCTGTTTGATGTAAATACTGTTATCCTGGTCATGCAGATGTAGAACTACAACTGCTTGACCAAAATCATTCTTAGATTATATATTACATAATCAGCCTGCTAATTTCATCACTAATCTGTCCTTCCCTCCCTAGCAATATTCTAACCTGAGGTTTGGTGTTTTTTTTCCTTTCTAGTAAAACTGCTCTCTTGGAGGGCTTGGAGGTTGACCAGTATATGTGGGGCATTCTGAACGCTATACAAAAGTAAGTGATCTTATTTCTGATATCCAAGATTAAGCAACTAGGAGATACTTTAATGAGTACTGAGATAGTCACACCAAAATAGATCTTGATGATTGAACTTGGATATTCTATTGCGTGGCTCCTTGATGGAGCTGGTGATAAAGTGAATCAGATTCCATCTACTTCATAGATCTTGTTTGGGTTGTCTCCTGATGGCAGCCTCACCAGTGAAGCAGAGGGAAGAGCAAGAATGGAAGATTAACTGCTTTCTTGTATTTACAAGAAGTCCTTCTGATTCACAGGTGGCAGACCACATCAATATGTTTGAATTTCATTGTGTGGATAAACACAGAAATGTGCTCTCACAGTTGCCTTTTTTATAACTTGCTTTCAGCACACACTTGAGGAATAAAAGATCTCAAGGTTATATTATACCAGAGCATTTCAGAACACTGGTTGCCATGCAGACTCTTATGGAAACTTCAGCAGAATTGATTCTTAAAAATGCAATTGATATGCTAAATTTTTCATGTATTTTGCAGCTCCGAGTTTGAAGAAGTTACCATTGATCCAACTTGCAGTTGGAGGCCGGTCCCTATAAAGTCAGATATTCACATCAAAGATGACCCAGATGGCATTCCCTCAAAAAGATTTAAGACCATGAGTCCAAGCCAGATGATCATGCCAAATGTAATGGAGATGATTGCAGCTTTGGGTCCTGGCCCATCACCTTACCCATCCTTACCCCCTCCTCCAGGAGGCAACAACTCCACTGAATATGGTAACCAAGGTTAGTTTTACAGATTTATGCACCCAGGTGGTCATTCTAGAAGTCAGGGATTGAATCAGCCTTGTGATTCGGGCATGTCAGTGCATCTTCTCGGAGAGATGCATGAGAAAAAGAATATGGCAGCAATTCTGAAATTCTACATTAGTCTTTTCAGTTAAAATTTTTCTGTTTAAAGGAAAATAAGTGTTAATATTATATTTTAGCAATATATTGTAGTATTTAGTTATTTTAAGTATTTGGTACTCGTCTATATGACAAGTACCAACCTCCATGGAGCTCCAACCATGGAGCCCTCCCTGAATCCACAAACATTGTATGTTACCTTATATATTCATGGCCTCCCACAATATGCATATTTCTGCATTTTTTCCTGTGCATTTTCCTTCTGTTCTACTCTCGAGTGAAGACTGCTAGTACTATGTAAGTTACAAAGTAGAGAACCTGACCAGTTAACCCTGCTACTTGGGCCACTAAGGTTAACTTGTGGCCAGGTGGGTGACATCCAATAGGCCACCCAGGAAACTGATGACTTTTAAAGAGCTTTTAGCTGCTTTTCAAACAGCTTTGGGTTAGAAAATTAGAGTTCCTCTGCCCCTGTGCTGCCAGCTTGAGAAACAGGGAACTAAATACATGCAGTGGAGATAAGTTTTCAAATTACTGATATGTTGTGAATAAATCAATTATAGTGACAGTTCTGAAAATATGAAACCAGAGAGTGTTTCTTTTGCAAGTAATATGATATGACTCAGTTCAGCTCTGGGAAAAGACCAACTGTTCACACCATCAGAACCCCCAAATCGATTACAAGGTGATACATGTGCTTTTTGCAGGCATTGAAGAAAAATATAGATTGCATGCAAAATATGGTTAATTTGCTCCTATAACTGCAAAACTGATGACAGATGATAAAACTTCTAAGGTTTTCAAACAGATGAGTGATTACTATAACAAAGCCAAGAGCATTGAATCACAAATTTTTGACTTGTTTAATAGGAGTGAAGTGCAGTCAGAGCATGAGAACAGAGCCATCTATTCATAATATTTCTATCTTGTAACCAGGAGTGGACAGGGTAGTCATGTAAAGTGTGGGGCCTAGGGTTTGTGTAATGATTGCTGCCGAGGTTGTTATTTTGCTGCCTGCAGATCCTGTAGCAGAGGCAGTCATTGCTTCTTGGAGCTCTGAGTCATCAATGGCAGGTGAAACCCATGCTCTCCTATTTCCCCTGCAACAGGCATATCAGTGCAGCATGCCAGCTTATCCTAAAGGTCTTCGAAGGCTCTCCCTCAGCATGTGGCACAACTCTTCTTGCAGAAAAAGGCATGCTGCTGCATGGCTGGAACTCCCTGGGCATGCTGTCTTATTATCTTCATTCCCCATCAATACATGCACTGAAATTTAGTGATTGCAGTTAGATAAGTCCTCTGATTAACAGTTCTTTAGAATAGTAGTACTACTACTATGGTTTATGGTTGTTTATTTGGGCTTGACAGGAAGCATACTGAAGCTTAATTTGCAAATATAACAAATACTGAGTAATAAAAGACCGCATTCCAGCTGTCTGCTAATTAATTATTACTGATGCAAGGCAAGACCAGCTATATTCTGTGAGACTCATCCAGTTTGCAGATTAACAAAATGAGAATTAGTAAGGCTTTGCAGTATTTACATGATAGATCAAAGTCCTGACGTCTTTGAGGAGTACTCTCACATGGCTAATGACTTCTATTCCTCCAAGATTAAACTTCTGCTTGTGAAGCTGTGCTAAGGAGCAAATGATGCAGCTACTTCAGTTTGTCAAACTCCCTTCTGGAGCTGAATATTTAAACCTGCTGTACTTAGCTGACAAACTGCAGGCTTTCTGTGCAAGCTCCAAAGCTATTCTTTTATTCCAGAGCTCAGTATCATCCAATTCAGTTGCTTATAAGAAATAGTTGAGTGGTTTTAGTTGAGTTCTTTACAGTTCATAACAAATAAACCACTAGGGCTGGTATCTGAGTTGGAAGGGTTGAGAGGGATCTTGACAGAACAATATGGAGAGTAAAATCCCTGTACTTGGATACATTCTTGCTTTGAATTCAGATGGAGATCACTGGACTGAAGCAATATGGATTCAAACATACAGACAATGGACATACAGTCCTTGTCCTGCAGAGCGGAAAGGGACTCCAGGCTTGTTTCAGGATGGTAAATGGGGGTATGTGCGTGTAAATCCAGACAGTCAAGTGAATTTTATTAGGTTTTGTGGGAGCATGGAGTATTATATCACAGACTCCATTTAGATGTGGAGGTCTCTTCTATGCTACCTGAAGGGAAGTTGCCTGTTCATACCACAGAAGAAGAGGTAAAATAGATGCTGTGCTATGAACTGGTACTGTGGTATCTTCTAGATTCACTTGTCAATTCGTTTCATTGGAAACTGAAGCAATGTAACAATCTTACTGAGTGTGTAGAAGCATAGACATAAATAACACAGGTGTCCTATAAATAATATGGGACTTGGGCAGTCAGTCGCAGTTACACTGGGATGCTTCCAGATGCAAATATTCCATAGAATTCAATATCCTGTTTACTTCTCAGCATGGTTAAGTTTATGTGGTGACTTGACGGTAGTTTTTCAAATAGCCAGCAGTTTTCAATTAGTTACAACATGAACCAGGATTATTGCAGCAGCCAGTCTTTGGAAGCTGAGTACCCTTTCTCCTTCCTGTTCCCCAGCTCTCTTGGCAGTGGGGAGCACAGTGTGGTCACTCCCAGTGCTGTGCAGGGAGGATGTCACACCACACAGCTTTTACAGGATGCTCTGAAAGACCAGTGTTGGGAAACAAATCACATCTGTTTGTCTTCCAGGCAACAGTTACCAAGGTCATGGAAATTTTGACTTCCCACATGGGAATCCTGGTGGCACATCTATGAATGACTTCATGCATGGGCCACAGCTGTCACATCCCCCTGACATGCCAAGCAGTATGGCAGCTCTCGACAAGCCTCTGAGTCACCCCATGCAGGAATCTGTAAGTAATGGTGCTGTGCACATCGATTTTCCTTTGTAGGGGTAAGGAGCACTTATCCAGCTAATGGACTTGCCTTATGAACTGCTTTTACTTTTTGTGGATTCCTCACTTTGGAAGTTTATGAAGTGGGGTAGTCCTGAGAAATGTTGGAAATGCCACTTTTTTATTTTCTGATCATTTTGAGGTTTTGGAGAAGCATTTTTGCACTTTTTGAATTGTTATTTAAGCTTGTTTATCTGAAAGAAAGAACCTGGCTCGGTCTGTTTGTATTAATCATTGTGCTTTGCTCTAACACATGAAAAAATGTACACTTCATTCCCTAGGCCAGCAGGTCTGTTTATATCCATCTCCAGGAGACAACTTGTTAAAGCAAGACATGGGCTGACTTCAAAGCATGGACAATATCTTCCCTTGCCTTTTTCCTGAGGGCAGTTTGCATCAAAGCATTTTGAGGGGGAATTCTACCCAAGTAGCACAAAAGGCACCTTTATGCTTTTGGGAATAGGACAAGCCTGTAGATTTCAGGGAGAGACGCTGCCTCTGGTCTGAGAGTATCAATGTAAGAGACTGAAAAACAGAGGTTACTTGGGTGTCAGATGGTGAGGCAGAACTGTGCACTGGAAAAGCAACTTGCTCAGAGCACCGAATTTTCTGTACAGAACTTTATGTATCTCCAGAAAATGCAGTACTGCAGCAGCTAGGTGATAGAAAAGCTACCGGCAGCATTTAGCTCTTAGGCATCGCTAGTCATCTATTTTAACTCTGTGTGTGGGGTGTGTATACATCCTTTTATGTTCATTTAAGTTACAGGGCAGGGGCTTTAAAGTGTGCTGTTACTGCACAGGAAGGATGTTTAACTTGACAAGTCATCTGTGCTGTGTCTTTAGTGAATCCTAGAAAGTACAAATTCAGAATGTAATGAGGAAATGTGGTAACAGATGCTCAGCAAAAGCCTACTCAGTCAGTGTCTCCTCTAGCTGGTTTTCCAAAGAGGATGGTGAGAAATAGAGGAGAGAGAGTTCTTAGTATAGTTTGGAGAGAGCCCAAGTATCAAGACTATCTGCAGAGGAGGGGTCCAGAAATGGTAATGACTTTACCACTTTACAGGATAATAAAGCAGAACAAACATGCTGTAAACTTAATTTTTCATTGGCAAATTCCACATACACAGCTTAAAGAACAGTCTGAATACTCTGCATCAGAACCAATATACAGTATTAGAACGTAATAGTTAGGAGCAATACTACCAACCTGAGCCACTCACAGCTGCTTTCCTTTGAATCAAAGCCACAGGGAATTATTGCTTGTGTCCCATTACCTGACAACTACCTCTTGACTGCATCAGTTAACTGCTATATACCTTTGCTATAGTATTTGCCCTGGTGTTGTGAAGTGGTAGGATACAAAGTGGTTAAATATGAAAGTCAAGAATCTGTGGCCTTCTGGAAATGGGACTGCTTACAGATGGTAGCAGAGGTGGATGTTTCTCAGGGCTATGCATATTCCAGAGCTTTGGGAGTGTATTTGGGCAAATGTTAACAGAATTTTGGTTCTGTGGGCCAATCTGCAGCAAATCTGATACTTGGTTATGATAGCTAATAACTAAAGTAAACCTTTTTCTCACTTCTTCATCTATCATGATACTCAAGTTTTACTGTTTGGGAACATGAAGCAATGCTAAAGCACATTCCACCTAGATTATATCAGTGGCTGATTTTCTGTAATAAGGATCAGGTTTCAAGCCTTTTAGCACAGGATAATTAGGTTGACCTTGTCACTGTGGCAATGCAGTCCTTAGTCCACATTTGAGGACTCTTAGTGCTCCCACACAACTTTTTCAGTATATAAAATCTCTGCTTTCCTCTTTCTCTCTTATTCTCTTTCTTTCATTCTTCTCTCTCAAAAATAACTGTCTGTAGCAGTCAGGATAGACATCTTTAAAATCACTGCTTTTAAAGAAATGCATGCCATTAATGCATTCCTAAATTTTGTAGTTACATGTCTTTGGACAGACATCTTCATAGAAAAATAACTATATACACATTGTGTGACTGAAGCAAGGTTTTAAGATGTTACCTGTGCCCTTGTCTGGATTTCTGTCTTTCCTTTTTACACATTTAGTAGGTTTTAATAGTTTGCATGTGGTATTCACTTTGACCATTACATGTTTACAACGTGAATCAGGATCAGATATTTGGTCCTTTTAGACCTGAGGTCTGTCTTATTGGAGCTGAATGCTGCTGAGGAAGTTCCTAATTCTTCTATTATGAAGATTTATGTGGTGGTCCTTACATAATGGTAGGCAGAGAAAATTGATTCCTCCAAACATACTCCATAGGTCGCTCCATGAAATGCAGATGTTTTCCTAGTGTAGGTAGGCCTGGGTAACCAGGGCTGAATCAATCAGAACTTCCTTCTCCCAGCACTCCTGTTCCACTCCTGTGGAAGAAGAAAATAAGGAAGATCTGAAGTGACTACAAGTAATACCAGCATAGTGTTGTGAGAACTATAGAATAGATGCCACATTGCAACAGTGCAAGATTGCTACAGAATAGCTGCCACAATCACATCATGGGTTTTTTTCAGAAATTGTAAGCATGTTTTAGGTAAAGGAGAACTCAGAATCAGCTCTAGTTTAGTGTTTATGGCAGATGATGTACATGACTGAGCAATGTATGATCATGTCATAGTTTCATATACTCAGTGAGGTGATAAGAGCTGGTGCCACTGTAGAAAGTCCTTACTCTTGTTTCTATTTTCAGTTTTCCTCCCTCTCACACCAGCACAAGTGTTACTGTAGCCACAAAGTGATCTGGACCAGGTACTGATGTGATTGAAAACTGATTCAGGGATTGGGTGGGGAAGTTCAGGCCGTGTCTCCAAGGATGCACCTTGCAGACATGACAAAGGCAGGGATGGGGAAAGTGCCCAAGAACATCAGGGCAGGCAGGATGGCATCTTTTAGTGTTTTTTCTGGCTAATGCACCAAAAGAATTGATAAAGCTATGATCCTAGTAGTGGAGAGAGTTACAAACCATTGACAACCTGGTGATATTTTTTCCCCACACTATCAATTTTCTCCAGAGACAGAAAGTATTGTGCAGCTGGCTGGCCGTGTTGCTCTAAGCTGTACTTCTCAGCACTCCTAGAGGTCACTGTTGGGCTGTAGAGTTGTGTTGTTCTGTGCTACCAAGCTGAAGATGTAGTTGTCTGCTATAAGCTTTTCTTTTATAGATTGTAAATGTTTTAAGAGTGCCAAAGTTTATGCCTCTAAAAACAACTCTGTAATTAACCTGGCTATGAAAGCAGAGGCAACTTTGTTAGACTCTGCATTCTTAGTGTGGGCTAGGGTTTGAAATAAAATGATGGGAGTTGCAGGTGCAAGCTGAACACACATAAAGTGTATTGCTTGAAATGTGTTTACACCATGGCAAACTTATCATTAGTTACTGGATGCAAATAGAAAAATGTTGTAGTCCTGAATATTTTGCTTTCTCCAGGTAGGCTGGTAGAGTTGGTGGCATATACAACAGTTATGTAAGGGCCCAAGTGACTGCCTTATTGACTAAATATTTACACTATATATATAATCCCTGCCTGTATAAACTAGAATTTCTAACCTCCTTATTTGTTTTGAAATTTGTTTGAGAACATATTAATGCCTCCTGGTTTAAATAATTATTGATATAACCATGCCAATATGACTCTTCCTTTGTGCATTTAGGGATAAATTCAAGAGAGTATTCAATATGATTCAATATAATCCTGTTTTGCTTTGGTGTAGGTTTTGTGGGGTTTTTTTGTTTTTTTTTTTTTTTCAGAAAGGGCTGTCCTACTTTAACAACACTGTCTTAAATTGCTTTTTACTCTTTGTTATTATTAAGCTTTTTCAATTTCCACACTTTCTGTTGCACATGTCCTCAGTGAGTGAGGAAGGAAACAGTACCATTTGGATAGACATTTACTTACACTTGGACTTTTGCAAGGTTTTTAGGCTGCAAATTCACTTACATCAAGTAGTCAAACTATGAAACTAATTGAGAGATGTGTATCAATACTTTTTAACAGTTACTTTAGAGTTTCATGTGGAAAGAGGCCCAAATGCTGTGTTGCAGATAGAATCCTCCTCTTTTCACAAGCATTCATAGTATCAAAGGATGTGGAAAAGGCCCTCCATATAACTGAGTATGACTGTCGCAATGGATCAGTATTCAGGATTCATTTTTTCTAAGAGTGGTGAAACGTGGGGTTTTTTTAATGCGTATTTCTCTTATTTTTTTTCTTTTGATGGGAACATTTTAATTAAGTTTTGTAATAATCTCCCTTTGCTTTCCAAAACCGAAGACCAAGATTAAGATAACCTTGCAGTTTACTGTAATATGAAAGGGTGAATACTGGATAGCATTTTGCTGGTTTCTGTTAGCTCAGCTGGATGAATTTCCCATGCTGTTGTTTTATATATTTGTTCTTTTATTTCAGCTCTTTGTGGCAATATGTAGCATTCCTCAAAAAATGTTTACATTTTTTGTTTCTCCATATACCAAATTAACATGAGATACCTGATTGTGAAGCATTCAGATACTTCTTTCTCATGGCACCAAGATAAGCCCCAGAGAGTCCACTAGCATTAAATGTGACATGCAGCAGAAGGAAAAATCGGGCTTGTGCATTTTTATTGCTTCTCTGTCATGTGAGAAAGACTTTTCCCCCCATTCTTCAATAATAGCGTTTGGAAGATGCATGTGGTTTGATTGTTTATTCCCCACAGAAAACAAAAAATACTAGGCTTTTGGTGGAGAACTCATCCATGGCATGAATACAAAAGAGCAGTGTGATCATTAGCTTGGTTTAAGCTAAGGCAGTGTACTTGGCAGTCAGCAGGTGTGCAGCCACCTCCAGCAGCTTGGCTGTTGGTGGGGAGTGCACTGCCTGAGCCAGCTTGCTTTTGTCAGCCATCAGAACCCATGAATATCAGCGAGGAAAACCTTCAGCCCTTAAAAGGGGTGTTGCATTCTGAAAAGAAAAGGAGGGGAAGAGTGGGGAAGGGCTGATGTTTGCAAGATGTTTGTAATGAGCTGGAACAGGAATAGGATGCAGTGTCAGGAAGCTGCCAAATAAGGGAGCTGAGCAGAAATTACGCTTTTTCTTGGTTAATGAGTTTCTTGGCATAGGGATCATTATTCAACAAATTCTCCATTCATTCATAGAATATTTTAAGGCAAAAGCATCTGCCTCGCTGATGCTGAGCAGCACCCATAAGCCTCCTTCCCTCCTCTTTGGAGTTCATTGTTTTGCATCTTTAAGCAGTTTTCCGCATTACAAGGAAGCAAACCAACAGCACAAATCCAATGTATTTTTCCGCCTTGCAGACAGCCTCGAAAAAGCTGAAACACTTCCTCCAGCATTGGGATATGGAGTTTTCTTTTCTGATTGCGCTTGTTCATTTTTTTTTTGTTTGTTTGTTAGTTTTCTTGTGTTTTTTTGTTGTGTGTGTTGTTTTTTAATTCATTTCTTTTTATAACATGCAGTTACAGAGTCAGGCACGCGAGCACTGTACCTTGTGGCCTCACTTTCTTTTCCTGCTTTTTTCCTCCTCCGCAGATCCCTCATCCCGGCAGCACTGATCAGTCCCATACTTCCATGCAGCAAGGTTTGCACGTCCCTCACCCCAGCAGCCAGTCAGGGCAGCCATTACATCACAGCGGGCCTCCTACCCAGCAGTCCCGGCAGCCACCCCCGGCCGCTTCTAGCAACCATCCACACAGTGACCTGACCTTTAATCCCTCCTCAGCCTTAGAGGGTCAGGCTGGTGGACAGGGAGCACCCGACATGCCGGAGCCCTCGCTGGATGTAAGTCTGTGTCATACTCTCATCTGCCTGCCATGGCGTGTGCTTCGCATCGCGGTGGGAGGGCGGGGAGGGTGTGGGGATGGGGAGCTGCTTCCACAGCACATGCCATCCTTTCATGCTTTGGTACATGGGCGCATGGTGACAGGGCGCTCCTGGCTTGCTGGGAGAACAGTTCTGGTTGGAGCAGCTGTGTGGTATGTCAGCCATAAGCCTCTTCGTAGCGCCAAGGCAGGCATCTCTTAGGTGGCAGCTCAGACACCAGGCTGAGAGCCACGTCCTCCTTTCCCCCTTGCCGCTGGCTGAGCTGTGCTCATCTGGACCCTGAAGCTGTCACAGTGCCCAGCTAAGAGAAAGGACACAGCTGTGTGTGGCTCTGACTGTGGCGTTGCTGTGCCAGGCAAGCAGCACACTAAACCCTGCAGCGTGCCCAGGCCAGCGGGAGGGGGATCTCTGTTGGCCCACTCTGTGGCACTGTCCCTGTTCCCTGCAGCCAAAAATAGTCTATGCCCATCCATACCCACTCCTGCAGGTGGCCCAGCAGCACAAGTTCTTCCTCTCAATAGGCCACACAGGAAGGTAAACAAGGACATCTTCTGCCTCTTCAGACACTATGGGAGAAAGCTCACAACTTAACGAAGATAAGTCTAGTTTTAAGGCCAAAAGTAGTCTTTCATCTCTTCCCATCTGTTCAGTGGAGTTGGAAGTGAATTGTCTGAGGTATCTCTCTAGTTAACCATCTACTTCCCAAAATATAAATTCCTTAGCACTAGAATTGGATTTTTGTTTAAGTCATGCATTCCTGTATGTGTATCTTCTGTCTGTTCTAAAGTCTGCTGCTGCACAGTGAATTTTCTTAGAGTAATGTTTGCTTCTGTGCCTTGGATTTATATCTGTATTTGTTGTTGCTGTATGCTTACATCTTTCCAGTCACACAGGAGCAGTGGGCTGGCAGGGAGCCTCACAGAGGGGAGGGAAGGGGTTAGGAGACAGAGGCTCCAGGATGCTACAGGAACAGTGATCAGTGAAGTGACTTCTGCTGTTTCACACAAAATGGTCACATGCACGTCCCTTGGGAGCAACAGTTCATGTGGCAGTCCTGAACCCTTAAGGACCCTGTACGAGCAGTACTAATAGGTGAAATAAAAAGATCTTTTTTTTTTGTCTTCAAATATTTAAGAAACATAAAGTATACTGTTATGGGGCAGGCACCCATTCCTTGTTGAAAAGCAAAGTACAAAAACCTGTACACTTAACCTGTACTGTGGTTATCACTGGTGGAGGATTGCTGGTTTCTTAAGGGAGGCAACTGCTGTATAGTGTGGGGAATGTACTTATTGGAAATTCCTGTGAGCTCAATCATGATCAGGTGGATTATTTGAATGGGTTTAACTTTCAGCAGCTGTGTTTGAAACATGCAGCAAAGCAAACAGGGGACTGTACTATGGGCAACTTGGTCCATTCCCTACTGAGACAGTCACATTAATTCTGTTGGAATTCAGTGTGATGCAGTCTAAGGTTTAACTTGGGTTAAAGGATCTACCTTGTGTAGACACAGATACAGTCAGAAGAGATCTGCACTTTTACTTCAGACTCCAGAATCTCAAGACTCAAATCACTGGTTAGACCTCTCGAATTTGCACTTCAGGAGCACTAGGTACACCTCTCCAAATTCTGCCTCTAAGTCTAGTATATTCCTGTAGCTTCTGCCCCATCACCCCCTCACGGCCCCTGGTGCTCCTCTGTCCCTTATGCCTGGTCCAGCACAGAACTCTAAGTTCCCAGCAAGTCCTTCCTGAGGTCTCCTGGTTTTCACACCAGCTGGGCAGGAGGCAGGCTATATGCCACCTGGCCCCTCTGATTGAGGAAAGCTGAGGTCACCCTCAAAACTTACATCTTCACAGATACTGAGTATATTGTTTTTAACTGTTGCCTTTCTTTAAAAGAACAATCTTTTAAAAAGCCCCCTGTATACAAGAATGAATCTCAGAGACATTACATTATTTTTTTAAGAACTGAGTTGTAAAATTGTAGGACAAAATCAGTAATTTTTTATTTTCTCCACATTTAGTGAGACTGCAACTTTCTTTTGGACTTCTGTAGTTGGTACTCATAAAAAATTATGACAGGAGGTGAAGTACATTTAAAAGCCTTACATCTTTAGTACTATGACAATAGCATTTTTACCATGAGTAAAAGGAGGCAGTGTTTTAAGAAAAACATTCCTTCTGGGAGGTTCTGTTATGTAAATTTAACTCTGTATTTTTTAAAAAAATGCTTAAAAAGCACTAAACGTCTTTCTGCATTTCATGTTTAGCTTATTGAAAAATGTTCATCCATATAATGTTAGAAGATGAAGTCGCATTTGCACAAGAGTATGCACAAGAGTAATAGAAGCATAAAAATACAATATTTATATGCTAAATGTGAAGCAGTCAAGCTTTTGTTTTATAGTATTTGAAAACATAGAACAACTTAATTTCTCATATCTATTATTAAGTTTGTTAAAGCAGTCCATATTTTTCTGCCTTCAACACAGCACAGAATATAAAGGGGGTTTATTGCAAACTCTTCCCTGACATTTTTTATATATGACACTTTTACTTTTGACTAGGAAATGGCAAGATGCATTATAAAGCAGAAAATATTGATGCACAACCCAGGAGTAACGATAAGCTTGTCATCTGTCGGACTAAAAGAATCTGCATGGAAAACCAAAATTTTCTATTTGAAATACAGCATTAATAAAAATACAAATTGAAGCCCCACAACTATACTTTTGATACTTTAAACCTTTGTACATCTTCTGTTGAACAGAGTGTTATGCCTGTGACCCTTTAGAATGTCTGGAATTTCAGGGAGTGATGTAGTCAAGCACTTTAACCACTGTAAACTCCCTGCCACGGAAAGTAAAAGGACTGCCCAGCTGCCTTGCCATTCCTCTCTCCAAACTCCTCCTCAGTTTTCTTTTTTTTTTTCCCCCTGCTCTCCTTGGTTTGTTGGTTGTTTGGGGTTTTTTTTCCTGGGATAATTTTAACCCCGGGCGAGTTCCTTGCTCCCGGTCACTGCCCCAGAGCTTACATCAGTGCACCGAGGAGTTAGAAGGTGGCTGAGGTAAGGAAAGGACAGGGCTCCTTCCTTCTGTAGAGATTCAAGCTTTGGTCATCACACTAATGTGTGACAGTCAGACCAGCTGATCTACCTTAAAGCTCAAATATGTATTACTCAAACAGCATGTTTTAAGGTTTTATTCAATGTTATATATAAAGTATACATAATGAGCATTTATCCAGTAGTTTTTGTGAGCATGGTTAGCCAGGAAATATGCTTCATTTAATGATGAACTTTGTGATGGGGAGATTGATTGAGAAACCCTAACTGAGATGATAATGTGATGCACAGGTGAGAACTGAGTCATACAGGCTTTCACAAACAAGTGGATACTGCACCGTCTTAGGTTTGTGGCACTGCCTTCTGATTTATTTGTTACGATATATTGTTATGAAAACCAGTGTCCAGGAATGTGTGGTGTTTAATCCCTTTTTTTTCACAATTGTGGTTCTGTTATCTGTAATTTTCTTTTTATCTTTGTATTTTATAGCTGCTTCCAGAACTCACAAATCCAGATGAGCTGCTTTCATACCTGGATCCTCCTGATTTACCAAGCAATAGCAATGATGACCTTCTGTCTCTCTTTGAGAACAACTGAAACCATATGTATTCTCCCACCCCTTTCACTTGTTCACACGTGTGTGGCTGCACAGCGAGGAATCTTAACACTCCTTTTCCACAAGAGAAGAAAAAAAACTCACAACTTGATCCAATGGTGCACTCCCTGCTTTCTTCATCTCAGAACTGCTTTTGTTAGCTTCAAAGACTGCGAAAGTGACGGGAGAAAATAATAGAGAAATTAAATAAATGCAGTAATCTCCGAGTCTGCCATGCTGCATGTGACAAAGAAGCATAGACAGTTGTGCAGCTATTGGAAACCCCATTTGGTGTTCATCCTCTAGAGAGAGAGTTCTGTGATAAACATAGTGTGAAGTATCTTGGCAAAACTGAATCTTGGCAAGGGAAGAAAAGGCAACAAAATGGAACTGTCTTTAATTGACCAGTCTCAGAGTGTCCTTACAATGCTTTGTTCTTCCATTTTTTTGAAACTGTATCTCCCTCTGCCCCACCTCTCCTGTGCCCCCCTCCAGCCACAGGTTTGCGTTGGAGTGATTGTCCTGGCCACACACAAAAAGAAAAAAAACACATACAAACATCAAAAAAGCACAAATCCTACAGTCAAGTGGCAAAGATAGGGAAGACATACAGGCCTGTTAGAAGGAGGCAGCAGTTTAGTTAATGCGACTTCAGTAGCAGAGTCCTGAGAATCTCCAGGCTGCAGTTGTGGGTGTCGGTATTTCTGCAAGTGCAGCAATCTTAACCACCTCTTTGCAGAGGATTCCTCTGGCCAAGCTCACAGATTGGAAACACACAGAAAAATTAAAAAAGAGTTTGCAATGTGTAGGGATTTTTTTGTGGTTTTGGTTTCAAATCAGTACCGTTTCTGGCTGCATTAACTAACATCCAGCTGTAGAGATTTCTGTAATAGATCTTTTTGCCGTGTATGCCACCTGTAGTGGAAAAGAGAGGGAGGGGGTATGCAAACCAAACTGTTCCTGATTATTACCTACAGCCTTCAGTGCCCCGAGAGTTTGTGTCACTGTCTGTACTGCACAATGCGTAGTAAGACAAGCTGGGTTGAAGGCAGCAAGGAAATCATTGCAGGATGGAGGGAGAATAACATCACTGTCTGCATAATTATTTTTAATAATCAGCTTGAGAAAAGGGGCATTGCCATTGGACAGACATTTTGCAGCTTCATTTTTGTTTTGCTTTGTGTTCTGTTTTTGTGACTGTTACAGCTACTTCAGCCTTTTCCTTTTCTCCTTCTTCAGATTCTTTTTTTTAAACTTTGGCTGCTGGAATGAGCTCTTTCTCCTGAAGGACCGGGAGTGGGGAGAATAAGTAACTGTCAGTAGATTGCTACTGCCCTCAAGAGACCCTGCTGCCACAATCACTGTCTTGCCCCTGTGATCTGTGCTTCTCGTGTGGTTGCTGCTCCTGCATGAGCTTCATATTGCTTCTGTGCCCATTTCTGTGCTCTTTGTCTCTCTCTCTCTCTTTCTCTCTCTTATAAATGATGTACAGTAGCTGTGTAAGAAGTGCATGTGTGCCAACTTTGCCCTCGTGGTGCAACATTTCAGCTTTTGCCCACTGTACAGTTATTGGTTTTGTTTCTTTTTGTTACTAAAGCAAATTTGACCCCGCTCCTTTTCTTCTTCCCAAATCCAGTCAAATACCTTTCTTTTGCTCACCACAATACATTTTAAACTGAAGTGCCAGGCAAAATTTTGTTTGTTCCTGTCAGTCTGACTAGCTAGCTTCCTAGCCCTCTGTGTTTAGTTTGCAACGCTGTAAATGGCATGCTCTGTGCTTACGACTCTGGATTTGCTTTCCTCACCAAAGTCATATTTGTAAATTCTTTGTGGTTTTTGTTTTATTTTGCTCTTTTTGTTAACGTTTCCCACTACTGCTGTACATGCGTCGTGAGATATATATGCTAGTCAGCAGCACCTTGCTGTAGATATTAAAGGAAATGGCGGTTTAGTTCTTTTATTTTCCAGTAGGAGTATTGAATCTGTCAAACGTATTATGTAGAGATGGTCCCACACTTATATTTTTCCTCTTTCGAGTTTTTTTAAGAAAGGCGCTGTTCATTATGCAAAATCAATTATTTTAAGAATTACTATTGTAAATATCTTTGTGAATATTTTAGTATCGTCTTTGATAATATTCAACATTTTCATGACCTGGTTATACTTTTGCTGGTGTTTTTAAATACCTTGTCTGAAGAAAAATATGGGTCCTTTTTTAAAAAACAAAATTGAGGGTTCTTTAACAGAATAAGGGAGTTGGGTTTTTGTTTGTTTGTTTGTTTGTTTTTTCTCCCCCTGTTTTCTTTTGGTAAGTTAGCCCAAATTTCATATCCATTTATGTGGTGAACGAATCAATACATCAGGCAGTACCTGGATAATCGGGGCCCAGCTCTGTTGTGGAAACATAATAATAAGTGATTGCCTTGGGAAAAAGAAACCCCAACTAACCGACCGGTGTTCATTGGCTGTGGGTGATTCTGAGCTGGTAATGGCAGAGATTTTGTTTGTTTGTCCAAGTGAGCAGAACACATTGGACCAGCTGTCTGACCAGGTAAAGATGCACTAAGGCAAGCAGCAAATTTGTAAGGTACCATATTTATATCACTTTACTGGTGCTCTGGTCTCTGAAACTGGGGCACAGTAACACTTTGGGATGTTGGTGGGTGGGGGAGGGAAACAGTATAGTATATTTTATTCTGCTTAGAAGTGTCTTTTTTCTTATGTAGGCTTGACAACCTGTAGAGGATCTCTGCAGAATGTTAAAGATACCTTGGTGTAATACATGGTAATATGGTTGTGGTGTGGTGCTGCTATCACACAATTCCTAGGAAAGACCGTTCTTCAGTTATGGATACAGATGTGTTTGTAGCCATTTTACTGTAGTAGTTTTCCCCTGTTTTTTTCTGCGTTTTTTATATAGGTATTTGCAGGGGTGGCTAATGATAAACTGACTTTATGCCCTTAGAGTTTGGGTTTTTTGTTTGGGGGTAAGTTTCTTAAGCCATAGGTTTGGGAATAAAGAAGATTTTCACTACTAGTTGGAAGTGGTTGCTCAGATTTTTTAATTGATTCTATTTAATGTTCCATTCTCCACTGATTCCTGAGCAGCTGAGTGATCTGAAATTAATTTTCTCTTAAACACAACATTAGTGCTTTAAGCCAGGTATGTTAAGGATTGACCTTTTGCTAACTGGTAGTATTTAAAATGTATCATTTAAAAGTACCTGTTGGAAAGCGTAAAGGGAAAAAAAAAACCCATAGATATTACCAATATATTTGGAGCAGTGTTGGCATCTGCTTTGTACAGTAATAGATAATTGAAGTGGACGGTTGACATTTTTAAACTTATGAAAACGTTTGGTTTCTAAGCAGAACTTAAGAGAGAAAATACAATTTTTACCCATCAGCCAAATGTTGGACATTTGAGACAGTTTTAATACTTGTCTGTCAGCTAAAATCAGGTACTGTATAGTGAAGTCAGTATGAAAAAGCTTCTAAATGAAAATTTAGTTATTTTTTTATCTGTTCACTGCCATGTTAAAGTTTAGAGAAAAAAATCTAGCAAATAGGGTAATCACAGTCATTTCTTTTAAAGCTTAATTATTATATGAGATTCCAGTAGTATTTTTATTCTTCTTCTTTTGTTTGTTTACTTTTTAATCGTTTCCGTATGGAAGTTCATCTGGGAAAGAACCCACAGAGATCTACAGTTCTGCTGCCAAGACATTATTAATAGGACTGACAGATACACGCCAGTGTCTGCAGCGGAGACTCAAGGGACAGCTGTACATATGTAAATGACAAATAGAGACATGTTAACAGAAATGCATTCATTTTCCTTGGAATGTGCATTGTTTTTATTTCGCAGGAAAAAAAAAAGCTTGAAGCTCCATCTTATGTGGAAAATGAATCCTGTTTGTTAGCGTTTGTGGAGTCTCAGCATTTGTTTCACTTTCACTTCTGTAATATACTCTGATCCTTTGTTTTATCTACATGTAATATTTAGCTTACGTGTACTAGTCTATCACCTGTGTATTTTTAGGGTGCTACAGAAATAATGAAGAAAAATACGGGGATTAAAAAAAAATTGTAACCAAATTGATACTTTGTACAATTTTTGATATCACGATCAGAGGGAGAATTAAAAAAAAAAAAGTACAATCTGAGGTAACATGAAAAAATGGCCATTGTCTTTGTTTGTACATTGTATGTACAGTACAATGCAATCATTTCATACTTTAAACTGGTCAGAAAAAATAATTGTGATTTTTAGTCTTGCAAAACTGTATGTAGTTAGATGATGTGACAACCTAATATTTATCTAATAAATATGTATTCAGATGAAACCTGTATATTAGGTGTTCATGTGGTTATTTTGTATTTAAAGATCAAATTATTTGACTATTGCTAGACATTTATATACTCTGTTGTAACACTGAAGTATTCTCATTTGCTCATGTTAAATTTTTTTCCTAAATAAATTTGCAAAATTAAGATCTGGCTAATTGGCAGCTGCTTTGTAAATTTGCAGTTTCTTTTTGAAACCACAAACTTCCCCTTTGCCCTCCCTGGTTTGTGTTAATGTGGAAGTCAGTTGTGCAGGGTGCACCTTTTTTGGCGAGCAGGACTTTGTGCAGGAAGGGAAAGCTGTGAACCACCCTGGAAGAGACAGAGAATAAAATAAAAGATTATGAATGCAAATTTACTGATAAGCATGGGATCACACAGCTGAAAGGCCCTGCTGAGCAAGGCATTGGTGACTTGCTGTTCAGTATGCAGGGCATTGCTTATCTCGTAAACAAGAAGTAATTACTTCGAAATGAAATCTTCATGTGATATGAATAGAAGGGAAGAAGGAGGGCTTCTCTCTGGTGTTGACACGTGTGGAGGGGTTAAACATACAACACCTTTGTTTTAAATTCTCACAAGTTTGATACTTTTCTTTCGATTGGAACCTATCATTAAAGTGAAATCCGTGACCTTAGAAGATGACTAAAATGAGACAATTCTTTTCTTAATGCATCTCCATCTTAAAGTTGAAGAGTTTGGTTTCTAAATGCAGCCTTTTGAGTTACAAACCTGTTCAACTGTAGGCAGACTAAATTGTGGTACAAGGAATACACACAGGGTCACATCAACAACAGCCATGGCACGCACAGGTCCTCTCCCAGCGGTGTTCTATACCGTATGTAGCCACAGCCACAGACACCAGCCACTTTGCATCTGAGAACTTGCTTTAACAGAGTAAACTTGTTTTTACTATCTCGGTATTTTTATATGGCATTTGTGGAAGTGTTTAGTCTGAAACCACCTTTGAAATGCATTCAAGTACTTGGGAGCAATCTAACCATTTCAGAATATGAGTATCTATGCAATCATGTATAGCAATTATTCCACACCTCCACAAGGACACATGTCCTTAGTATTGATTGAAATACCTGCAAATATATGTATATATAAATCTAGACTAGGGATTTCTTTTCTCAAAATTGGGAAAAATCATATGTTTCTGACTCAACTTCTGTCTTCCTTGCTGGCACTACCCATTACAATGGACTTTTTGGATAACATAATAAAATTGAGTTACAGTGTATTCAGTAGCAAAACAGAAAAAGTATTTATCCATTCTAGCCAATAATTAATAAATATTTTGGGTTTGGTATTCTGTTTTCCTGGAAGTTCCCCAGAAGTGTCACCGAGACATAATGCAGACTCACTTTGGCAATGTACAGATGGAGGAAAGTATGAAGAGCTTGAGGGATGTCCTTAAACAATGTACATTTTTCAAGCTTACTTTGAAGTCTGAGGAGGCTATGACAATTCTGAAAGTGGGGTTTCTCCCAGATGTCAGCTGAAGAGCCCAGGATAGGTACAGTGTGTACACAATTGTTGCTGCTGTCTTCTGTCCCATGTCCTGGCAGTGTGCTCTGTGTGTCATGCACTCTGCATGTGCTTTCAGACAGTCACCTGCATGAGTATCTGTTTATGACTTCTCCATTTATTCATGTGCTAATTAATTGTTGGACAACTTGAGAACAATCCTATTTCCCTACATTTTTTCTCTTCCTCATCAGTATGGATCTCTGAATTGTGTTGTTTGTGCCCATTGTATTCTGTTACCATATGCTTTGTCATGCTTTTTACAGGAGTAAAAGACTGAAAACAGTTAGAAACACGGGACAGAAAAAGAGGGACCTCCTGTTTCTTTTCCACTTGGACAACGGGCTGTTTGCTTTCCTTTAAATAAGTAAGCTAGACAGCATATAAAATAGCTGTACAGCTCTAACCTGGTATGCTATATATAATTCGTTATCCTTCTCTGTTTGCTTTTAAAATGAAAAAATGTATTTTTACATTTGTGTACCTAGTCTTATGCTTATATATATTTAACCAGAACTCACTTCTCTTTTATCTGCTTAAATTCCAAATTTGTACAAATCTTTCTCTGTTGTGAACTTCCAGTCATGAACCTTTCAGCTTACTATGGTTTTCCACTTTCTGTGTCACTGAAATCCTACTGACTCCATGTAAGATATTACTCCTTATGTCTGTCACTGTCTCAATGCACTATTCACACTTGCTTTCTCTAAAAAGAACATAGGATTTTTCTTGTCTCAGACAGACCACTGAAAGCTTCTGCTGAGATGCCTTAGCTCCATCAGTCTACAGAACTTTTCAGGGGAATATAAAAGTAGTCTGCAAGGAGCCTAATCAACTATGCAATTTCATTTATAAAGCAAGCAGACAGCAAATAGGTCATGACTCCTACAGGCATTAGCACATGGCATGGCACAGGTGGACTGACTGGTTGGTTTGCTACACAGTTCATCTGCATTTCCAGAAACTCTTTGCCTAGATTATAATAATTGGTTTTCTACTATTTAAGTCTAGCCTTCTGTTAAAATCCTTCTCTTTTGTAGACTAGACAAGATTAAGCTCTTTCCCATCATTGTTGAATATGCCTGCTTGGTTTGTCCAGTATCTTTCCAAATACTGAACTCACTGTACTTCTTGATAGATCCAGTTACAGTAAAGTTAGCGTCTCCAGAAACACTACTATTTACCGCTTCTAAACACGCTGGTTTCTCTACACCTTTTTGGCTTTATTAGACATCCTAAGAGGTAGACTTGGGATTATGAATTCTGGTTTTCCCCTAGGTCAGAGTTTTGACAAGTTTCATTTTTAATTGAATCTTATCTGTCTAGACTTTGCAGTTTGTCCATAGATGGTTTATGATGTCAGTTGTTTGGGATTTTGTTAGACTGTTCTGGCACATTTATTTTAATTTGTCACCTTGTTCTCATATCAACACGTTATTGTGAATGCAGAGACAGGTTGCTAACTGTAATACATTTTAACTAAACACTAGAAAAAACCAAATATTTTAAAACAAATATATATAGACTGCTGTTTTCCCCATTTGGTTTGCAAAAACTGTTGAAATTCCCCACACTTATTTAATGAAATTCTGGAGTTGAAGTCTTACCGTGTTTTAATGCATATTTAAGTTTGTTCAACCTTTTTATGTTTCAAATTTATAATCAATGCTCACTTCCTTTTGTTTCTCAGTATGTACGTTTTTAAGACACACAAAATTAGTGAATTCTAAACTTACCCATTTACCCATCTGATGAGCTTCCCGTTCAGAAAGTTGTTCAGAATGTTATTCAGAATATGTTACTTCATAAGAAATCCTAGCAGTTTTCCTTTCCAAGTTATGAATGATGGAAAGAAGCATGACTTTCATACTGCCACTACCAAACTGATGGCAAAATGGGCTGGGGTGACACTGAGAGTCAAAAGCTGAGGAAAGGTAAGACTCTTTTTTGAATCCCAAGAGAATTTCTTACCCTGAACTTTGAAAAATTTCACCAAATGCTTCACTATCCAAAATTTATGTTCTTTGATTGTAAATGTGACACATGTTAATTTGCATCTGACGATGTGTGAGCTCAGTTGGAGAGACACTGTCTATTCAGATGACAGTCACATGTAATTATGTCATAGAGGTGTGTCATAATGTTCCATGCTACCTGATGTAGTAATGCTATTGTATGCTGAAGGTAAGAGATCTTTTCTGTAGTGACGCTGCAAAAAAGCAGAGAGGAATCTCAGAGATTCTGTGTGATGAGGTTGGTTCCAGCAGAGTCGTTCATTACAAAATAACTGGTGGAATTTTTTTAGTCTTGTTATATCTGTGAAGCTTTTAATTTCTGGGTGATTTTTGTTCAAACTGATGCTATCTGACCATTTTTAGCTTTCAGCTCCTGTTGTGAAGTTCTACAACCAAAAAACACGTCTCAAAACTGTGATTATTGTTAGAATTGAAGAGGCAGCTGTTTACCTCAAGTAGTAGACTTGCACACAAGACAAACTCAAGGAAAACCCAAGGCTTTACCAGGGAGCTGATTACAGCAGAACTCTTGAGAAACAGCATAGAAAGGTCAGTGGGTTTTGGATTTGTTTTGGTTTTGGTTTGTTTTTTTTTGTTGTTGTTTTTTTCTATGAAAAAAAAAACCAAAAAACAAAAAACCATGACAATTTAAGGAAAATAATTGTGTAGAAATCTGCCAAATATTGTGCAGGAGAAAAAAATCAGAAAAGGGATCAAAATTGAACCAAAGACACATAAGAAAATAATTTTTAAAAATAAAGTACTGTAGCAGGGATTGAGAATGAAAAACTTATAGCTGGAAATCTGGCATGCTGCTGGTGACATGCTGCATGGGATCATTCGTCCCACATGGCCCTGTGCCTCCGTGAACACTGCAACCATTTCTACTTGAATTGCAAGTAAAATTTACTTGTAAAATTCACCTCAGCCTAGAATATCTTATTACCACCCTGTCAGTCTCAAAAGGCTAAATGTGTGATGTTCTTCCCTTTCTTTCACCTGTTTGCATTTTCTAGTGTTCTAGACAGTGATTATAGGAAGTGTCTGGTGCACCTCTGGTTTTGGTTTGATTAGTTATATATTTGTTATATCACAGAAACAAGACCTGGTCAATGGAGTCACACAGAAAGAGAAAAAACGGGGCCCTGCAAGAGCTGGTAGTGGAGAAAGAACACGTGTAGGTTTCCATATAGGTGGGTGTTGCAACAGCCTCTTGGCATGGACAGGAGGGCAATGCAGTGTTAACTTCCACCTCTCAGGAAGGAGCTGCTGACAGTCTCCTTTAATGAGTAGTTCCTGTGCAATTCCATTTTCAGTAAGATCATCCCAAGCTCCAGGCTCATCTTGCTCATACAAGATGAAGTAGCATGACTAATCAATTCTAAGAGTCTTTCTGATACTATTGCCTTATTATTTGTTCCTCAGGTCAGAGGTGGAAAATAAACTGAACTGATCCTTGTAAATTTCAGGTTCTGTTATAACTGAAATTTTGGTGGTTTAGAAGGTAGAAGGGCTCCTGTAACTTTTGCTACTGTAACTTTTGCTATTTCATAAGTATGCAATGCACCTTCCCACCCACCCACAGGCAAAACACCTATCCACGTTCTGGAGCTTTGTGAGCCACTGGGAGTAATAGCTGCATTTTTCTTGTAGCCTAAAAACATGCATTTTAAATGTCCTACATGCTTTGCCAGGCTGTTGAGAACTATCTGTAAGCAGCTGGATTTTATGTATGGACAAACTTCTGGGAAGCTGCAGGCAGGTGCAAGGTGCCCTGGGCACTGCGTAAAGGCACTGTGTAATCTGACATATTAGCAGTGAGTTTCCATGCATTATGCAGGGAGATTGAGTAATGAATTCCAGGCAAGCAGTGTCATTCACAACTTCTGAAATGAAAATGCTAATCACAGCTGTAACCAGCATGAGTGGATTGAGGTTTTTCTTGTATGACTATTTGTAGATAATTAGTATGAAGTCATATGGGGAAACTCCTCCTCTATGTACAATGTGTGCTGGAGAGAAGGTTCACGTAGTGAGCTGAGTTAATACAAGTTCCTAAGAGGAAACCTTGGTCAGGGGAAATATTTATTAGCATTTTTTCTTTTTATCTGTAACTGTACCTCTGTGGCTACTCTATGCCCTTCGAGCAGTTGTATAGTTTAATTTCGCACTGCAATCACTTAGTATAATGGAAAGGTCTTTCACCATCTCCCCTACTCTGGTCCCCATTCATAAATAAATGCGTATCACAGAGATCCTTTCCAGGTCTCAATTCATCTTCTAGCTTAGCCAAAACCTTGAAGAAAAAATTAGGTTGTCTTCTGAAGTGCAGCACATCCAGCCTCTGCAGGTTGGGAGTGAGAATGCCCACCGCAAATTCCTGTTCTTCTCACTTAAAATCAAGCTGAGTACCTGTCTGACCTCTCCCTCTGCTAGCAGTCCAGATTAGCAGAGTCCTTGAGACAACCACATCCCAGATGTGCACGGAATCTTATTATGAATGTTAAAATCAATACTATGGGTATTGCCTGTATCACCTTATCAAGTGATGTTCCTATGAAATGCACTCAGTAGTAGATTGCTGCAGCCTACTGTTGAGGTGTTTATTTGCATGGTCCAAGCATATGGCCCCATGAAGAGTGTACCACATCGGGCCACAGACAAAGGTGAGTTTCATGTAGTTGCATTCTTGCAGTTGTTACGTTGCAAAATGTGATCTTGCTACAGCTGCCAAGATAAATCAAACAGCAGCAATCAAAGACTGAATAATACAGCTAACCTACATTCCTGTTTCCCAAACAAGTAGGCATATAGTCATGCAGTTAGAGTCAGGTATACATATCACCTTTTTACCAGTGCAGTGTCTGTCTGCTGGGGTAACACCATTTCAAGATGCTTGAAATCAAAATTCCCAAATTTAGGTCATCTTTCAAGCATTTATTCCCTCCGCTTCTTTAGAACAGCCACTTAACTGCTGTTGTGGTTTCCCTATTCATCTTGGCACAATGGTGGTAATATTTACTCAGTTACTCAATAGTCTTGTTTATGTTTTAAGTATCAGTATGAAGTTCTGTTATTGCATCATTTAAGGTTCTTTTTCCCGTGCAGAAATTTCTCTGCTATCACGCAAGAAGGGTCCTTTCATAGCTGTGTTTCTAAAAATATATGTTTAGAAATTGATTTCAAAAGTGTCCTCCTTGTTTATCCATCTGTGACTTCTATATCATTTTCTGAGATGGGGGAAGAGAGATGAAATCTGTAGGGTGGATAACCCATCTCCCTGATAGCTCTGCTGAAGCACTTTATCTTGGCTTTTGTCTGTGCAACCACATTCTGTTGCCTACCTAGTCTAGCGTGGGGTGTGGTTGTTTTCTAGCGAAATGTCCTTACCTCCTACCCAGATGTTGCAGAATTTCAACAATGAACATAGCTTCAAATGTATGTGTTCTAAGCTCCCCAAAAGTAGTCTCAGTTTGCTGAGCTAGCTCTAAGCCTCATTCAGCAGTGATATAGTGGTCTTTGACAGCTTTTAGAGACGTTCTTCTGTCCTTCTTGGAAAGTGACTTTCGTAACTCACAAGTTCCTAGTTAAACTGTCTGCGTGAGTTTTAATTCATCTGACTCGGCAGGAGTAGGCTGTATCAAGTGATTTAGTAGCTTTATTGCAAAAGCCTCGAGATAATAATTCAGTCCATATTCTCAAATAAAAAAATCACCATTGTAAAAGAGAGTTGTTTTGCCTTCTCACCATGTCTGCAAATGAGGAAAAACTGCATTTTTTGCTCTACTAAAGACATCTGTGAATGCTTATCAAAACAGTCCAAAGCTGTTCTGCCTGTGTTTCCTAAGTGTGAAACAAGAGGATATTTTCTTTTTCTCATCTTTTATCTTGCTTTTTAAATAATAAATCCTTCAGGGCCAGAACTGTCCGTTACAGGGAGGCACAAAACACCTAATTTTGATTTGGCTTCTATTGGCTATTGCAATTAAAACATTAAAAAAGAGAGGGGTTTTATGGTCACTAGAGAATAAGCATATTGATGATTAAAATAACAGAAGTTATAATTTCCCAAAAATGGACCTGAACCTGAGAGGATATGACAAACTAAGTAGAAAATTCATACTGATTTAGCTATTATAAAAAAAAAACAACCGTCACACCTTTAGATTATCAGTAAAGGAATAGAAAATACCAGCATGGCACTGTGTGTACAAAGTAAGTCATTGTTCATTGTTATCTTGGATACTGTGAAGTGATCCCCTCATCCAAAAAAATCCATAAAAGTGGAACAGCTCAGAGAAGGCCAATAAAGATGATTCCAAAGACACAGAAGAGCTTTCTTATAAATAATAATTTAGTTGGCTGTGACTTTTCAGTCTTGAAATGATGAAAGGAGAAGACCTGTAGGTCTGTCTGACAAAGATTGATAGCAATGAACTTATCTCCTCTAGCACAAAAAGCAGGGTACATTAGATGAAAGTAATGGGAGCAAATATTCCAGCCAAAGAGATTCTTGATGCTATGGTCAGCAGGCCTGTGGAAGGGCAGCTTCCGGCTCATTGCCAAGGAAGCTGCTGACGTTCAGAGTTAAGACAGGTCCAACGAGTGGATAAGTAGGCAGGAGAAAAAAAAAAAAAGATTACTACATACCAAAGTAACATCCAACTTGGGCTGTTCTCTGGAGTGAAAGCAGTAGGAGGTTGAAAGCATACTAGCCTATAATACACCCCTCCCCTGTTTGCACTCATCCTCTGAGCATTCAGGACAAGATGGACCTCTTGACATAGCTTAATATCATTCTGTAGTTACAAAGCATGGTACCTGCTGTGGTCATTCCTACAGCATCAGCAGTTCAGGGGGCACGATCTGCAGGTCTCTCTGGAGCATGTGCCTGAAAAACGGTGTTTGTCTAGGATTTCTCACTTGTTTGTAATTGCATGTTATAGTTCTGCTCTGGTCTTTGTGGTCAGGGCAGTGCCTTGATTGACAACTTTTTGCCATTTCTGTGAATGTCACTGATGAAGGCACTTTTAGCTGTTTGACACAAAGAACTTAGGTGGGATTGAAAATGTACTATCCCTTGCATAGGGGCTGTCTTTGTATAATTCTGCCACGCTGTATTACATGGTTGCATTACTCCAACCTTAATGAGAATAACTTAATTTATAATACAAGCAATGTGAAAATAACAGAATTACCTGATTTTTTTAAAAAGACATTTCGTGGCATTATGAATTGGAAAAACTTCTGGAAGTACTTATATATGGAATCAGAAGATTTCAAAGTAATATCTGAATGTGACTGAAGTATGTGCTAAGTATTTTCATCCAAGTTACCAAGTTAGGAAAACTTAAAATGGCAGGCGTTGTTCTTTCCATATAGAACACGAGAAATCTTTCACTGTAAGCCATTTCAGCTGGGCTGCTGCTGTTCTGCTCGGTGCTGCCGGGGCAGTGTGGCGGGGAGCCCTGGCGGGGGTGGCTCAGGAGCAGCCCTGCTGCCTGTCCCTGTCCCTGCTGCCTGTCCCTGCTGCCTGTCCCTGCTGCCTGTCCCTGCTGCCTGCCCCTGTCCCTGCTGCCTGTCCCTGCTGCCTGCCCCTGTCCCTGCTGCCTGTCCCTGCTGCCTGCCCCTGTCCCTGCTG